>OY735280.1:1490271-1839440 GCA_963457715.1 Argyresthia albistria | reverse complement strand
AAAAAACACTATAGGTCTGCCTATAATATTTGAAGAGTTCCCTCGATTTCTCCAGGATCCCATCATCAGATCCTGACCTGGTGTCAATGGGACCAATGGGAAGGTAAACCCTTTCAAACAAAAAAATAATTTTCCAAATCGGTCCATCCGTTTAGGCGCTATCGAGGCACATACATAAAAAAAAAAAACAAACATCCGGACGAATTGTAAACCTCCTCCTTTGGGAAGTCGGTTAAAAACGGCTCGTGAGGAAACCTTCATTACGACGGTTTTCACGCCATAATGCGGAAAAGGGCTGCTTCATTGCCTACTAGGTAGAATGCGTGGCTGCAACAACACGGCCTCTGTGGCGCAGCGGTTGCGCATCTGCCTACCATGCGAGAGGTTCCGGGTTCGAATCCCGGCTGGGGACAAAAAAAACCCCTCAGGTCTTGGATGTTTACATGTTTGTGATGTCGCTGTTTCTGGTTCCCACGGCACAGGGTATCCTAGTGTGGGGCTAGAAGCAATGTATGTAAATGTTTATCTATATATATAAAAATGAATTGCTGTTCGTTAGTCTCACTAAAACTCGAGAACGGCTGAACGGATTTATCTTATCTTAGTCTTGAAATGTTCGTGGAGGTCTAGGGAAGGTTTAAAAGGCGAGAAAAAATCGAATAATTTCCGGGAAAACTCTAAAAACAGCCCTTTTCTATTTCCCATACAAACGTTTTCTAGAGTCAATCGTTTTCTAGAGTCAAAGTTCATATTAAATTGAGGCAGTACGAAGTCTGCCGGGTCAGCTAGTGTTAAATGTTTATGTCAACAACATCCTAAATGCTTTCTCGCAGAGGTGGGAGAGCCCATTCACCCTCCACTGGATAAAAATGTTCAACTTCAACTTCAACTTTAGTTAGTTCATGGCAATCTGTCTTATGCCAGACAATTTATGCCAGTGGCATGTGATGACGAAACATGTGAGACGCGTAACAAGATTTAAGAATGGGTGGTTGACTTTTTGAGATCTGATATTAGAAAAATCGACACAATAATGGTTAATTACATTCAATATATACAAATATACATGGAACACATTATGTTCATTTGATTTTTAATTGAAAATTTATTTTGACATTTGATAATTTTACATTTTATTTTAATTTTACTTTTATTTTAGTGTCTGGGGGTCGGATCTAGTTTCCAAGTAAGGCTATTTTTGTTTTTATGTTTGTGTTTTTATGAGTTACTGTTTACTAGTAATGTTAAATGTATTTATGGACCTAGAAGTCCGAAATAAAGAAATTGATTGATTGATTACTCCAGAGCTGCGGCGATGGGCTACTCCGTCAAGCAAAATGGAGTTAACTGGCAGAAAGTGGGCACCAGTCGTGCCTCTGCCACCGCGTACGGGAAAAGACGTGACGGTATTTCAATTCAATTCAATTCAATTTGTTTATTTCAGGTTATAGACCCATACATTACAATATTAAAATTAAAATAACAATTAAATTAAACGCAATTCATACACAAATTAATAAATTAAATTAAATTACATTCAAATTAGAATTAATGAAAAAATAAGAATAAGGAATTAATTAATTTCCTCATGTAGGGGCAGGGCCTTGAACCCAGATCCGAGTAAGATTGAGCCATACTCCACCACGCTGGCTCAGTGCGGGTCGGTGGAGGGGCTGTATGACTTAACACTAATACAGGTCATACAGGCCTAATTTTTTGTTTTTCTTTTAGAGCTATGAGGACATAATTCTTACGAATAGAGGACACAATTCTGAACAACTTTCACTATGAAAGCGATTTCATCGGAGCAACTTTCACATCTCAATACATTTTGGGCCGACCGGTTATCAGATGATTTGTATAGAGAAGGGAAAAATAAAGTTGCTCTGATTAAATCGCTTTCATAGTGAAAGTTGTTCAGAACGATATCATAAAAAGTTTTGTTACTCCATACTCCAAACACCCGGCATGAGTCGTGCGTGACTCACCGTGATGTTGGCGGATTCCGTGAGCGCGAGAAATAAGAAATAAAATAATTTCTTATTTCACCCGGTATGAGTCGTGCGTGACTCACCATGATGTTGGCGGCGTCGGTGAACGCGAGAAATGAGAAATAAGAAATAAAATAATTTCTTATTTCCTATTTCACCCGGCATGAGTCGTGCGTGACTCACCGTGACGCTGGCGGGGTCGGTGAGCGCGAGAAATAAGAAATAAAATTATTTCTTATTTCACCCGGTATGAGTCGTGCGTGACTCACCGTGATGCTGGCGGCGTCGGTGAACGCGAGAAATGAGAAATAAGAAATAAAATAATTTCATATTTCCTATTTCACCCGGCATGAGTCGTGCGTGACTCACCGTGACGCTGGCGGGGTCGGTGAGCGCGCGGTCGTTGACCTGCAGGTCTACGAGGCAGCCGGGGCCGGCTTCGATGTACGGCCCGTTCGCGCCCGTCAGGATCTGTGTTGAGGAACCAACGTTCATGTGTCGGCGGCCGATCGTAGAATTGGGCACATCGTGATGTGCCCAAACGTGAAATATCATGAAACGATAAAATCTCTTAAGGCAAACACTGCGGTAGCTTAGGTGAAGACTTCGTGTTCGTGTTTTTTATACATCTACTCACAACGCTACCCGATAGCTAATAAATAACTGACAGCAATCTCTGTGCGGTCTCCACGATACAGGTTAGACCTAGTGTAGAGACCACAAGTAATCTAAGTACCTCAATCTAGTATATACTGTATTGTACGTGAACTTTGTATAATCAGCTACTGGCAAATAAAGACTTTTGTATTTGTATTTGTATTTTTGTTTGGCATGTACAACCCAAAAAAACATCACGTAGTGCTGAATAAAAATGCTTTTATAAAGAATAGAATAGAATATTAATTTATTTACTGTTATTATACACAACACAAGCCCTGGCCATATAGGTAAAGAGGTACACAGAGAGAATAAATTACTAAAAATTAACCAAACATGGTTGTACACGGTTTTTTTTAAATAGACAAATTAATATGACCAAATTCCCCATGTGGTGTTAGTTAGTTTAATGTTAGTTTATTTTCAATATTTGTATATTATGTACGTTAGATAGACATGTGCATTCCAAATAATATAGTGCCAAATACAATCAGGCTACAGTGGTTACTGGGTTGAAATGTAATAATCACAAATATTGTACCTTATATCATTACCATTCCATGTATGATACTTTTGAGTGTAAAATTGTGTCTTATGATTTAATTGAATGAGTAGTTTTTGTATTGTGTTAGTTACGTAGGTCATCTATCGAGGTTGGATATATTAATCAATGGTAGCCTGTGGAGGTGTGTACCATAACAGCGAATGGGTTCCGACTCAGCATGTGCTACAGGACAAGACATGTTTTCGTTAAAACCCGCCACGTCACGACGTGCCCAGTGATTGCTCTGAAAGTGTGTGTGAAAGTGAGCCGTGCCACAGGCAGGCCTATGTATATGTATATGTACATGTATATGAATTAGATTAGGATTAAAATTAAGTGTATTATGTAAATAACATAGATTAATTAAGTACCTAATTTTATTTGTTACTAACAAAATATGGATTATGTAATCTGAAATAAAAGATTACTTTGTATGTAGTCTATTCCTTAGCAATAGGTTCTTATATGTACCTATGTCTAATAATAATATCTATAGGTACTAGAATAGTTTTATTGTACGCGCAATTCTTCCCCTTACCAATCATCTCCGTCTCCTACCCAACATGGTTTGCTGGAAGAAATATCTCTTATTAGAGATAAGCTCGCCTTTGTACATATTTATTCTATGTTAAGCTATTTTTACTGTCATGTGAGTACAATAAAAAATTAGGATATATGATTATTATATCATGAAATGGCGTGGCACATGACGGCACGTCGTGATGTGCCCGATTCTACGATCGGCCGCCGACATTGTAGATGTGTCAGGATCGCATTCTCTCAGCGGCCAGAATACAGTACAGTAAATAAATGGATATTCTATTCTATTCTACATAGGTATGTAAGAGAGAGAGAGACATACCGAGTGTAGCACAAAGTTGTCGCTGTCGGCGCACCGCACGGCCAGCATCGGCCCCGACATCAGCGTCGCCGCTGACCAACAGAACAAACGGTCGGTATACAAATTCCAAATCCTATTAATTGTTATTTATTGTAAGTAACATTGTAAGTTAAAATACAAAATTAAATTTTAGTACAAGAATGGCCATGCTGTGCTCATCTATAACAGGCACTCATATAAGAACAATACCGTCATATTTATATTGTATAATTTTGTGTATGTGTGCTGTTGATGTGCCTAATTATATAAATAAATAAATAAATATACAGTCAACTCGCCGTCAATACAAATTGTGGACTATGCCTGCGATTCCGAAGGCGACACGAACTATACTAACTAAAGTAATTAAAATCGTGTGTTTGAAAATGGAATCTGTGGCCACCGCGCAAGAGCTGTCGGATTAGGGTGCTTTTCCATCAGAGATGTGCTATGCTACGATGCTATGGATGCGTTTGATATCCACCAATCATATTCATTGGTGCACATAGCTTAGCACTGGTGGAAACGGATTCAACTAAGATATGTTTTTTGTATGGAATGATGCGTGCTATGGATGCGTGCTACAGATGCCTGCTATATGGCTCCCCTCACCGCGCCTCCCCCGCCGGTTCCCTACTATCGATACACAGCATAGCTCGAGATGCGCATCTTTCTCGCACAGCTAGGTACTGTGCGGCGCATCTTCGTAGCGCATCTTCCTCGCGCAGCTACCCAGCGTAGTATTGGTGGAAACGGTCACATATTTTCGTAGCGTAGATTTCACATCTTCGCAGCACAGCTGCATAGCACATCTCTGATGGAAAAGCAGCCTTAGAAGGTTTCCAAATTATTTATTGCTACATTGTGGTTGTAGAGTTCTTAAAATAAGGAGGTCCCGACAACAAGGTTGTCAGTTTAGTGCCTTTAGTTCCTCTAGTTTAGTGGTTTTGACACCTCAAGAATAGCCTACATTGTAAACAAACCGTTTTCTCGAGGTTCTGTCACGGAGTCTCACTGAACATTATTCCAACTCATGTAGCATCAGGTCTTGCCTGTTACTCGCTGTATTTCATCACGAAATATGCAATAATCACCAGTTAATTACGGAAAAGACAAAGACAACATGGCGCTTTGTTTACATAGTCCACAAAGACAACATGGCGCTTTGTTTACATAGTCCACAAAGACAACATGGCGCTTGGTTTACATAGTCCACAAAGACAACATGGCGCTTTGTTTACATAGTCCACAAAGACAACATGGCGCTTTGTTTACACAGTCCACAAAGACAACATGGCGCTTTGTTTACACAGTCCACAAAGACAACATGGCGCTTTGTTTACACAGTCCACAAAGACAACATGGCGCTTTGTTTACACAGTCCACAAAGACAACATGGCGCTTTGTTTACACAGTCCACAAAGACAACATGGCGCTTTGTTTACACAGTCCACAAAGACAACATGGCGCTTTGTTTACACAGTCCACAAAGACAACATGGCGCTTTGTTTACATAGTCCACAAAGACAACATGGCGCTTGGTTTACACAGTCCACAAAGACAACATGGCGCTTTGTTTACACAGTCCACAAAGACAACATGGCGCTTTGTTTACACAGTCCACAAAGACAACATGGCGCTTTGTTTACACAGTCCACAAAGACAACATGGCGCTTTGTTTACATAGTCCACAAAGACAACATGGCGCTTTGTTTACACAGTCCACAAAGACAACATGGCGCTTTGTTTACATAGTCCACAATTTATATTGACCGTTACTTTTTATGAAGCTGTCGGAAAATATGTTGATGTGAATGATTTCGCACATGTATCTACTGACTGCAAAAAAGTTGATTGATGAACGAATGAATGAATTATAATGAATAACAGCAAAAAACAGGCACACGTTTTACAGTAAGTCATCGTTACATCAACTGAAGTAAAAAATTTAGGACGCCATTTTTTTTTTTCATTGTTCGAAAATTCAGACTAACCAATACAGAATAATACGTATACAGAATAATCGGCCAAGTGCGAGTCGGACTCTCAAACGGAGGGTTCCGCACCATCGATCGTACCTAAAAAGTAAATCCATCAGGTGAATTTTCATCTGATTCATCTAAATTAATGACAAAACTGTCGGACAAACCATTTATCTAAGGCGTATGGAGTTGCACAACCATAGAACTAACGTGTTTTTTTTTTGCGGATTTTTATAGTACGGACCCCTTCGTGCGCGGGTCCAACTCGCGCTTGGCCGGTTACTTTTCCTTCCTTCCTTCCTTGAGATGCTAACTGTAATTAGATTTTACCTCTATTGCTCAGGTCGACGTGTGGCGCCACCTTATTCTCGCCGGCAACATTCGACCTCGGCACGAGCGGCGGCATTTTCGGCGCGACACCGCCCGTTTGTGGCGCCTTGTTGCTTCGTTTTGGCGCTATGTTGATCTCTTTTGGCGCATTGTTGCTTCTCTTCGACTTATTGTTGCTTCGTTTTGGCGCATTGTTGTATTGTTTTGGCGCAGCTTCGACGTTTTGCGACACCGTGACCAAGTGTCGCGGTACTTCGCCAACGGACTCGTTACTGTCGTCGTCGTCGATCACAAACGTCGCTATCTCCGTCTCTTTTGCTCTGGAATTATAAGATCAACTTAACACGCAGGCTCGAGCCATTGTGGCCGATTCTCTAGGTTACACTTACTAAAATTAGTTGACAATATTAAGTCCGACAGCTCTTATGAGGTCGCCATAGATTCCATTTTCAAAATTACTTTTGAATTATTTTAATGTACTGATGAACTAATTCAAAAGTGAGTTCGAAAATGAAAGATAGATGGCAACCGCGTAAGAGCGTCAGAGCTAATATTGTCAAGTAATTTTAGTGTGTGTGCCCTAGAGAATTGGCCCCAGTGTCATTCTCCAAAATAAAAAGTAAAAAACATTAAAATTAGTTCGACAGTGGGTACCAACGTCAAAAATTAGACATTCATTGACGTCTTGGTACCCACTGTCAAAATAATTTTAATGTCATATTTTTTTTTATAATTTTAATGTCAATATTGTTCCAAGGACTCTTTTGTCCTTACGCTACCGTGGGTGCAATCTGTCTCGCAACTTGCCGCTGCGACTTGTCGCATGCAACCTGCAACCTGCCTGCTCACGATGCAATCTGCCTGCAATCGGTTGCATGACAACAAGTTGCAGCGACAAATCGCGAGACAGATTGCATCGTGAGTAGAGTCTTAAGATAGCTAGCTCTGTGGTCCAGTGGGTCTCATGCTTGCCTCTCACGCAGGAGGTGCAGGTTCGAATCCCGGTGCTGACCATGCACCAATGAGATAAATCATTTATCTAAAGTACGTTATACGGACGTTCTGACGGTGATGGAAAACATCGTGAGGAAACCTTCATTACTCCATAGATGTGGCGATGGGCTAGCCCCTGTCACGCGAAATGGAGTGTTGAATCACTGGCTGAGAGTGAGCACAGTTGTGCCTCTGCCGCCCCGTATGGGAAAAGGCGTGACGCTATGAATGAATGAATGAATGAATGAATGTATGAATAAATGAATGAATGTATGAATAAATGAATGAATGTATGAATAAATAAATGAATGAATGTATGAATAATCAAATAGTAAAGTCTTGCGAAATAAAAAACATGTCTCTCAATGAAACCAAAAAAGCTTTACAGAGATGGCTGGAGACAATCTCATATGACAAAACTGAGCTACTACTTGCCAATATTACCTGATATTTGTGTGGTATAAATACAAATGATAAAATTACGATGTATAAATACATACCTATTTACCTACTTTATATATAATGTAACTGCTAATATTAAAACTTAAATTTACTACCTATTTCATATTTTACCAAATTATTTATTACTATTTTCCTTTTTATGACGTGCAAATGGCGCGTGACGTACCAATCAACTGTAAATCGTGTAATTTGATTCCCACGACACAGGCTTGCCTAGTGTGGGAGTCACCGGCAACTCATTGTATGTTTTTCGTATTGATAAATAAATATTTTTTCATTTTCATTTTCAATATTGAATGAATGAATGTATGAATAAATGAATGAATTAATTAATCAATGAATGAATGAATAAGATATCGTAAGACATTTCCTATATTGGGTGGCAGTGGCATAGAATCGCCATCGCCCATCATCATTCTCAGTCCACACTGACCCACTACTGGGCCGTGCAGAGGCCGTTTAAAAACCACTTGTAAAAAAGTGAAATAAAGTTCACTATGGAATATTCGATTGATAATTCACCAAGTTAAAAACTTAAAATAACCGGCCAAATGCGAGTCGGACTCCGGACCATTATCTATAAAAAACCGCAAAAAAAAAACATTTTGTATGGGGCCCCCCCCTTTAATATTAATTTAATTTTAATTTAATTATTTATTTTTTAAGTAAACACAATATATTGTGAACATTTTAAGCGTCTACCTGCTATCATTATCAATATCGAGCAAGAATGAGCAAAAAAATCACGTTTGTTGTATGGGAGCCCCCCCTTAATATTAAATTTCTTTTGATTTTTAGTATTTGTTGTTATAACGGCAACAGAAATACATCATCTGTGAAAATTTCAACTGTCTAGCTACCACGGTTCATGAGATAAAGCCTGGTGACAGACAGACGGACGGACGGACAGACAGCGAAGTCTCAGTAATAGGGTCCCGTTTGGCACCCTTCGGGTACGGAACCCTAAAAAACCGACTTCTTGACCTCTCTAAGCTTTAGAAAAAACCGACTTCCACAAACCCTATTTGATTAGATTGAGTTTAATACAAACTGTAACCCCTTATGGATATGGGGGGCCCCTTGGGGAATTAATTTTGTCAAATCTCATATCAGTGCTACCCCACGCTACTAAGGAACCCCTGTACAAAGTTTCATCGCTCTAGGTCCACCGGTTTAGGCTATGCGTTGCCTGCCCGTCAGCCACGCATTATATTTGTACCTAGTATTGAGCAGATCTGATGGCCATATGTGGTCTTCATGAGCAGTTCCGCATCACAATATTATGCTTACCATGTGCATTTGCACGAGTTATTATGAAAAACACAAAAATCACTTTAGGTCTGCCTATAATATTTGAAGAGTTCCCTCGATTTCTCCAGGATCCCATCATCAGATCCTGACCTGGTGTCAATGGGACCAATGGGAAGGTATACCCTTTCAAACAAAAAAATAATTTTCCAAATCGGTCCACCCGTTTAGGCGCTATCGGGGCACATACATAAAAAAAAAACATCCGGACGAATTGTAAACCTCCTCCTTTGGGAAGTCGGTTAAAAAGGGAGATCTCCGCACCAGGTTGTGACACTGGCGGGTGAGGCCGTCACGGAGCGCTGATGCTCCGAACGGCCACAGGTGGCGTCACTTACGGGCTGGCGCCACTCATCGGGATGTCGTTCTCGATGTAGATGTTGAACGCGTCATCGGCTGACGTCACCGGCTCTGACGGCTCCGTCAGATCGAGGCGGCCGCAGTCTGTGACTTGCTGAAATTTGGAGATGTTCAGTGGGTTAGTAAGGAAACGAACTATGTCCACTAGTATCTAAAAGCTTGACCGTCTTAAATTAAGTCTCCGTATTAGCACACCTCGGACACTCCATAGAACGCTCGTAAAATAATCACCTATTACTACTACATAGCCTAATGACATTTGTACACGTGCAAATGTGTGCATAAACTCGTTCGTTTGTGAATGTGTGCGTTCAGCTTCTATACAAAGTGTCTCCCGAAGAGGCTCCCCGACTCCGGGGTGAGGTGCGGTATCTGAATCCGCGCGGGGAAGGGAGTGGCCGTTCTGTACGTAGTACTATTATCTCTTCTGTGGTATTAGGTAAGATGAAGCTCACAGACGATAGGCGATTTTCTGACAGCTAAAAATAGTTCTGAAAGCTGCCAACAGATGGCTTTGTATCGACATGGGGTTGGTTTTTATATCGTTCATCCTTAATTTGATTATAAAAAGGTGTGGTGGTCACTTTCCTTACCAAAGTACAGTTCTTATTGTGAGGAAGCGCGTGGTTTTTCCGGAAAAATTAAGTTGAAATTTCCAAAATATTATAAAGAATAAAAGTAAGTGCGGCATATCTCGCCACGCAGTGGCATGCAAATATTGTTTCTAAGGCATTTAATTACATTGAAACAGCAATCAACACACCTATAGAATTCATGAAACTATCCTACATAAAGTGTCATGACAATTTATAATATAAAATATTCAATGCTGAATGTCCTTGTCATCTTATATCTGTTTAAAACCGAGCCCTACAGTCTAGAAATTCTTTAAAATTATAGAAGTGTCACCAAATGCAAAAATCGTTCTATTTATACGTTGAAGAGACCATACACAAGCTCGTCATTGTTCTGTCGTTCGTGCGGCGTGCTTCTGCGAGAGAAGGAGTTTGTAGATATTGTCAATAATAATGTCAGCAAATCACGTTCCGTTCACCAAAATTTCTCAATTTTCATTTTCGATTTCTTTGCAGAAGCCCGCACGGACGGGTTTCATGCAATAATAAGAAAACGCGTGGCCTCACTCATGCGCAGAGTTCGCGGCAGCACCGACGGCGTCCTGACTGTTATAGCAGATAGGGTCGATGGACCTATTTTAAGGCACTGGGTGAAGGTGGTGACCGGCACCTAGTTACTAAACTATTTTTATTTTTTATTTTTATTTTATTTCTAAGGTGTTACTAACATAGATTAGGAAATTCTTTCTTTGTACTAACAATACTATGGAACGTGTTTTCTAAAAATATTTTTTTTGATTTATTATATTTATATTTATTTATTTCCAGAAAAACTACGCATTTCCTCACAGAAGAAAAGCACTTTGGTATGAAAAGTGACCGCCAGCTATCCATTAAACACCTTCTTATAATCAAATTAAGGACGAACGATATAAAAGCCAACCCCATGTATCGCCCACGACATCTAGTGACCAATTTGGAACTACTGAAGTTGATTTTTGGGGTTCCGTACCCGAAGGGTGCCAAACGGGACCCTAGTACTGAGACTTCGCTGTCTGTCTGTCCGTCCGTCCGTCTGTCTGTCACCAGGCTGTATCTCATGAACCGTGGTACCTAGACAGTTGAAATTTTCACAGATGATGTATTTCTGTTGCCGCTATAACAACAAATACTAAAAATCAAAAGAAATTTAATATAAAGGGGGCTCCCATACAACAAACGTGTTTTTTTTGCTCATTTTTGCTCGATATTGATAATGGTAGCAGGTAGACGCTTAAAATGTTCACAATATATTGAGTATATTATTTACTTAAAAAATAAATAATTAAATTAAAATTAAATTAATATTTAGGGGGGGCTCCCATACAAAAAATATTTTTTTTGCGGTTTTTTATAGATAATGGTACGGAACCCTTCGTGCGCGAGTCCGACTCGCACTTGGCCGGTTATTTTAAATCGCCCATTGGAATGAAAATAGTAACATGGTGGTTGGTGTTATGTTCTGATTCGAGTAAAACAAGTGTCGACTCACGGGGCAGGTGTCGAGTGAGAGCACGTCGGTGTGCCGCGCGTCGGTGGCTCGCCGCACGCGCCGCATGCCCGCGTCGCACAGCCGCGCCGCGAGGTACAGCGGGTGGCGCCCGCGCAGCTGCAACACCATTCATATACTCTAAGCACAGGGTGCTCATCCCATACAAACTAGAATTAGTAACCCTTCGTAAAAAAAGAGATAGCGTGAGGAGTCAGATTTGTTCTTCAAACGCCATGGTTTCAGTGGCGCACTTCTAGGTGGCGCTGATCTTAGAATAAATCCTATGTATCTTAGCGCCATCTCGTGGTATTTGCAATTTTACGATGGTGTTGCACCAAGCGACAATGGCCTCGAACTAAAGAAGCTTCCGTAGCATCTCAGTTTACGCCGGTGTCATATTTTGTTCTAGGTGGTCTATCTGTATTAGTATAATATTATAGTATCTGTGCTCTAATTAACCCTTTCGCTCGTTGTTCTGGCCGCAAAAGAAAAATATTTGACATTAAAATTAGGGGAATCTAAAGTTTCATGTTTCATCCCTTACAATAGATATTTTCAGACGTCTTAGTGTCACCTGTCATGCACCTTATGGGGGTGTGTCTTTAGTATAAGATCTAAGATTAGAACTCCATGGTTAACCCTCTCGTCGACACATCTTATCTATTTATTGTTCTCAATTGTTCGTTTGTACGACCGGGGTGTGCTTCTGAGAGAACCAGTTATGTGGATTTCACGCTTGTCAAGCGAATGTTTCTGAGCAACTGCATGAACTATTGCGACAATTTCACCCGATGGCGTGGACTATTGTCCAAATTAAACTATCTAGACGAAGGCACTTTTACCGTGTATTTGAAGTAAATCTTAGTATTTACTGAGTGATTGGTGTTAAAAACCCAAAATTAAACGGGGATACCAAAAAAACTCTTACGGCCTACGCAGACCGGTACGGCATAGCAAGTTTTTACCAATGGACATTCAAACATACCAATATAGAAATAAGCCATAAATTGGCTTCAAATAATGCCGTGGCATGCCGTGGGATGCTTCGGAATTATTTTAAACAATTTTTGTCTTATTTCTATATTGATACGTTTGAATGTCCATTATTGGTAAAAATTTAAAATCCCTTGCCATGCCGTCCCAGTGTACGTAGGCCATTATTGTGAATGGCGCCCAACGTTGTGAATTCGTGTCGAGGGGATCCCAGTGAACTCGTGAGTTCACTGGGATTCCGGGATCCCCTGTGGGATTGGGCTGGGGGATAGTGAACCAACTGGACTATTCTGGATTGATTGATTGAAGAAGAAAGCTTGCAACCTGCGACAGAATACCAGCGCTATAGGTCTTCCTGTAGCATATGCTGAGCCCAGAGACTATATATCCAATTGACTGCGCCTGCGGGCGAAGGCGGTTCGCCAAACGCAACGCATACGTATGATGACGGGCCGCCAGACAGTTTCGCAGCGGCTGACCAATCACAGCTCTCTTACCTCGTCCCCCACCGCCCGTAAATTGGTGAGTTGTGTTTCAAAGGAAAATGTATCTATGGGCTCTCCACTGGATAAGTACTCCCTGGCTGAGCCGGAACCATTTCACCGTCGCCGTACACAATAAATTATATTATTATCTCTGGCACAAAGGTGCCTCTGCCGCGCAGTAGCGGAGCGGACACGACGCTACAACTAATCTTATTTTGTGTAACTTTATTTTTCTGATCCCTTCTATTTTTGCATAATTTCTAGTCTCTTTTACTTCTGCTTTGAACTGTGTTTCTATTTTGTGTATTGTGACGTCTGAATAAACGCTTCTCTTATCTTATCTTATTTTAGGGGGTGTTGTTAGGGAGACCATTCTGAGCAACTTTCAATATGAAACCGATTCGATCAGAGCAACTTTATTTTTCATTGCTTCATATTTTTTGGTCCGGGCGGTCAGCTGATTTGTATAGAGAAGTGAAAATTAAAGTTGCTCTGATCAAATCGGTTTCATAGTCAAAGTTGCTCAGAATGATGTCCCTAACAAACAACCCCCTAAAATATGACTACACCTTTCTGTTACACCCTGTATAAACCAACAAACGGTGAAGAAAGCTGAAGAAGAGAGCTTGCAACCTTCTGGTGGGAGTTCTGGGTGTGGTCGAGGTCTAGCGCCGCCTTCAGTAGCGCCGCGGACATGGGCGCGTCTCGCTGGTGCCGCAGCAGCTTCTCGAACGTGATGCCAACTTGCACCGCCTCCAGCATGCGACGCGCGGTGCGTATGCGCGCCTCGCATATGTAGCATAGCAACAGGTCTGTCAATCCCTAGAACAGAATGTTGTTTCACTGTTCAGGGTTTCGTATCCGAGGGGTGGCAAACGCGACCCTATTATGTACATACCAAACCCAACAACCCATTATCTACTTACCTACCAGTATCTCTATAAATACCCACGAGCGTGTTCTTTCAGGGCAATTTGTCACAAAAAGTTGCCAACTTCGCCCCCAGGGTAGCACACTCCGTGTCATTTATTATCCGCCTCCCCCTCCCCACCCCTGTTGTTAGTTTATAGTATAACATTTACGCACAGGCACATGGATTGCTACTGGCCCCACACTGGGATACCCTGTGACATGGGAACAAGATACGGCTAGGTCAGAGTGTCGATAAGGGGGCGGAAGTTTCTAAGTTATTTTTTCCTTGGCCCCCCCTTATCTACACTCCAACCTAAGGCTAATGTCACAGAATCATCAAATCGATGGAAGCCATTATTTAAGAAATTTATTGATTGAACCTAAGGCTAGGCTTTAGAAACACCGCGGCCCGGAGAAAGAAGACATCACAAACATGTAAACAACAAATGTTTTGTTGTTATTTACTGTTATTTCTTTCTTAAACTGGTTACACTCACATGAACTTTGGGCCGGCTCTTCCAGGGCCACACGTGCGTATTTTCCATGTAGTCTAACACCGCAGAAAGCGCCTCAGACTTCGACAGCCTTCGAGAATCGGCTGTCCTCAAGCACAGAACGCAATACTTTTGACCGCTGTCCAACAGGCCCTCGCAAAGACTCATGATATTTGTGGGTACCATTGTGTAGGCCAGGCAGAGCGATGGCTTTGGATTTCGAGGACTGAAATGGCTTTGTAAGCAGATTTTTCGAAGAAAATCTAAAAACTAAACTGCCTCCTGCCTGCTTTGCTTTGACAAATGAATGAACTACATACGAAGGCTTTATGTAGTTCATTCATTTGACAAAGCAAAGAGCTTTATGTAGTTCATTCATTTGACAAAAGTTTTGTCTTTTATTTTTAATTAGGGTACGTTCGACAACGGGTAATAATAATCACTCCGTCCGAGTGATGCGAAAATTATCCATTTTCATTCCCGTGCTCTGAAATTAAACAAATTTCGCTGAAGGAAATAAAATTTTCGCAGATGAAACCGGTCAACAAACTTCAAACTTTTTGTTTATTTGTCAATCCGACGTCTTTTTTATTTACTTTGCTACTTGCAGGAGCAGGCAAGTGAGTACCGGGGCGTTTAGGTTAATTTGGTTTAACAACTTATCGCATTCGGAAACGGGAATTCTCACGCTAGGCGTTCAAGAACCTCATTTCATCTCTCTTTCTGTCATTATCTCCATCTCTTTTCTTTCTACGAGTGAATTTTCCTCCTAGTTCTCGAACGTACCCTTATTTTCTCGGGTTGACAGTGAGTGAGTGAAGTGAGTGGAGTGACAAAAGAAGTTTTTGGAGGCTTTGGTTTTTTTTTTGGATTAGTTTTTACGGTTTTACTTTTACCGTATAAAAATAGGCATTGACATAGTCAGATAAAAAATATGGGTGTGGGTTTTAGGGGTTTTACCTCGGGTTTTACGAGGGTTTTACGGTGGAGTGGAGCCGTGGAGGCTTTGGAGCGAAGGTAACGAATGGAACTTATAAGAGCTTCATTCATCTGAGGAACTTTATCGTACCTATACTATATTGCTGGGAGGGAACGTTTCATACGGATATTTCGAAGGGAAAAGATGTTTTCCAATATTTATTGTGAGAAGCGCACTGTGAACGGAGCAGCAGCGGGGTCATAGTTAAAGGCTCAACTTTAGTTTCTGACCTACTCGCTAGGTCGTCCAAACTTTTTTAGCGTATAGTTGGGGTCGTTTATTCATCTTCCTGAAAGTTTCAGGTTGCGGAATTTAGTAGTTTTTAAGATATGATTTTTTGAAAATCTGAAAATATTGCAAAATTATGTAACAAAACGCAAAAAATATGTCAAAATACATTACTTACGTTTCGTTGTATGCATATTTGAAAAGATGAATCTATTTTAAACGTAAAATATCACTTTTGATAAATTAAAAGTTGTAATTTTTGTGAAACGGAATGCATTTGGGGTGTTTTCTGTCCGAGTTTTGTTGGTTGGGCGGCCATTTTGAATCCGATTGGATCAATTATAGGTTACTTCCTGTCTGAAAAGTAAAGATAGGTTTGCCGGAGCGAAGCGGAGCGGAGCGAGGCGACCCCCTATTCCTGGCAACCCCCCTCCAACCCCTTATCCCCTCCAACTCCCCCGCCCAACAATGCAAAAAAACTTCAAAACTCAAAACTATAAAAAATCATATCTCAGCAATTAGGCATTTCCGCGGAGGGGGAGGAGTAGGGGAGGCATCTACCCCCCTCCCCCTTCCCCCTCTCTCCCCCTCAAGGTCAAGGTCAGTAGGTAAGGAACTAAAGTCCTTATATTATGTAACCTCCAAAAATAAAAATAAACATATCTCAGAAACTATGCAGTTCCGCGCGGGGGGAGTAGTAGGGGGGGCATCGCCCACCTCCCCCCTCCCCCCTCCCAAGGTCAATTTCAGTAGGTCAGGAACTAAAGTCCTTCCAAATGGTTATTAAATAATTTAAGTAAGTACTTAGGTACTAAAATTCTTATACCTGCTTTGGAAGGACTTTAGTTCCTGACCTATTGAAATTATTTAATTTCAACATAAAAAATATAATAATAATAAATACCTTTAAAAACCAACTAAAGAAGCACTATCTTTCCCTTTCAATTTAGATATACATACATTGATATGTATTAGTGTATTTATACGATATTATTGATATACTTATTGTGTTTATGTTACTATTTCTTAGCAATAGGATTTTATGTATGTGCAATATATTGTATAGTATGAGTACGCGCATATTCCCCTTACCTTCTATCATCTCCGTCTCCTACCCAATATGGTTTGCTGAAAGAAATCTCTTATTAGAGATAAGCTCACCTTTGTATCTATTTTTAACCTATTTCGCAAAAGGAGGAGGTTTAGAACAGTAACTTATATTATATAGTTTACTTTTAATTCTTCGGGCTATTTTCTTTTATGCATATGCCCCGTCTGCGCCTAAACGGATGGACCGATTTGGAAAATTATTTTTTTGTTTGAAATTTTGATGCGGTTTTCTGTAAATAAAAGTAGACATCTCTGCGGTGGTTCTTAGATATGTTTTGTTAAAATCGGGGCTGTATTATAGGTTTTTTTGCTGTGGTCGGTTCTTTTTAGGGTACCGTACCCGAAGGGTGCCAAACGGGACCCTTTTACTGAGACTTCGCTGTCCGTCTGTCCGTCCGTCCGTCCGTCCGTCCTGTCTGTCACCGGGTCCGTCTGTACGAACCGTAATAGCTAGAAAGCTGAAATTTTCACAGAATGTGTATATCTGTTGCCGCACCAACCACAAATACTGAAATACGAGAGATATTGCAAATTAAAGGGGGCCCCGATACAAGAGACGTGTTTAGATACACTTACGCATTTCAAAATGGAGATCTTTACTGAAACTGTTTATTTATTGTCATAGCAACCATGTCATAGACACATATACTACACATTTAAATATGATAGCATATTTCGCGTCAACCCACATGGTTGTGGTAGCTCAGCCGGTATGATGTAGACTCTCAATCCGGAGGTCGTCGGTTCAAATCTCGTGAAGGCATAAACTTTTTAAATTTTCTTTTTGTTTATTTTTTTATTGTTTTGAGTGCTTTTGATTTGTTGTACGATGGTACGGTACCCTTCGTGTGCGATACCGACCCGCACTTAACCGATTATTTATAGATAATGGTACGGAACCCTTCGTGCGCGAGTCTGACTCGCACTTGGCCGGTTATTGTGTTTTTCATAATAACTCATGCATTTATTTACTCACGGTAAGCATAATATTGCGTCGCGACATTCGTGAATACACAAAGATCCAGGACGCCCTAAAAACAGCGGCGTCACTGAAGTGGAAATGGGCTGGACACGTAGCAAGACAAACCGACAACCGCTGGAGCGAATGTGTACTACATTAGTACCCACGAGATGGCAAGAGACCCCCAGAAATAATGTATAAAATATTTAAAGATAAAGATTTGTATTTGTATTTGTTTATTAGTATTTAGTTAATCTATCGCAGAGTTAATGTTTTACTTAGTATTAATGCCAATTACAGGATAGCCTAATATAATCTTTTTAATGTATGCGGTCGTGGAGAACGAAAGAGTATGCGGATTTTTTTTTCTTACCCCCGGACTGCCCATATCCCCATATGGGACGGGGGACAGGGACAGAGCTATGCGGCTATCAATTAGATTATTTCTGGGACAGTTTCCCTAAAAATCCAACAGAGGACTCTGAAAGCGAACAGATTTTTAGAATATCCTTTACTCTATGGTAGTTGTCAATGTCAGCTCTCTAATTGTTTCACTGCTCTGTGGTTCTTGTAGCAAGAACCACAGAGCAGTGAAACAGAGACACAGACAGAATAGAACGCGACTCTGATAGATTCTCTGCTCTGTGGATCTTGTTACAAGAACCACAGAGCAGTGAAACATTTAGAGAGCTGACTTTGACAATTACCACAGAGTATAGGATATTCTAAAAATCTGTTCACTTTCAGAGTCCTCCGTTGGATTTTTAGGGAAACTGTCCCAAAAAACAATATAATAGAGTCTGGCCAGCGAGTCCTGTCATCTTAAAAGCGCGGTAAATTTTAAAAATCTAAATGTGGCCACATTAACTATACACCAAATTAACGGAGTTGATACTTTTATTTATTTTTAATTTAAATTTCGATAAGTACCTATTTTTTCTCATGACTTGGTTGATTGGTGGAAAAAGAGAATATTATATTAGTAAAAACGTGCTTTCTTAAATTCGGGATGGGTTAAGTAATTAAATAGGTACCTATTAAATATATTTTTACCATGCCTATAAGGTTTCCCACTGCTGGGCAAAAGCCTTCATTTCAAGAATAAACTAAACATACTTAATTAATAAACTAATTTATTATTCTGTTTTATAATCAGACTCGAATATGTAATTCAAAACCCATATTTAAGCCACCTGGAAACAATTTATGAGTAATTGCAATCAACCACATTTAAATAGATGTATAATCAAAAGAACAGAATAGTAGCTGAAATTAAAGAAAAGTAATAAATGGTCTACTTGAATCAAAGTATCAAAATGTTGTAAGCCAAGTGCAAACAAAGTAACAATTCGTTTGACAAGTAAATAATGTTGCCAGCTACAAAGTTTGAAAAACTACCAAATGACAGCACTCACTGGCCAGACTCTAGCAGTATAATAGCAGCTTCGAACCTGACAAATTTACATACAGGCAAATACATTGCTTCTGGCCCTACACTAGAATACCCTGTGTCGTGGGAACCAGAAACTGCGACATCACAAACATGTGAACATCCAAGACCTGGGGTTAATCCAAGATAATTTATTTATTTATTATAATCGATTCCACGTTATCTCATTGTAAATCTCTTGCAACTGTCCGAATTTAAATCCAAGCTATCAATAACGTCACAAGCAGCTAAAAACTGTTCCTCAGTTCTGTATTCGTGAAATATTCGACTCGATTTCCATTTCAAACTAAACTCTTCGTCTGAATGAAACGGATCTGGTGTCTGTATGTCCAATGTTTCACCTTGAAACGGCAATACTAATCTGAAACAATTAAACTGGTCATATACTTACTTAAACATTACTTTGGGTCTTATCATCACTTTGTCACACAGATACTCTGCTCTTGCCCCTGTACTAATAAAAATCTGTGCAAGGTAAATACGGATTGCGGGGCAGGACAGAGGTTTACTTCAAAGGTACTTCTACTTTAAAGTTCGGTACTAAAGTAAATTTTTAGGTAAGGGTTAGATAATTGTGGTATAGAAAAACGCTAAATTTCGACTTACGTTGCTATGACACCTCTACTCAAAGCCCGATAACAATGCGAGGATAGCAGAGGCATAAGAAATAATGAATCCAGCCCCCTTAATCGCTAACTCAGTGAAAGGATATCAAAATTATAATAATCTTTGATAACCTTTGGTACACGATAATTGAACGACACCAATAGCTTCTTAATATTTACGGATCATCGTTGAGTGATCATCACTGAGTTAGCGAATAAGGGGGCAGATCTAACTGCACAAGATTGAATGGCGTGCACGTATAGATGGACAATCAACCGATGAAACACCCCTAAAAGGAAATAATTAATGAGGTGGGTGAATATCCATATAAGTATTTGGTGAAAAATATGGGAATAAAAAAAATAACCACTTGGGGTGTTTATCGGTGGAATGCTCATCTCAACGACGTGCACGTGATGAGGCGTACTCAACAGTGGGTTCCCTGACAGGCTGACGATAAATGTATTTACCTCCTGGCGTGCAGGAACATGCGATGTGGATCGACGTCCGCTCCGCCGCTGTACGTGAAGTCACCGAGCACCACGTGACCCACAGACGCGCAGTGCGCACGCAGCTGGTGCCGTCGGCCTGCAGTCAGTCCATAGGGTTACTAATAAATAATTACATGGTAGTCGGTGCCAGTCAGTGCACACCGAACAAGCTACAGCTTTTCAAAGATCTCTCGGATTGCAGTGACAGGTGAAAATAACGCTTTTTGACAGGTGTTGCGTAGAAGTGGCGCCCCCATGTAAACGTCACTCATGGGCCAAAAGATCGTTGGAAGACTATAACACTGCCTGTATCACCCGCGTACGCCCATTGTCGCCCAACAACAGTAGCATACCGAGCGCGGGGTTTGTCGCATGAAAGTGAGGAGCACAGCTATGCGCTACATATAGCTCTGTCCCGCCCGCGACCGCTTGCTACAAAACGCTACGCTTAGCGTGCTACTAGAAGGCGCACAAGATAAGTCTGCTCTGCAGTCAAATCTTCGTCAGTGTCCTCAATTTAAATTAGAGAAATATGTTTTGATCACTGACTATTAGAAACCTGCAGAATCTCATTTCACACTTATGTCAATAAAATTATTCTCATAATACCAAAGACATAATCACATAACATATTATCTTACCGATGCGATGACTTAATGTAGATATTTTTATTTTATGTTTTTTAAGTTGACATTTATTTTAGTTTTTTAAGATTGTTTTATCATTGACATTTTATTTTTATTTTACTTATAATATCATGTTTGTATTGGATTTATTGGACTATAATGTATGGAAATAAATGATTAATAATAATAATAATAAAGAAAATAACTCGCACGCTATAACCTAAGTGCAGACTTAAGTATATTGCGAGTACGCTATACAGGGTGAAGGCATATTTCAAGTGGTTGTTATGAACGTCATTCTGAGCAACTTTCACTGTGAAACCGATTTGATCAGAGCAACTTTATGTTTTCTTTCTTCATTCAGCTGACCGCCCCCGGGCCACAACGAAGAAATAAAACCGGCCAAGTGCGAGTCGGACTCGCGCACGAAGGGTTCTGTACCATTATCTGTAAGAAACCGCAAAAAAAAATGTATGGGAGCCTCCCCTAAATATTAATTTAATTTTAATTTAATTATTTATTTTTTAAGTAAATAATATACTCAATATATCCTGCTACCACTATCAATATCGAGCAAAAATGAGCAAAAATGTCATGTTTGTTGTATGGGAGCCCCCTTAATACTAAACTTTTGATTTTTAGTATTTGTTGTTATAGCGGCAACAGAAATACATCATCTGTGAAAATTTCAACTGTCTAGCTACCACGGTTCATGAGATACAGCCTGGTGACAGACAGACGGACGGACGGACGGACAGACAGCGAAGTCTCAGTAATAGGTCCCGTTTGGCTCCCTTCGGGTACGGAACCCTAAAAAACGAAGGTTGCTCTGATAAAATCGGTGTCATGTCATTGTAAAACATGTTTCGAATTACGTCCTTAAAAACACCTTAAAATATGACTACACCTTTTTGTTACACTCTGTACAGTACAGTGCAGACTGAATCACAGACCAGTGTGCGGTTTGAGCAGCAGCACAGTGGCAGTGTCACCGCCATACTCGGCCGCCTCCAGCCGCAGCACCACAGTACAAGCGGCGCGCGGCCGCACGCATGCAGCGCGGGATGACGCCTCCGTCACGGCCAGCATTGTGTGGTTTGTGCTGGCGGTGCAAGGGTCTTCACCTGTGGAGATAACATATCACAACACTTACATACAGGCAATTTGATTGCTTTTGCTTTGGTTTTCTTGCTTGAGATATTGTTTGCAGTGGCCTCTTATGACCTGAAGTCGTAATGCTAAACCATGCTGGCTGGTGGGGAAGGTGGAGATGGGTTATGTCAGGGGGGTGGGTTATGTAATATTTGATTTAAGAATCGGTTTCGATTATTTTAGAGAAATGTCTGATATAGTAATATTATCAGTTGTAAAATAGATTATTTTCATACGATCACATAATCGAGACCTGCACCCAACCAACCTCATTCCAACTTGATGTAATTCGTAATTTCTTTATTGTACTCACATTACAGTAAAAATAGCTTAACGTAGAAAAAAATATGTACAAAGGCGAGCTTATCGCTAATAAGAGATTTCTTCCAGCAAACCATGTTAGGTAGGAGACGGAGATGATAGGTAAGGGGAAGAATTGCGCGTACAATAAAACTATTCTAGTAGGTACCTATAATACATAGATATTATTATTACACATAGGTAGGTACATATAAGAACCTATTGCTAAGGAATAGACTACATACATACATGATATCCTGTGAGTGAGGTAAAAACGAACGCGGGGGCGCAAGCCCGCATCAAGTCCTAAGCCAAACTACTTACCGATATCATATTCAATGCAGCCGCACTCAAAATCAACCAGTCCTCTCACAACAGCAACATAATACTTCCTGGCGGCGCGTTTTTCTAGCAGTGAGCCAGCTCGCTTGGCCGCCATCTTGTTTTTGGCGATACACAGTATACCGCTCGTGGCATAGTCGAGTCGGTGGACGAAGTGCAGCGGGTGTTGTGAGGAAGCGAGGTGCGAGTCCCAGCTGCCGATGTGTGCTGCTACCGTGTTCTGTGGAAATGATAACTTCTCTACAAAATTGATTTGACTGTTGTTGCAAAATAATCCGTAGGCTTATAGATGGGGATGTTTGATTGTTTGTGGTGTTTCAGCGTCATCACTTGATAGAGGTAAGCTTGAATTTGTACATGTATTCTCCAATTTCCATTTTATAGTGTATTGTTTTGTACCAATATCAATATACAAGTACTTGTACAGTAGCTACGGTTGTAGGTACTTACCTACATAAATTGATATTTATTTATTTATTTTTTAGACAAAAAGTAATAACTACTGGTGTTGGTATCACACACATTACTTGTGGGTAACGACGGAATGAAATGACACTTCTCAATCTTTTCATGTCCCTACCTACCCACATTCATGCCCGCTGCACATGTATGCTCCTCCCTAATATTCCGAAAGTCTCCAAACTGCAAACAAAATTCTTCATCGAATGAATTTGGTACATTATTTCTGGAAACGGTAATTTCAGGATTCAATAATAACGCACCACCTTTCAGAAAGGGTACGAATACATAGAACCGATTAGATGTTATGTAACTAACTAACTGTTTTAAGTTTTAAATATTTATCTCTTTTTCAAATATTTAAAAAAAATATAATTGATATGTTTATGTGTTCGTAAGATACTATAAGGATTTTTTCTGGAATAAAGATATTATTATTATTATTAGAACCTACAGTACTATATGGATGTTTTGGCACGTGGCCAATGGTCGGAACTAACGCAATCAATCCATCAATGTTGCAGTGGCACCCTCCTGGCAAGGGTAGTTCCGACGCTTGGCCACGTGCCAAACAAAACGTCCATGTAGCACTGTAATCAGTTCGTTCTGTACTTTGTACAAGGGGATCCTTCACAGAGCCACCTATTGGATCCTGCAAGCAATAAACGTTTCCAACCTAGACCTCAGAACAATAACTAAAGCATAGAAGGAGCTCTAGAATATAAAGTAATATTGAATAGACGTGCTCGTCACTCTTACGAAACTTATGTGTGGTAGAAAGAGACATCTATAGTGTATTTCTACAATCTAAATTGTCAATCGTACCAGGGTGGCAAAATAGCCAATATCTTGAGGGAAGGGACAAATGCGATAAAAATGTCGATGTTATTATTTTATTGAAATCGAATTGCATTCTCAAACTGATTTTTTTGTCTAATATCTGCTCCAATTGATTAATGCGCCGTTGCAGCAGTAACGTTCGTCTTTCGGTTTCACTTGAGGGAAGGATTTGACTGCGCTGTTGCGTTTCTGGATTGGGATAGCTTGTTGCAGCAATCTCGTTCTCGTTCATCTGTTTTCTGTTGGCCCCAACCTAAAAAAGGGTAAATCAATATTTGAAACAACATAAACTATTTCTAAATAACTGTGTTCCTTGCTAAATAAGAATTGTACGCTTGGATGATTTGTTTTGGGGGCTATGAATAAACAAATACTTGTTTGCTATGCAAAGTATATTTTCCAACTGAAGGTAAAAACACTATCACAATATATTCAAAATAAATATGACAGTGACAGGCTTGACACAATGTTCCAAGTAGTTTTAACACCCCCCCGCAATGTGTACAGCCTGTATAATAATAATACCACAAACACCCTGTATAAAAACACCTCACATGACAAAATAAAACTAATAAACTTTATACACCAAAAAACATATTAAACACACATAATTGAAACAAAAAGTAAACTTTAGAAAAAACCGACTTCCACAAACCCTATTTGATTAGATTGAGTTTAATACTAACTGTAACCCCTTATCCCCCCCTCCCTTGGGGAATTAATTTTGTCAAATGCTATATCAGTGCTACCCCACGCGACTAAGGAACCCCTGTACAAAGTTTCATGGCTCTAGGTCCACCGGTTTAGGCTATGCGTTGCCTGCCCGTCAGCCACGCATTGTATTTGTACCTAGTATTGAGCAGATCTGGTGGCCATATGTGGTCTTCATCAGCAGTTCCGCATCACAATATTATCCTTACCATGTGCATTTGCACGAATTATTATGAAAAACACAAAAATCACTATAGGCCTGCCTATAATATTTGAAGAGTTCTCTCGATTTCTCCAGGATCCCATCATCAGATCCTGACCTGGTGTCAATGGGACCACCCTTGAGGTATTACCTATACGCCGAAAAAAGATTTGTTCAAATCGGTTCATAATTGGCGGAGCAATCGCGTAACAAACATAGAAAAAAAAAAAAAAAAAAAAACATACGGGTCGAATTGAGAACCTCCTCCTTTTTTTGAAGTCGGTTGAAAATTCATATACATACCTAACCTAACCCTAAGCTATTTATACACTTGTAGTGCTTCAGTTTTGGCAAAGGTTTGGTGAGGATGTCGGCAGTCATTTCTGTGGTATGAATGTATTTTAGTATGAATCTATGTTCGGATAATGATTGGCGTATGAAGTGATGTTTGATGTCGATGTGTTTGGTGCGGGCGTGGTATGTGTTGTTTGTGGCCAGTTTGATGGAACTCTGATTATCCGTGTGTATGATGAGGGTGTTCGTGAGATGGAATACTTCAGTGATAAGTTTATGAAGATATATGGCCTCCTTGCAAGCCTCGCCCAATGCCATGTACTCCGCTTCCGTACTGGAGAGGGCTACTGTGCGCTGCTTGCGGGATTCCCATGACACTGGAGCTCCACTCATCATGAACACGAAGCCGGTATATGATCGACGGTCCACGAGATTATTGCCGTAGTCGGCATCCACGTACCCCAAGGGGTAAAGTTCAGATTTACGCGAGAAGTTAAGAGCCATATCTTTGGTCCCTTTGAGGTAACGAAGGACCCGCTTAGCGGCCTTCCAGTGTACCCCCCCGTAATGTGCATTGAATTGCGACAGGTAGGAGACCGTGTGAGCGATGTCAGGTCTAGTGCATATTGCAAGGTACATTAGCGACCCGATAAGCTCTTGGTATGGTACGTCTACTTCTTCTTCCTTGCTAGGAAGAGTTAGCTTTAGACCTGATTCCATGGGTGTCGTGACTGAAATTGCGTCTTGCATACCGAACTTTTCTATCAGCTTCTCTATATATTTTGTTTGATCGAGTTTTATTCCATCTTCGGTCTGAGATACTCTCATTCCGAGGCAGTCTTTGAGTTCCCCAAGATCCTTTATAGTGAACTTTTTCTCAAGGTTGCTCTTGAAGTCTGCCTTCATTTTATCATTTGTGCTTAGCACGAAGAAGTCGTCCACAAACACTGCAACAATCAGTAGGTCGTTGCCGCATCTTCTGTAGTATATACAGTGCTCTGATTGAGCTTGAGTCAGTGACATCTCTGCCATTGCCTGACTTACTTTTAAGTTCCACTGACGTGGAGCCTGCTTCAAGCCGTACAGGGCTTTTTTCAGTAGGCATACTTTTTCTTTTGGGTTTGTTGAAAATCCCTCTGGTTGCTCCATGTAAATCTCCTCATCTAGGTCTCCGTTCAAAAAGGCGGTTTCCACATCTAGGTGGTCCATTTGTAGTCCATGGTGGGCTGCGTAGGCCATTAATAGTCGAACCGATGATAATCTGGCCACAG
The DNA here is from genome assembly GCA_963457715.1 of Argyresthia albistria. Classification (NCBI taxonomy): domain Eukaryota; kingdom Metazoa; phylum Arthropoda; class Insecta; order Lepidoptera; family Argyresthiidae; genus Argyresthia; species Argyresthia albistria. The sequence continues at coordinate 1,812,921 of OY735280.1, read as the reverse complement.
GAGAGAAGGTTTCACCATAATCCACACCAGCCACTTGGGTGAAGCCTTTTGCTACGAGCCTGGCTTTGAATTTTGTGATACGGCCTGAAGTATCCTTTTTGATTTTGTAGACCCATTTACATTTCGTTGTTTTTCTGTCAGTAGGTCTGTCTGCTAAGGTCCAAGTTCCATGTTTTAACAAGGAGTTGTACTCTGCTTGCATCGCTTCCAACCATTTTTCTTTTTGCGGATGTTCGGTGACTTCTTTATAGCTCTCTGGTTCCTGATCAGTAGTCAGGTAAAGGTTGGACTGGTACCTTTCAGGAGGTTGCCTGCTGCGAAGAGGATATCTTCTTTCAGGTTCCGACTGTACAGTTAAAGGGGGTTCTGACTGTACAACTGAGTCAGAATCAGGCTGTTCCTCGGGATAGTCTGGTGCAGTCACAGGATCATCTATCGCTTCTGCCGGCTCAGGATGTTCCTCACTTTGAGGATGAGGTTCGGCTGGTAGTAGTGGCGGCTGAAAGTCAGGAACTGGGTCTTCGTCTTCAATGAATGTCACGACTTTTGACGTTGAAGTTGGAGACAGTTGTTGACTGCTAGACGATTGTATATTGGACTCTTGTACCGGTTCATCTTGTTCTTTATTTTCAATAAAGACAATATCTCGGGCCGTGATTATTACCCGAGGATTTTGGGGTTCAACAAGGCGATAGGCTTTGCTTTCTGTTGAGTATCCAACAAAGATGCATTTTTTAGTCTTGGAGTCGAGTTTTGAACGTTTTTCCTTCGGGACTAGGGCATGAGCTTCGCATCCGAAGACTTTCATATGTGAAAGATTGACCTTCTTGCCCGTCCATAATTCTTCAGGAATTTTGTTTCCTAGAGCCATTGTAGGCACTCGATTCTTGATATAGATCGCCGTATTTACTGCTTCTCCCCAGTATGAAGTCGGTAGTTTGGAATCCTGGAGCATACATCTGGCTTTTTCAATGATCGTACGGTTTGCACGTTCTGATACGCCATTTTGTTGCGGAGTATACGGGACTGTAGTCTGGTGTACGATGCCGCTTTCCTTTAGGAATAAAGTGAAATCATTATTTACATATTCACCACCGTTGTCCGTCCGCAAAATTTTGATTCTTTCGCCAGTTTGGTTCTCAACTAAGTATTTAAATTCTACAAACTTTGAAAAAACTTCGGACTTTAATTTTAAAAAATATCCAAAAGTTTTGCGACTAAAATCGTCAGTAAAAGTTAGCAAATAAAGAGAACCGCCCCACGAATGCGCACTCATAGGTCCGCATAGATCCGAATGTACTAATTGTAGGATTTTACTCGATTTGCTTGTAGAACTTTTGAATGGTTTCTTAGCAAGTTTACCTTGTAAACAGGGAATACATTTCACGTCCATATTCCCGCTAAAATTTACGCCAGTCTGCTTACTTTTTAAAATAGACAAACTTCTTGGGTTTAAATGACCTAGGCGTCTGTGCCATAGCAATGCTTCCTCCTTCGTTGTTTGTGTGACATAGGCCTGAGAAGTATTTTTATTTAGTTTGTACATACCTCTATGGCTTGATCCTGTCGCTATGACAGGGCCTGTCACCTGACAGTTGCCACTCTGACATATTTTGACATCTTTCGATGTAAACAAAACATCAAAGCCCTTTTCAGTTATTTTGCTAACAGAAAGTAAATTTGTAGCCAGATCAGGAATGAATAAGACTCGCTCGATTTTACTGACATGCTCTGAAATAGGAATCTGAACTGTACCTATACCACGGCTCATTAATTTCTCCTTATTTGCAACATTAATCGGCGTTACGTAGGACGACATCGACAAATACCAGTCGCTCCTGTTGCTCATGTGAGAGGTAGCTCCTGAATCTATGATCCAGTCCTGAGAACCTGTAGGAGTAGATGAAAAATTAGTGAAACAGGATGAAAGTGTGAACTCTGAAGTGTAATTAGAACCTAAATCACTTTTTACATTCTTCTTATTTAGAACTTTTCTACACTCTGAAACTGCGTGGCCATTTTTCTTGCAGTAAACACAGAATTTCTTAGTGACATTCTGGCTCTTCTTTGCTTGAAGTGCAGCAGCTGTATCCCGGTGTGTCTCTACGGTTCTGATAGGCGTAACTCGTCGTTGATCTTCTTTTAGAAGAGCCGAAACGACATTCTCTGACGTAATCTTCGTATTGGAGTGTTCGAGAGCCATGACCAGAGGCTGAAATTTTTCTGGAAGACCTGACAGCATCATTATTGCCAGGAACTCATCGTCAACTGCAGCTTCGATAGCTTGGAGTTCCTGCTGCGTGGCGAGCATTTTGTTCGTGTATTCCTGAATATTTCCATTAAAGGAAGTTGCTAAGAGTTTCTTCATAAGGCGAAGTCGTCGTATGAGGCCAGTACCTGCGAATGCCTTTTTGAGGGAGTTAAGGGTCTCAGACGCAGTTTTAGCTGACCTTATTATGGGATATATTCCCTCTTCGCACGCAAGACATATTTTTGCACGTGCCTTTGCGTCCCTGCGCTTGGCAATGGGGTCCTCGAGGTTGGCTGGAACGGTGACGACGTCCCACAGATCATGGTCTGTTAGCCAGCACTCTAGAGCAAACACCCACGTTGAAAAATTATGACCATTTAGTCTTGTAATGACCCGCGAAGATTGGTGGTCTCCACTATGAGTTGGTTTATCCATTGGCATTTGGTGGTCTCCACTATGAGTTGGTTTATCCATAACTAGTTTTATTGGCCCATAACCATTTGTTTTGGGGGCTATGAATAAACAAATACTTGTTTGCTATGCAAAGTATATTTTCCAACTGAAGGTAAAAACACTATCACAATATATTCAAAATAAATATGACAGTGACAGGCTTGACACAATGTTCCAAGTAGTTTTAACAGGATGTTGTTCCGAAATGGCTCACTTACGCCCCTTGTGTAACAATCTACTATTTCTGTCACGTAAATATGGGTCACGTATATAAATATCGTAAATTGTCGATTTCCATGGAGTTCGGAAGCTGAAAATAGTGTTAAAAGTACCTTTGAGGATATAGTTGTGCAGTGTATTGAATTTATTTTATGTTCTTTTTGTATCATTTAACTTTAAAATCTTACCAAAGAGCGTTCTAGGCATAGGCGTAGAGAAGGTACGGCATTTGGCTTCAATCTACGGTACTTGTAACCTTTATTTATAAAAGTCATCTTCAAAATGTTTACTGCATATTCGTCGTGATTTTTGCCAAGACCAATTTCTTCGTGAAACGGCTTCTTTCCATCTTTGTTGAATCAAGCTATCGTTGGGTAACCTAAAATAGATAATTATAAAATAAAACAACATATAATTATCTAAGTACCTATCGATAACTTTTTCACTGAGAAACAGACAATCGCCCATCCCTATTACCCACAACAAACAACAAACGTGTTACATGCTTTAATTTCATAATAATCATGATTTCTAGACTTCAAAACAGTAGTTTTTAATGGTATTATAGTTATTTATCAATTCCAGTAGCTCACAAATGAAACCCTAGGGAAAAAATCTGCTAATTATATACAAAATTGAGACTTACCGATGGAAGCTGATCAATGTAGTTTCGTTTTCTTTTCGGGAGGAATTGGATTTACATCCCATCACCACACAAGCCATGCCGATTATTGCCGATGTATTTCACTTAGTCTAGGTGCCACGAAAACCACACGATACTTCAAATTATCCAAAATAAATACAAAAAACCACAAGATTCTGCAAATCAATGCACATCCAAACTTCACGTCAAGCATACTGTCAAATAGATGATGTATGGAAACGCATTACAATCTGTGATTTTGTGAACCTTTTTAAATTGATGGGGTAATGGAGACCATGCAGCCCAACTGACGTTTATAGGTACTACGATCCCGGAATAAGGAGACAAGACATAACTATTGTTTTCTCTTTCTATCACGTTGCTAAATTGATTGCTAAATTGACGAGACAGACATACGGGATTTGTTCATTTTTTAACGCTCCTTCTATGCTTTAGTTATTGTTCTGAGACCTAGACTAGAAACATCGACAAGTTTAATTCATGAATGAATGAATTGAGTCACATCACTATTCAGCCTTCTTATTCGCTAACTCAGTGATGATCACTCAATGATGATCCGTAAAAAATAAGAAGCTAACTATTGGTGTCGTTCAATTATCGTGTAGTGTAACCAAAGGATATCAAAATAAGTCGGTTAATTTTTACGGATCATCATCACTGAGTTAGCGAATAAGGGGCAGATCTTGAATGCCCAAAGGACTAGTAACAAGGGCCGTACAATACAATAATACTACCAATTGAAAAAACAATGTACTGTCAAAATAAAATTAGCTAACCTCAAAATTTTAATAAACAAATCAGAAATTGTAATGAAATTCTTTACCTTTTCATTGTTGTCATCCGAATTTATGTACATATCGAAGGGTTTGTTAACAACAATATAATTATCACACTCGCTCAAGGTTTGAACGCTCATTATTTAGGCGATTAGATTAGACAAACAAGTTTTTCCTTGGCTTGGTCTTTCGTTGCGTTTTATTAATCCTGATTCCTGTTTGTGTTCAATATCTGACTGACGAATGAAAATGTTCAATCAATATTTTATGACAGCTCGCCGCCAGTCACTCACTATAACCCCGACAAAATAGCATGGTCCATCAGCAGCTCTTTACTGCTTTCACCGCACACCTTTTAATTTTCCAGGCCTATAAAGTACGGTAAATAAATTAAATCTCGATTTCTCGCCGAATACTTCGAAAAAACAAGTCGAAATGAGGCGAAGTAGAAAGAAAGACCGACTGGAGGCTTCCACATCGACCTCCAGACCGGAAGAGGACCACGACTTGGCGTATTTCATTCACGATAAAGTTGAACTGATGAGGCAAGTTTTCTGTGCTATGACACCGAAGGAGATCAAGGCAATGGCCCCAGCGGCTCTTAGAAAGGCTTCCAATGATGAGCTGGAGGAACTGTGTCTTGAAGAGGTAAGGGATATCTCAGTGTAGCTCCTAGCTTTTTCGTAATACTACAGGTTCTAGTTTGCTTAGAGCTACTGTAATAACTTGTGTTCAGGATCATTGTCGGTGCCTATTGCTAGGGCCGGCAGCACATACAGTTTTATTCTCTGATTAACACTAATTCATGTAGAAAATCGACATCGACATTTCAACAAATTGTCCAGCACCAATATAAATTAATTGTACTACCCGTTCGCTATAAGTTTGCCGGTGCGTGGAATGCTGTTGCCCTCCCCCAACCGCCAACCGCACCCCTGAGTCGCCCTATCCGCACACCGTTAGCAACGTCATCGCTGACGCGTCGCAGTACTCGCAGTCTGCTCTTGTGTGACTTTTTATTTACTTTTTATGATATTTTTATTTATTAATGTGTATTTATTGAAATAAAAAACAAAGATTTTGAAATAATGGTTTATTTATAGCAAAGTTTGTACAATAAATTGGAAAAAAATCCATGACCCCTGATTCTAATTAGAATTTGAAATATACACTCATAGGTAAGCCTAACTGGACTAAACTATTTTTATTGTTGTAGATTATTTAATATAGATTGAATGTGTTAAATGTTGCCTAATAAAATGTTTTGTAAATGTGTAATATTTCTGCTAACCCTACCTCTGAGTGACGTCACATCGTCACCGGCAAACCTACAGCGAACGGGTTGTAGATACTGTTGGCCCTAAAATTACTGTAGAGGCCAGGTTTACAACAGGGTCACCTTAGTTGGAGGCTTGTGGCTGGGGATGTGGATGTTTCTGTCCACACGATTTCCACAAGGCCACTTGAGTGTGTTGCAATAATTTAATATTCACTGATAGTGCACACAAATAACAATAGTAGATTGTTTACCAAGGGAGTAAAGAACTATTTTTAGGGCGAGAGTGTTTTTTGACTCCTGAGCGACCGAGGGATTCTAGAGTTGAGTCCCGAGTGTAACGAGGGACTCAAAAGTAGAATCCTGAGGGAGCGAGGGATTCAAAGTACATCACTCGAGCCAAAAATAGTTTTTACTCCTGAGGTGGACACTCTACTTTTCATCACCCTCTATGAGGAAAGTAGTAAGTAATCAATAAAATAACATACATGTGCCTATACAGGGTTTAACAGAAAGGGGTGTACAAGCGGAAAGAGGGACATCATTCTGAACAACTTTCACTATGGGATCGACTTGATCAGAGCAACTTTATTTTTATCTCAGTACATTTCGGGCCTAGCGCTCAGCTGATCTGTATGGTGGAGTGAAAAATAAAGTTGCTCTGATCAAGTCGGTCCAATTGTGAAAGTTGTTCAAAATGATGTCCCTATCAACCTTCTTTCGGCTTGTACACCCCTTTCTGTTAGACCCTATATTTATTTACACAATTGTCGTGATATGTTGTGTGTAATGGTTTGTTGGAAGAAATCTCTTGTTATCTGTTATTTATAAGTTTTCTGTATGTCATTCTTGTCTAAGTACAATAAAGAAAATAAGAATTACAAATATGTCCTCCACATAGTTAAAGATTGTTTAGTATTGGCTAAATCTTGAAAATTGGTTCAAAAAGCATTTTCAGAAAAACCACTAGTTTTTACATACCTATATTCCTCGTGATTTAATTGGTAACAGATCTTGTATTTGTCATTCGCGTTTGTTGTTATCATCTGGAGTTAGACACTCACTTTCACTCATATTCTTTACTCATATCCGCAAACGAAATTGAAATAATTACAGCATTCAGATTTGGCGCGCTTTGTTTACAAATTTTCCACAACTTTTTAAACTATTTGGTCCGTGTTTCGATATCAATTCTGTAAGAGGTTGTTTCTCTGTTGTCACCAATCGGTGTCAATCGATTCGGTCGATCGGATTATCTAATCTGTGTCGAGTACGCATTTTAGTACAAACTTTTTTTTTTATTGGCTGTGTTTAGAATCGATCTCTCTTTTAATTGGGTCTGTCAGCCTGAGTGGTAGTGAAACTGATTAGTGACAACATTTTTTTCCTTTGTACTGGCAACAAAATTAAAAAGTTACTTTTAGTCCCTAGGGACTAAATGACCTACTTTAGTCCCTGTTTGCCGGGACTAAAGTAGATCTTTTTGAATAGATGTGATGAAAAGTACATTGTAAGCTGGTGCTAAAAGTAGCAAGTCTAACAAGAGAAGAAATCAAGCCTGTGTTCAGCAGGCATCCCACCACATTGTCTATAAAACATAAACATTTACATACAGGCACATACATTGCTTCTGGCCCCACACCCAGGATACCCTGTGTCGTGGGAACCAGAAACAGCGACATCACAAACATGAAAACATCCAAGACCTGGGGTTTTCTTCTTTCTATTGTTCCCTATAATCATTAATCACATTGGCCAGCTGCTCGGCATCAGCTCGAAGCGTCTCTGCGCGGTGCTGGACGGAGCCGAGGCGCCATCCGACACCGAGTCCAGCTCCGGCTCCAGTGAGCCCCCACCGGTCACCATCGAGCTGGACAGCAGTGACGATGATAAGAGCAAGAGCAGCGGACGAAGCAACAAGGTTAGTTATGATTACTTATTTTCTAGTTTTATAGTCTATTCGTGATAAGAATGCAGTAAAGTCATCACTGTCCGGCGGCCTAGCCACGCCCCGTAACCAATCAAATCGTTTCCAATTATCAAGCCAAGTTCACAGTGACCAGTTGAAGGCAAACTTTCGAACGCGAAGGTTGTGTCCTGTCCTGTGAGTGTGTGTTAACAGATTTAAATTTAAATTTCACTGCATTGTTATCACGAATGGACTGTAGTCTTTATTAGAGATGTGACGACTATGACTTTGGCTGAATAGCTGACAACCAACTAGTTGGGTCGCCTCCAGAAAAGGCCGACTATGGCTTTTGTTTGATATCCTCGTAGTCTGATGTTGTCAGACTCAAAAGCCTGTATGTCAAGCTCAAACTCCAAATGATCTGACTGGCCCATTATGTTGGGGGAATCCCAATAATAAGACTTGAAAAGGCTGCATACCTACATACCTGGGGATAATCTACCCCAAAGCACAGATTAATGAAGAGTTAGGAACAGATTGGACACTGTACATAATCTTTCAACTAAAAAGCGACCCTTGCTACAACGCAACAAAGTACAATTCATGCTGTGTAGCGCGGCGCCCGCACTTCGATTATTACTACGGAACCGTATAAAGCGTGACGTGTTGTGTTGTGTTGTGTTATGTTTCTGAGGTTTCTTGCCCTGTTTCATGAACCTTCTTCATAATTTACGAATATCAATTATTATAAAATGAGGTCTCCCATTCCAGACTAAGAATAAGAAGAAACGCGAACGCAACAAAAAGAATAAGAGCCAACAGGGCGGCGCGGGGGACACGGGGGGTGAACAGAGCCGGGTCGATGAGTGAGTCACTTGCACTTATCTATATATCTTATCTTATCTTACAATGTGCGACGCCGCGAGAATGCCTCAAAAACGCCTCGCGAATACTGGCAATCCATTTGCGATGTGTTACCGGAATACCAAATGACGCCATTTCGGGCGTTTTAGAAGCGGTGGCGTTTCCCAGAGCAGCATCGGGCCCCTGCAACAATGATTATCAGAGCCGAATGCATCCAGGCCCGTCCTCCGTGCTTGGATTTTGTCTGTAATGTAAATTCGTACTTTAAAGGGTTAACTAAATATATAAAACAAAGTCGTGTTAGTTACACCACTTATAACTCAAGATCGACCGATGTTAGTTATCTATTTTTCAACCGACTTCAAAAAAAGGAGGAGGTTCTCAATTCGACCCGTATGTTTTTTTTTCTATGTTTGTTACGCGATAACTCCGCCAATTATGAACCGATTTGAACAAATCTTTTTTCGGCGTATAGGTAATACCTCAAGGGTGGTCCCATTGACACCAGGTCAGGATCTGATGATGGGATCCTGGAGAAATTGAGGGAACTCTTCAAATATTATAGGCAGACCTATAGTGATTTTAGTGTTTTTCATAATAACTCGTGCAAATGCACATGGTAAGCATAATATTGTGATGCGGAACTGCTGATGAAGACCACATATGGCCACCAGATCTGCTCAATACTAGGTACAAATACAATGCGTGGCTGACGGGCAGGCAACGCATAGCCTAAACCGGTGGACCTAGAGCCATGAAACTTTGTACAGGGGTTCCTTAGTCGCGTGGGGTAGCACTGATATAGGATTTGACAAAATTAAGTCCCCAAGGGGGGGGGGGATAAGGGGTTACAGTTAGTATTAAACTCAATCTAATCAAATAGGGTTTGTGGAAGTCGGTTTTTTTAACCGACTTCCCAAAGGAGGAGGTTTACAATTCGTCCGGATGTTTGTTTTTTTTTTTTTTTTATGTCTACACCCCGATAGCGCCTAAACGGATGGACCGATTTGGAAAATTATTTTTTTGTTTGAAAGGGTTTACCTTCCCATTGGTCCCATTGACACCAGGTCAGGATCTGATGATGGGATCCTGGAGAAATCGAGGAAACTCTTCAAATATTATAGGCAGACCTATAGTAATTTTTGTGTTTTTCATAATAACTCGTGCAAATGCACATGGTAAGCATAATATTGTGATGCGGAAGTGCTGATGAAGACCACATATGGCCACCAGAACTGCTCAATACTAGGTACAAATACAATACGTGGCTGACGGGCAGGCAACGCATAGCCTAAACCGGTGGACCTAGAGTCATGAAACTTTGTACAGAGGTTCCTTAGTAGCGTGGGGTATAGCACTGAGATGGGATTTGACAAAATTAAGTCCCCAAGGAGGGGGGGGGGGGATAATTAGTAACAGTTTGTATTAAACTCAATCTAATCAAATAGGGTTTGTGGAAGTCGGTTTTTTCTAAAGTTTACTTTTTGTTTCAATTATCTAAAGTTTACTTTTTGTTTTGTTATTTGGTGGATTCTTCTCCGCTCCGAATAGCAGAAAAATGCCCGGTTTCCTGGGCGCTGATTAAAGTTAACAGGTTGGTTAAATCAGCTTCAGCCAATCACGAACCGCTATTATTCAAAATGACGGAACTTGATTGGCCGAAACTGATTTAACCAACCTGTTAACTTTAATCAGCGCCCGGGAAACTGGGTGTAAGTAATAAATTGTCGCACCGCGGCGCGCGGCTCGGCGGGGCTCACGGTGCTGGAGCTGCTGGAGCTGCAGGCGCGCGCGAGAGCTCTGAAGCACACCGCATGTACCAGGCTCGCATATCTCTCACAGAGCTGTTTCCATCTTCAGTCGCACGGCGGCGCGCGGCTCGGCGGGGCTCACCGTGCTGGAGCTGCTGGAGCTGCAGGCGCGCGCGAGAGCTCTGAAGCACACCGCATGTACCAGGCTCGCATATCTCTCACAGAGCTGTTTCCATCTTCAGTCGCACCGCGGCGCGCGGCTCGGCGGGGCTCACGGTGCTGGAGCTGCTGGAGCTGCAGGCGCGCGCGAGAGCTCTGAAGCACACCGCATGTACCAGGCTCGCATATCTCTCACAGAGCTGTTTCCATCTTCAGTCGCTCAGCGGCGCGCGGCTCGGCGGGGCTCACGGTGCTGGAGCTGCTGGAGCTGCAGGCGCGCGCGAGAGCTCTGAAGCACACCGCATGTACCAGGCTCGCATATCTCTCACAGAGCTGTTTCCATCTTCAGTCGCACGGCGGCGCGCGGCTCGGCGGGGCTCACGGTGCTGGAGCTGCTGGAGCTGCAGGCGCGCGCGAGAGCTCTGAAGCACACCGCATGTACCAGGCTCGCATATCTCTCACAGAGCTGTTTCCATCTTCAGTCGCACGGCGGCGCGCGGCTCGGCGGGGCTCACGGTGCTGGAGCTGCTGGAGCTGCAGGCGCGCGCGAGAGCTCTGAAGCACACCGCATGTACCAGGCTCGCATATCTCTCACAGAGCTGTTTCCATCTTCAGTCGCACCGCGGCGCGCGGCTCGGCGGGGCTCACGGTGCTGGAGCTGCTGGAGCTGCAGGCGCGCGCGAGAGCTCTGAAGGCGCAGCTGCGAGCCACCGAGGACAGGGGTGAGCTGGCTAAACTATACTGCTTAGGAACACTTGCTTTAAACTTTTGACACTCGCGTACAGTCAGCCTAGCATAAAGCTGACTCCCCCAGACTCATCAAAACTAAAAACAGGGAGTCAGGTATCTGCTTGGCTGACTGTACTTGACCCCTTCTTCGACATATCTTATCTGTTGTTCGACCGGTGTGCTTCTGAGAGTTAACCAGTTAAGACAAATTAATTATCTCAGTGGTACATGGTCAGCAACGGGATTAGAACCTTAGATGCTAAGCTGCATCTAAACAGTTGAATACAAATGTGCTTTCAATACTCTTCTAGCCTTTGCGGTCGGTCAACCAGCCTCGGCTGAGCCGTGCTCCGAACGCGCAGCGGCAGTAAAGGAGGAGCAACCTATAGTGGTGGAGATCAGCAGCGATGAGGACAAGCCGGATGTACGAGAGCTCAAGACGAAGGGGGGGATAGGTATGTCGCACCACAGATACTATAATATTATACTAATACAGATAGACCACCTAGAACAAAATATGACACCGGCGTAAACTGAGATGCTACGGAAGCTTCTTTAGTTCGAGGCCATTGTCGCTTGGTGCGGCACCATCGAAAAATTGCAAATACCACGAGATGGCGCCACGATATATAGGATTTATTCTAAGATTAGCGCCACCTAGAAGTATGTTAACTGAAACCATGGCGTTTAAAGTACAAATCGTACCCCATCGCTTTTTTACGAAGGGTAACTAATTCTTATTTGTATGGGATGAGCACCCTGCGGTTACACGCTTACGATGATCGTTTACAGGGGGCTCCACTTCTACGCAACACTTGAATGCAGATGTCGGCGGCCGATCGCAGAATTCTTGATATGCCCAAGCCATTACTGGGCATATCATGTTAAGGCGGGTTTTTACGAAAACATGTCTTTTAAAAGCATTTTTATTCAGCACTACGTGATGTTTTTTGTGTTATACATGTCAAACGAACACGAAGATTATTCGGGAGCTTCGCTGCGCTCGCCCCCTTTAGTCTTCACCTGAGCTACCGCAGTGTTTGCCTTAAGAGATTTCATCGTTTAATGATTTTTCACGTTTGGGCACATCATGATGTGCCCAATTCTACGATCGGCCGCCGACACAGAGTTTGATCCTCTCGTGGCCGATATGGAATATATTTGACATTAAATTACATACTACTTATTATATTATTATTTTTTTATATTTCAGAACCTCAGCCAGTGACAAACAATAAAAAGAAGAATTCGCCAGATGATCCAACTCTAGTCACATCGATCGACGATATCGTCAGCACAGGAAATGCTATTACTGCTAAGAAGAGTAGCGTAAAAAACAATGCGAAAAATTCTGTAAACAATAAAAATAAATCTAAAGATAACACAAAGAATAAGAACAATTCGCAAGCTAGTACTTTTAAGAGTTCGTGGGGAAATGAAGCTTTAGCTAGAACGAATAACACCAAAAAGGGTTTTGAAGATCCTAACAAAAAGAAGAATATTGAGAACTTACAAACGACTGCGAAAAAGAATTCCGAAACTCAAGAGTGTTCCACAAGTAACGCAAAAGAGAAAGAAGGCGCCAAGAAGAAGAAATCGAAGAAAAACAAGAAAAAATCTGCTGAAAAGTCTAAAGAAACTACAGAAGATGTGGCTAAGAGGAACGTGGAACGGATCGTCGATGCGAAAGCATCAGCGGATGATGTAACCATAGTCATAGATGATGATGATGAACCAGGTAAATATATACTTGCAGTTGTTATTCAGAGTTTTTCATATCTAGCACAGACACACACACACACACCCTCAAACACAAATAAAAGCAAATCGGAATTGTTTTTAATTTATCTCTTCTAGTCAAACTACGTGAATTGGTTTTTGGAATCATCGTCATCAACTTCTTAAGTATACTATACGGACATACTGACGGTGATGTAAAACGATCGCCAGGAAACATTAATGTCTACAGTGACGCCCCCCGTCCTAACAATAGCGAGAATGGAATAAAATTATAATAATAATCGGTTAAGTGCGGGTCGGTATCGCACACGAAGGGTACCGTACCATCGTACAACAAATCAAAAGCACTCAAAACAATAAAAAAATAAACAAAAAGAAAATTTAAAAAGTTTATGCCTTCACGAAATTTGAACCGACGACCTCCGGATTGAGAGTCTACATCATACCGCACCGGCTAACCACAACCATGTGGGTTGACGCGAAATATGCTATCATATTTAAATGTGTAGTATATATTGTGTCCATGACATGGTTGCTATGACAATAAATAAACAGTTTCAGTCAAGATCTCCATTTTGAAATGCGTAAGTGTATCTAAACACGTCTCTTGTATCGGGGCCTCCTTTAATTTGCAATATCTCTCGTATTTCAGTATTTGTGGTTGGTGCGGCAACAGATATACACATTCTGTGAAAATTTCAGCTTTCTAGCTATTACGGTTCGTGCAGACGGACCCGGTGACAGACAGGACGGACGGACGGACAGACGGACAGCGAAGTCTCAGTAATAGGGTCCCGTTTGGCACCCTTCGGGTACGGTACCCTAAAAAGTATTTATTCATAGAAAAAATGGTACATCATCATATGGTACAAAAACGTTTTACTAAACTTCTATAGAACCCGTCGGTATCGCTAAAAACCTTTATACGACGTTTACTCAACCTTTTTGTGATATCAACCGAAGTTATGGAATGCATATTACATATTTATGTATGCAACCTTTTAAATTTATTGTTGTACACATGGGTCTACCCCCGCTCAGCTATCAACCTCTCTCATCGAAACTTGGTTTGCTGGAAGAGATCTCTTTTTAGAGATAAGCTCGCCGTTGTACACTTTATATTACCTACCGTGCTTTGTTAACTTTTTTTGTGTGCAATAAAGAAATTATTAAAATTATGGGTCCAAAATGTTACTTGAGATGGCAGGCTCGTGCCTCGTCCGTGGTGTTTGTGGTAAGATTTGTATATTGAGACGGTTCTAACAAGAATATTACAAGTACTTAAGAAAAAAAGTCTTGTATATGTCGCAGTACCCACATATACATATACATACATGACCCACAATACAATACCCACCCTGTATCTGACTTTGCTGTGCCTCTGCTACCCCAATGGGAAAAAGCGTGACGCTATAAATTACAGTGGGGAAAAAAAAACAGCTAAGTGCGAGTCGGACTCTCACTCGAAAGGTTACGCACCATCATTGTACCAAGAAATACGTTTCTTGTATGAAGACAATTTTATTTTTTTAATATTTCTTGTATTTCAGTATATGTTGGTGGAGCGGCAACAGATATACACATTCTGTGAAAATTTCAACTTTCTAGCTATTACGGTTCGTGCTGGAGGGCCCTCTGACGAACGGACGGACAGACGGACAGCGGAGGCTTAGTAATAGGGTTCCGTCTGGCACCCTTCGCTCTTCGGGCTTTCCAACGAACTTTAAGCGCGCGGTGACAGTGGAACTAACGCTTGAGAAATGAAAGGTCTGTAAATGACAGGTTCGTTGCAGCTCAGGGTGCTCATCCCATACAAATTAGAATTAGTAACCCTTCGTAAAAAAGAGATGGCGTGAGGAGTAAGATTTGTACTTTAAACGCCATAGTTTCAGTTAACATACTTCTAGGTGGCGCTAATCTCAGAATAAATCCTATATATCTTAGCGCATCTCGTGGTATTTGCAATTTGTCGATGGTGCTGCACCAAGCGATAATGGCCTCGAACTAAAGAAGCTTCCGTAGCATCTCAGTTTACGCCGGTTACATATTTTGTTCTAGGTGGTCTATCTGTATTAGTATAGTATCTGTGGTTGCAGTAAGTTGAGTAGAGCTCGCGCCCTCCTGTAAACTCTCTGTCACTCACTCGCCAAAGTTGGAAGACTACACGTGACGTTTACAGAGGGGCGCCACTTCTACACACCTGTCAAAAAGCGTTAGTGCGACCTGTCACCGCGAGCCAAAAGATCGTTAGAATTCTCTACATGTTTGTGATTGTGACGTCTGATATATCTATTTATTTA
This sequence comes from Argyresthia albistria, assembly GCA_963457715.1. Taxonomy (NCBI): domain Eukaryota; kingdom Metazoa; phylum Arthropoda; class Insecta; order Lepidoptera; family Argyresthiidae; genus Argyresthia; species Argyresthia albistria. The sequence goes on along the minus strand of OY735280.1, from coordinate 1,797,830 downwards.
CCAAAGCCTACAGCACAATTAAAAATAATGTAAGCAGAGAACTTAGAATAGACATAGGCCAATTAAAACTTCCATTTTTAACCGACTTCCCAAAGGAAGAGGTTTACAATTCGTCCGGTTTTTTTTTTTTTTTATGTATGTGCCCCGATAGCGCCTAAACGGATGGACCGATTTGGAAAATTATTTTTTTGTTTGAAAGGGTTTACCTTCCCATTGGTCCCATTGACACCAGGTCAGGATCTGATGATGGGATCTTGGAGAAATCGAGGGAACTCTTCAAATATTATAGGCAGACCTATGGCTATACAAAAATTTGTTATTATGGCGTGCAATAAATGAATATGTATATGGTAGTGAACTTAAACAAAGAAAGAAAAATGAAAAGGGGGTAATTTATAAGTACCGGGTTCAAAGTTAATATGGGGATGGGGTGGGAATCTGTATAGGGGTGTGTTTGTGTGTGTATGATGTCAATGTCTAAGTGATAGATACAAATAGTCGCGTATAACGTATAACGTCTCGTCGACAGTCCCTGGTTCACACGACACAGGGATGTAGTGGGGCTAGAAGAAATAGAGATACCTACTGTGCACCTATGTACACTAATGTTATACTATTCGCTTCCCCCAGCGCCGCAGACTCTGAAGAGCCCGGTGCGCCCCCCCGGGCCCCCGACCGCGCCTGCCCCCGCCGGCGCGCTCACCACGCGCACCATACAGCTCGACCGGAACAACGTCGTCATCTCACTCACCACCGCGGAGGCTGCGAGGGAGACAAGGATAGCGAGCGCAGTCACCAGCGTGAGGAAACTGCACTCCTCAGTCAAGAAGGTCCAGAGAATGAGGCCGGTCACACCAGACGCGCCGAAAGTTAACTCCGTGGTCGTCCAAGCGAAGGAGAAGGAGGCCTTGAAAGAAAGAAAGAGGAAGAAAGTCAAGAGGAAGAAGTCTATGGAAGATAGAGATGAAATCACTTTGCAGCTGTCTGACAGTGAGAAGATGGATCTCTTGGAAGATCTGGATAGAAGTGCGCTGGATAAGGTGTCGAGTTCCAGTGCTGCTAGTAGAGTGACTAGTGATAGCGGAGATAACAGTGATGGTAAAGATCAAGAGGAGGAGGCATCCGTGGATAGCGATGAGGTTTCCTCAACAGTTCCGGCTGTTGTGGAAGATGTTTCTGAGTTAGTGGAAGAAAGTGTTGGCGATGGTAAAGAAAGGGGAACAAAAGAAAATTTGGACGAAGAAAACGCAAAAATTGTTGTTGCAGCGAAGGCAACTGAAAAACCTGAAGAAGAAAGATCAAATGATACCGTGATAGATAGTACGACTAACGAGAATGATGTGATTGACATTGTAATAAATCAAGATGTTGATATAAAAGACAGTAGCGATGAAGGAAGTAATGTATCAACATGTAAGGAAGCTCCAATCACAACACAAAGTATGCTTATCGATGAAGACGAAATTAATCAACAAAACATTAACGTCAACATTGGTAATACAATTGAAGTGAGTTGTATAAATGATATTCCGATAATACCGGATGATTATAATCTCAAACTACCAGATAATGTACAAAGTACTACAGATAATGATGATGGCGATAAAAGCGATAGTTCGGAAGACTCATCTGCAGATTCTGATGCCAGTGATGAACGATCATCGAGCGATGAAGATGCGAAAGCTGATGGGAAAATGCAGGGCGACAGTGAAAATGTCAGAGAAATTGAAGTAACAAAAGACGATAACGGAGGAATAGTTGTAGATAAAGAGTGCGCTGTAGAAGAAACTGATAAGAAAAAAGCAGAAGAGACAATACAAAGTGAAAAAGAAATAAATGAAAAGAGATTGCAATCGGAAAGAGTCCCATCAGAAGAGGGAGAACTATCGGATAAATCTAGTTCTGAAGTGGAGGCGTTCGATATGAAGCCCGAAGTGGTTTGTATTTCTGATGACGACGGCGACACACAACACACAACGTTGCGTAAAAAGAAAAAGACGAAAAAGACCAAGAAGTTGAAAAAAATCAAGAAACAAAAAAAAAGTGACATTGCAAATAAAGGCGATGAAAAATTGGATAAAAAATCGGATAGAGTACCTGTAATTGTACTGGAAGATGGTAAAACCGATGATGGTGTTGTAGAAGGGAAACAAATAGGGACAGAGGATCCTAAAGACGACGCGGCATCAGCAGACAAAGAATCAACACAAACAGTGACTGTAGACAGCGATGACGTTTATGAAATTCTAGAACTTTCTGACGATTCTTCCTGTTTCGAGGTGGAGGGGGTATCTGTACTTTCTAAAGAACCGACCTCAGATGAAATAGTCGCTTTGAGCGCCAAGATAGACGAAATTGAGAGACAAGACGTTGTCACAGATCAGGACATTATAGAACATGAACAACAAATATCTACCAAACAATCCGAAACAGGGATCATCGAAAATGTATCATGGAAAGACAGATATTTAGACAGCAAAAAGGTCAAAAATGTATTAACCACCTCCAACATACTCAATGCTATGAGGAAAAAAAATATAGAGCTTAAGAAAAAAATGTTAGAGGCAAAACAGAAAGAGGCCGAATTGGAAGCAAAAGAAAAGGCAGTGGAGGAAAAAGAGACGCAACAAGACATCCCCGTCGAAGAAGGAAGTATAGAGCACTACAACACGTTGCAAGGGTCAAATAAATACGTCGACCCAGTACCAGACAAGGCTGAAAATGCCGAAATAGAACAAGGACCTTCCGAAAATAACAATTTAGATAAGACAGACGTTAATGAAACTGACCAGTCAGATAACATCGAAAAGGCACCGGAAGCCACGCATGAGACCGTCACAAAAGAAATGAAGAAAGACGCGAAACAGCTACTGAAAATGTACAAATGTCTGCTAAAGTACAACGACATGAACAAGCCCAAGGACCCAAACAAAAAGAAGAAAAGCAAGAAGCAAAAGAAAAAGAAAGGAGGCGGGAGCGCAACCGGTGTTGCCACATGCGATAATACTTGAAGTTGCAGTTCTTCTTTGCGTCAAATGATACTTTCTTCTAGAGTGCTCGCGCGATAAGTCTGCACTCAGGTTATGGCATGCTAGTAGGTTTCTTTGGTTTAGTAAGAATAATTTCATTAAAATAAACGCGACATGAGTTCTGCATGTTTATAGCCAGTGATTGAATCATATTTTGATAGTTTACATTGAGGACAGACAGACAGACAGACTTATCTTGCTTGCACTCTACCTTGTAGATGTATCTTATGACGTAATCCCGATTGCTTTCAAATCTTCAAATGGGTTATGCGATTGCAACTGCTGCTTGTCAGAAATGTAGTCGACCTGTCAGAATAATAGGCTTGTGGCCAAGGTAATCCAATAAATCTAGGAACAAGTCTTAAGTTGAAGCATTATGTACAAAATGGCTTGACATTCTCAGAATTGTATATTTCCAGCAGATATATTTTATAAAGTCAATTTTGTGCAAAAAAAGACAGCATTTGATGGCACTCTTCCATCACGTCATTCTGATGTTATTTCAAAGAACTCAGGAACAAAAGTTCCGTTTTGACAGTTCATAAAAAGTATCTATTTTGACTTGACAGACCACAAGCCTATTACGATTGATATCTAAAATGAATCGTATTCATAAGTTTACTGATTGGTCAAACGGTGTTGTGAAAGATGATGTCAGAAATGACATTGGGGTATTTATTTATTTATTACTTAACCTCTCGGCTTGTCTGACCCATGTCAAGCCTTACACCTGACACTGGCAGAATTTGTCGATAGGCAACAAAGTGCCATTAACTAAAATAGAATAGAATAGAACTTTATTCTTTACATATCCCTTAACTGTAACGGCTGGTGTTGCAGACTGCAAAGCTTTCATCAAAATTTCTCCAAAATAACAACAAATAATATTTTATATAATTACTTTATACTCTGGCCGCTGAGAGCATGCGATTCTGACACATGCCTATGTCCCTGTCTGTCCCGCGCTACTTTTCACTCTATCTCACTCCCACAAAATGCATTGCGTCCCAAGCTGACATGTGTCAGGAACAGTCAGGATCGCATTCTCTCAGCGGCTAGACTATAATTGATTTATTTTTTTGATTATTTTTTTTTGCAAATTATTTATAATAATAATTTGATCTGCGTCCGTTTTGGCCCTGGCAGAATATCAGCGCAGGCGTCCGATTCGTCTGACATTGCTGAGGCAGGTGTAATGTTGTGCCTACTCATACTGTGGACTTGTTCATTTATTTGTAGTTTTGATTGATCACAACTATAGATAGTGCCATCCACGACGACGCGCCCCAATACTTTTCAATTGAGGGGATGGCGGGGTGCGGGGGGTTCGACAGAGCGTCAGTCGCGAGCGGGAAGCCGCTCGATGCACACGAGTAATTTGGTCCACGTTCCGCTTAATCTGGACACGTCCCGAATGTTGCTCTGCTATTTAATTATACAACTAAAAATGTCTAAGATGAGTACTTAAAACACTGTGATCTCGAGATCAGTTTTAATAGAAATGTCACAGATTCGTCGGGCTCTGAAACAAGCGAAGATTCAGATTCAGAATAATATTTGTTTCAGAACCCGATACGTCACTTCTATAACTTTTGCGTATGTTATTTCTATATCTGTTGGGATAAAAAGTAGTATCATTGTCATGCTTTTATAAAACTGGTACAGATGGCAAACTAGACCTCATCCAAATGAGCAGAATAATACCACTTTTTAAATCCGATAGCAAGGATAAACCCTGCAAACTTCAGACCTGTCTCTGTTTTGCAGTATAGTATATCACAAGAAATTATAAAATCAAGTAGAGCATTGTTCAAGCTGACCATAACGCTCTCTCCTGATTAGTAAATTTATCGTAGTGTGCATATTCACTCCTAGCCAATTCATGTGTATAGACAGAACAACTACACTGCTAAAAGGTTGCACACACATACTGTAAGCGATTAGGAAAAAGAGTGGGGCGCGTCGTCGTGGATGGCGTGATCTATACCTAGATCATTTAGAATTTAGTAATTTGTAATTTCTTTATTGTACTCCAACACAGATATACAGAAAATACATGAAATAATAACGGTGTCTGCGATTTGGGAGGCGAAACGAACTATACTAACTAAACTAATTAAAATAGTGTGTTTGAAAATGGAACCTCTGGCCACCGCGCAAGTGCTGTCGGATTTGAAGGTTGTCAGTTTAGTGCCTTAAGTTCCTCTAGTTTAGTGGTTTTGACACCTCCCAAATAGCCCCCATTTTATTTATTTATAATAGCACTAATATTCCTTCCGTAGATGGTTCAATATTATAAGAATAAACTACTCCATCAAAATAAACAACTAAACGTAAAGTGTACTGTTTTATTAAACGATCAAATTACGGCATATGCAATTTACAAGTTGTCATCTTAAACACCATTACTGTAACTACCTACAAACTTCACCGAAACTCTTTGTTCTCCTTGTGGCTAAGCAGATTTGTTGCGAGCTCTTTTTTCTATTTATAAATGGCTAATCTTAATGACATTACAAATGAGTTAGACTCAAAAAACAATTTGAAGATTCAAAATTGTGAACCTTCAATTTGCAAAAGTTTTATTACGGACCCAAATAATAAACTAAAGATAATTCACTTTAATATAAGGAGTATTAATATGAATTTTTATCAATTTTGCACCATGTTACACACCACTCAAGTGAGTTTTGACGTTATTATCCTCTCAGAGTGCTGGCTCAAAAACTTAGGACAAATACCTGTCTTACCTGGCTACTCAGCAAGTGCCACTAAAAACAACCCAATCCAAAATGATGGAGTGGTTGCTTATATAAGAGACTCTTTAGGCTATTCAGTATCTGAACCCCATTTTATTGATGCAAACTGTTTAGTTATAAAAATAGAAAACACAACAATTATTGGCATCTACCGCTCTCCATCTTACAAAAATCTTGAAAATTTCTATAACAGTCTTGAAAATCTCTCCACCACCTTTAGTACAAATGAAAACGTAGTTCTGATAGGAGATATTAATATTGACATAAAGCCCGAGAATATTGACCCTAACTCTATTAATTATCTCATGCATACTGCTGCTTTGGGTCTCTGGCCAGCCCATTTAAGCCCGACCAGAGGAGACAACTGCTTAGATCATGCATTAATTAAAACACTTGCTCCAGTAAATGTAATAATTCTTGACAGTCAGATAACCGATCATTTACCAATAATTGTTTGTTTAGAATCATCAATCACTAAGCTAAAAGCTCTAAAAACTGTTACTCGTCTAGACTATAGTTCTATTAAGAATGAAATTGACGCCACAATTTTTAATTCAGTGACAAGCGAGACGGATCCCAATGAAGCTACTGACCTGTTCGTCTCCTTGATCCAAAATATAATTCTAAAACACTCCACCACGGTTAAGCTAGCAAAAAAAGACAGAATTTTGAAGCCGTGGATGTCACCGGGTCTCTTTCGCTGCATTCGAAATAGAGACAAAATGCATGCAAAACTTAAAAAGACTCCGGATGACCCAATTCTTAAATTAAGTTACTCAAGGTATCGAAACTTTTGCAATGGTCTACTTAGAAAGTTAAAACGAGCGTATGAAAAATATGAATTACAAAACTCTAAAAACAATCCTAAGGCCACTTGGAGAGTAATTAAATCTATTTCGAATAAAAGCTTACAGCAAAGATCTCCAACGGAGTTACTTCAAATAACTGGTGATGCAAAAACCTCGCTTAATAGCGTAAATAATTTCTTTGCCGACGTAGGGAAAACGTTGGCCCAAAATGTTCCCCCCTGCCGAGGCGGTCTTCTTAACTTGGCAGTGGACGCCCACCCCAACTCTCCTCGGAATTCACTTGCAATTTTACCTGTTGACGACGGTCAAATTGAAAAGTTGATAGCTGGCTTAAGATGCGATTGTGCCACTGGGTGGGATAATATACCAGCAAAAATCATAAAGCAATCTCGCAGCTCATTAACTCCCCCCATCACACATATCTGCAATTTAGCTATAAACTCAGGTGTTTTTCCTAAAGCACTTAAAAAAGCCATTGTTACTCCGGTCTATAAGGGTGGGGATAGAGGCAGTGTCTCAAATTACAGACCAATTTCAGTTCTCAGCTCCTTGTCAAAAATTTTGGAGCGAATCCTCAATAACTGTCTTCTTAGTTATCTGTCTAAAAATCACATAATTGCTGATAACCAATTTGGTTTTAGGGCAGGAATATCAACTGAAGATGCAGTAACCTCCTTTACTGAGACCCTAACCAGCAAAATGGACAATAAACTAAAATGTTTTGGCATTTTCCTAGACCTATCAAAGGCATTTGACACTGTCTCTATCCCCAAACTTATCAAAAAACTAGAGATTGCTGGGGTCCGCGGTCTTGCTCTAAAAATTTTCCACGACTATCTTACGGATCGCACGCAATGTGTGAAGATTGATGGCCTTACTAGCGATCAGATAGCTATTGACTTTGGTGTTCCTCAGGGCAGCATTTTGGGACCTACTCTGTTTTTGATCTACATCAATGCCCTCTGCCGCCTTCGTGTATCAAACTGTGATATATTTGCGTATGCGGATGATACAGCTTTGCTTATATGCGACAAAACCTGGGACAAGGCAAAACAGGGTGCTGAGTTGTGTCTACGCATAGTGATGGAATGGCTATCTATTAATCTACTTACTCTAAATGTGGATAAGACAAATATTGTACAATTTTCCCTTCCCAATACCATAAGTCCCCCTCCAGAAACAAGGTTGGTGAAAGCTCACACATGTGCACTAGACTCAATAATTTGCGACTGCCACCACCTAAGCGTGGTTAGTAAGGTTAAATATCTTGGTGTCTACATTGACGAAAAATTGAGTTGGAGGAGTCATATTGAAGTCATGTGGGGTCGTCTTAGGCGGATGATATATATTTTTAGCGAACTAAGGCACTCTGCGGATAGGGAAACATTACTTCTTGTGTATCGTAGCCTTGCCGAATCTATCATCACTTATTGTATTCCTGCCTGGGGTGGAGCCTGCCAAACTATCTTAATGCAACTAGAAAGAGCTCAAAGATCTATACTTAAAGTAATGCACTTCAAACGACGAGATTATCCAACTGCCAGGCTCTACTCCGAGTCTGGTGTTCTCTCCGTGAGGCAACTCTACATACTTCGATCGGTGCTCCGGAAACACTCCCTGACGCCTCTTGATCCAAAAATTCTTCAAAAAAGGTCTGGAACCTCCGTCTGCCCCGCAATTCGTTGCCGCACTGCCTTTGCAAGTCGCCAGTTTACGGCACAAAGCGCCCTTGTATACAATAGGATTAATAAAATATCCCCTATCTATAATTTGAGTTACCGTGAGGTTAAACTTACAGTTTTAAAATTGTTACAACCTCTTGATTATTTTAAGACTGAACAACTTCTTAAGGTACTTAGTTAATTAACTAAAATTATTTTTAAAGTTAGCAATATCTTATAATTTAATTTCTAAAAAATAGGTTACCGTTTAATCCTAGTTATTGTAATAGTAAATTTTTCTAATTACCTGCATTGTTATTGTTGTAAATAAATTTCTGACAACCGGAAGACCCAAAATCCCTAAGATACAGGTTCATTACCTAGTTTAGGGATTTGAAGTCGTAATTATATTGATGACACCATGTACAACAATTTCACTGTAATCTTTAAGTTAGAAGTAGTAGAAAGTACGAAATAAACTTATCTTATCTTATCTTATCTTATTTACACGGAATGGGCCATTTTTAGGGTTCCGTTAGAGAAACAAGGAACCCTTACAGTTTCATCAAGTCTGTCTGTCCGTCCGTATGTCACAGCAACTTTATTCCAAAACTGTTAGGACTACACAGTTGAAACTTGGTATTAGATGAACCGCTTTACGATTTTTATACAAAAATTATATGTATATAAAGAGGGGGGGGGGGGCACCCTCCCCATTTTTGAAGTAAAACTTCTTGGGGCACGGGGGTAAAATTTATTTAACCTCTCAACTGTGGGTTATTCATATATTTGCTTTTCAATTGATACTAGCCGGGTGCTATCACGAGTGGCTAAGAAATGTAACGGAAATTGGAATCGGTGACGTCAGGGTCGGCTGAAGACTTTTAAAACCGCAACTATTTTCAATACGGTTTTTAACTAATCAGATAAGATAATAATACATTCGTACAATAAAGAATGTTAATTAGTGAGAGAAAAACCTGATGAAACGTTAACAAATAAAAATTATTTTAAGCATTCTTCCACGAGTTCTTGATTTCCGGTATGGCCAAGATGGCGCCGCCGCCGCCGCCGCCGCTGGCTGGGATAAACAAAACCAGTGACGTGACCAAAAACTACTTCGTTCAACCTCTTTGTTGGAACCGGAACTTATGTTTGACAGCTGTGCGATGCGATCCATACAGTTTGTAAGAAAAGAGTTTCATCAATGTCACACGGGTCGATATGGATTTCTAAAACAAGCAAAGCAATGCATACATTTGAGCGAGACGGCTTAAAGACGTGACGTCAGATGGTATATAATCTGAGCGAGATGCAAATAGTAGTGACCTCAGAACAATAACTAAAGGTAGTGACACTATTGAATGAGTTAAGTATATCACCACGAGCGCGACAAATTGTAGATAAGGAATGGTGGGAAATAAATGACATGACGTATTAAAAGTAAGTACAAGTGTAAAATAATTTCAAATAATCGGACGTCTGAAACTTAAAAGTAACTTGAAGCAGAGTTTGGATCTCAAAATTGGAAATTTAAATCTCTTTTAGTATAGGTAGGTATAGGTGTATAGTATAGGTACCACTTAATGATCTAGCTACAGAAGTTTTACTTCTAACACGTGTACGGTGCTACACGCGTATCTTTTTTTTTTTTATCAAACCTATGTGTGGGGTGTCTATAGATAGGCCTTTAAAAATGACGTTGAGGTCCTAAAACCATTTTTCCTCAAACTCAATTTGACGGTTTGCTGCATCCAAATTCTCATTTTGGTATGATACCTAGACCTAGACCTAGGTATCATAAGCTAGTAATTCGACTTATTTAGTAGCAAGTACCTAGGTGTGTGTGACGCAATGAATGTGGACTGCAAAGCACACAATAATAAATGTCTACAGGGTGTGACAGAAGGGTGTAGTCATATTTTAGAGGGTTGTTAGGGACATCATTCTGAGCAACTTTTACTATGAAACCGATTTGATCAGAGCAACTTTAATTTTTACTTCTCTTTACAAATCAGCTGACCGCCCCGGACCAAAACGTATGAAGCAATGAAAAATAAAGTTGCTCTGATCAAATCGGTTTCATAGTAAAAGTTTCTCAGAATCGTCTCCCTAACAACCCCCTAAAATATGACTACACCCTGTATACTCTGGTATGAGGTAAGCAAAACTTCTGTCGCGTAACTTCGGCATAGTGAGTTTAGACCAGGGAGCACTTATCCAGTGGAGAGCGCATAGATACATTTTCCTTTGAAACACAACTCACCAATTTACGGCGGGGGACGAGGTAAGAGAGCTGTGATTGGTCAGCCGCTGCGAAACTGTCTGGCGGCCCGTCATCGTACATAGGTTGCGTACGTTGAATACAACTAATGTCTGGCGAGCCGCATTCCCCCGCAGGCGCAGTCAATTGGATATATAGGGTAAAATTAAATTAGCTGACCTTTTGAAGAATGATAGTACCCATCATTGTGAACAACTTTCCCTATGAAACATATGGTAGTATACAAAAATATTAATATGATATTGACGTTGACTAAGTAACATGTATGATTTTATGGTCAATAAAATCTTTGAACTTTATGGTCGCAAATAAAAATAAATTTTCGTCCCCCAGTACATTGCCCCGATCAGCTGATTTCAAGTTACTATGGGAGACCCAAAATTTTTTTTTGTTTGCGACCTCAAGTTCCTTGGGGAAAATCCTTCATAATGATGGGTACTATCATTCCCCAAAATATGGTCAGCTAATTAAATGTCACCCTGTATAGTCTCTGTTGTATGACAAATGATAACTTGTATGACAAATGACAGTTCAAAATGAGGTGATCTGATCTAGGTGTCACTGGGGTCTATGAAAAAGTAGAAGATACTCTCGAGTAAAAGTTACTCTTTCGCTGGTAAAATCAGGGCTAAGAGTTGGTATTAAACCAGGTGTCGTTTTAATTCCAGTCAAAAGTATGGAAAATACGTCCAGAGTTACTTAATCAAAACTATCGATACTATCGAAACGCGTCCTTAGTTCATAAATAGTATCGACTTTATTTGCGCAATACAATCATATTTAAAAGCCAGGTAAAGAGACAATTACCTCACTCTTTAAATCTCAGGTAGTTTGTATGTATTTATTATACTTTATACTTTATTGCACAGAAAACATAATACAGACACTTAATATTAGAAAAAACATGTACAAAGGCGAGCTTATCTCTAATAAGAGATCTCTTCCAGCAAACCTAGGATGGAGAGGATAATTTAATAAAAGGTAGACCTACATAAGTGCACAACGATAAATATTAAAATAATAGTTTAATAATAGTTTTTATTAGTGTATGTATGTGTATGTAAAAATTTCTTTATATATTATATTAGTTTATTAATAGTATTATATCTTTAATATTTTGTTAGTTAATTTTAGGATGTATTTGGATGTAAGTATATTCTAGCTTTGTACTCGCAGGTATATTGTTGTACACAAAGGTCTACCCTTGCTGATATATCAAACTCTCTCATCGGAACTTGGTTTGCTGGAAGAGATCTCTTTTTTGAGATAAGCTCGCCTTTGTATACTGTTTTTATTTACTTTTTGTCATTGCAATTAATTGTGTGCAATAAAGAAATTATGAATCATAACATAACCATCGATACTATCGAGCGATATCGATAATATACTTCGATAGTCACACCACCACACACAATAGAATCAATAGTATCGACACAATTCGATACTATCGTATCGATAGTTTAGCGCAAATAACGTGCGCTAAGAAAAATATTTAATTACCACAAAGGAGAGCTTATGTCTGAAAAAGATATTTATAACCACAAAGGAGATATCTCTAAGAAATATATTTAAAAACCACAAAGGAGAACATAAATACAATTAAAACATTAATACAAATCAAACATAAAAACAATTAAAATGTGAAATTAATTAATAATAAATTAATCTTAATTGCTTTTTTTATATAATTTGCATGCAATATTAATAAATTAATTTAAAATAGGAATGATTAATGTACTAAATAAAAATAATTTCATGTTATTTAAGCAAGCTTAACTACTTGGGGAAGATAATATTTTTAACCAGAAAAGAGAGCTTATTTCTAAGAAAGATATTTAATAACCACGAAGGCGAGCTTAACTCTAAGAATTTATAGGGTTAAATTTTTATATGACTGAAGAAAATGTGACTGTGACCTAAGTCGGTGATAAAAATATTAATATATAGGGTGAAATTAAATTAGCTGACCATATTTTGAGGAATGATAGTACCCATAACTTTACCTATGAAAGATATGGTCGCAAATGAAAAAAATTTATCGTACCCCAGTGCATTGCCCCGATCAGCTGATTTCAAGTTACTATGGGAGACCCAAAAATTTCTTTCGTTTGCGACCATATGTCCCTTGGGGGAAATTCTTCATAATGATGGGTACTATCATTCCCCTAAATATGGTCAGCTAATTAAATGTCACCCTGTATAGGTTTCTAAAATTAAACTTTATAGGTGAGGGAGGCCTCACGCAATAACCTCACTGTTTAATTAATCAAAAGTTAAAACACAACTAAACTAACCACTTACCGCCGTACCCAGAGTCATTTAATGATTCATTAAGGATTACTAAGTAAAGGATTTTGTATGTACTACTGATAGTATGGCTAAATAGTTTAGACTATACAACATTAGAGAGTATTCTGTAATTTATTGATTATAGAATACTCTCTAGTGTGAGTTATAGTTATTTAGTTATTTTTGTTTCTAAATTATGCCTCAACTTTGCCTTTGTAAGTAATTAACTATGAAAGTAATTAACAACAATGTTCCTACATAGCTATAAACACTAAACTATGTTCCGTATGGTCTCTAGCTCCTGACACACAGGTCGCCCTAGTTTGGGAGTTAGAGCCACAATTATAATTAGGAAATAAGAAACAACACAATAAAAAAAAAAAAAAAATCAAATTTGGAACTGACTTTGGTTCATGAGATACAGCCTGGTGACAGACAGACAGACGGACAGCGAAGTCTCAGTAATAGGGTCCCGTTTGGCACCCTTCGGGTACGGAACCCTAAAAACCGATTAAAGTTATCGTGTATTTATATATAGCGGTCGCGCGACCGTTATGGTCGCGCGACCGCATCGCATGAATGCCTATTACGACGCTGATTCAACATCAATATGTTTGATCGCGAGTTCACGCGACGGACGCGTCGCCTGTTCGCGCGATAATCGCGTGGTCAAGTTCTACTATTCATTAGTGGTAATAGTTTTTTTTTATTATTCATCTGTATAAACCTAGCAATTAATTAGTAAGAGATGTGTGGGCTGGAAGCGGGGAAGTCTTTGCCTAGTAGCGGAACACGGTTAAGTAAGATAGGATACATATAATAATAAACTTTTTGTTAAAATGCGTGCGTAATGGCGGCACCACACTTCGTTCGAAGTGTGGAGAGGTTATTCGTTTATACGTATATTTGCTTTATTAGCACGCATAACTGTGGGAGGGCATATTTGGTGTTCGCTCACATGACGAATATTCGTGCGAACACAACGTAGCATAACCAATAACGAAGTGTGGCGCCGCCGCCGTAACAGACACAAGTTCAGTGGGACTCGCAGACTTCTATGGTCTGTGGTGAGACTCTATTTCGATCTCGGTGCGGTCTTGGTCTCGGGGTCGGCCTCGGCCTCGGCCTCGGCTGGTAGGCGCGGTCCGAAGGCCATGTTGCGATTTCTCGTGTTTACGCATATCACCTTGATACATGAATCGTCTATCACACACAGCGCACTCATAAGGTTTCTCACCCGTATGCACTCTCATGTGCAACTTCAAGTCTCTTTTGTAGCGAAATCTTTTCTCACACACGTCGCACTGAGGTTTCTCTTCGAAATGTTTCTTTACGTGTCTCATCAAGTATCGTTCGTATGTAAACGTTTTTGGACACACGTGGCACTGATATGGCCGCTCCCCCGTATGATTTCTTCTATGAATAATCAATGACCTTTCTGTTGCGAAACGTTTAGGACACTCTTCGCACGGATAAGGTCTCGGGTTTGAATGACGCATCGTGTGACGAGCCAGATAATGTTTACGCAAGAATCCTTTGGAGCATATCGCACACACAAACGGCCTCAGTATATTGTGTGATATCTTGTGAAACGCCAAGTGACATTTATGGACGAATCCTTTGAAGCATATCTTACAAACGTACGGTTTCTCTTCATAATGAGACTTCATATGATGTCTCAGGTACTTTTTGTTCGCATAACTCTGCTGACACACATCGCATGTTACCATAAGTTCTCCTGTGTGCAGGCGTTTGTGTCTCATCGCCGAACTTGAATCTGCGAAAGATTTCTTACACACGTCACACGAAAAGGGTTTCAATTGCGGTTTCAATTGCGGTTTCAATTGCGGTTTCAACGCTTGGGCACCCGAGTGGCGCCTCATATGTCGCACTAATTTCTTATTTTCCGAGAATCGTGCTGCACACACACTGCACAGAAAAGGCTTCATCCCTGTATGAGTTATCATGTGGCATTTTAAATTGCCTTGTTGTCCAAAACTTCTAGGGCAAAGCTGACACTGGTACGGCTTTGTGTGCGACTTGACGTGTCTGTTCAAGAGACACATTTTTGGAAACGTTTTGTTACAAACTTGACATTTATATTCTTCTGCATGAACACTCATTCTGTGATTCCCCAAAAGTACCTCGGACAGATAATATTGTTGACAAATATTACATTGAAATGACGTTTTAGCGTTAACACGTTTTTTATACTTGAACAATCCCATGTGTCGTTTCATGTGTTTGACAATGTACGTCTTTTTTTTAAATGTTGTCGAGCACAAATCGCACTTAAAAAAAATCTGGCCAGACCCTACGGAGTGTGAGTGGGCGTGAATCGACAAACCGGTTTTAGTCGCGAATGTTCTAGAACACTCCTCACACTTGTGAGGTCTGTCTCTCGCAGGTGTTGCATCGGTTGTGTCCGCAGGCTCGTTCGGATTGTCTTCAGTGTCGAGTGTGTCACATTTCTGTTCCGTCTCAGCTATAGTGGCTTCGCTTGGTACTTGTAATTCGCTCGGATCCTCTAACTTCGTCGTCGGGATCTTACAATCTTTAGTATCTTCTGAAATAATAAAATATCTATGTAAATACGAATCTCTTATAGGCAATCCATAACCATAAATTGAATTGTGTTTAGACACAATTTACAAATAAACAATCATTAATAATAATAATGGAACGCGACCACGCGATTGTCGCGCGAGCAAGCGACGCACGCGACCATGAGATGGCGTGACGAGTAAGATTTGTACTTTAAACGCCATGGTTTCAGTTAACATACTTCTAGGTGGCGCTAATCTTAGAAAAAATCCTATATATCTGAGCGCCATCTCGTGGTTTTTGCAATTTTTCGATGGTGCTACACCAAGCGATAATGGCCTCGAACTAAAGAAGCTTCCGTAGCATCTGAGTTTACGCCGGTGTCATATTTTGTCTATCTGTATTAGTATAATAAGGCTGCCACGCAGCAAAATAAAAATACTAACAGGCCTTATAACAGGCCATTGTACACTAAATAAACACTTGACAATTACAGGTGCAACTGACAGCCCCCTATGCAGGGGTTGCATGGAAGTGGATGAGACGGTCGAGCACATGTTGCTGGCATGTCCATCCACAATTGAAACCAGGATGGCGATTCTGGGAGAGGCATCATCGACCCGGGAGCTCCTTGAACATCCAGGCCTCCTACTCCAACTTGTGGAGGAGTTGGGTTGGCTGAGATGAGAGAAAGGGAGAAGGGGACATGCACAAAGGCCCCGCACATGTGGGCCACGTGCAGGCACTTCAGCCCCCTTATAGAAGATAGAAGATAGAAGATAGATAGTATAATATTGCGATGCTCATGCGATGATCCTGTCAAAAATCTTTAGTTCCACCTGTCACCGCACCACAGAAGAGGTAATAGTGCTCCGTACAGAACGGCCACTCCCTTCCCGCGCTGATTCCGATACCGCACCCCACCCCTGGCGTTAAAGGATTGGTTAGAGGATCAATAGACAGGGCTGAACGCCGGACGAGTGACGACGCGTATACTTTAATATCGCCGCATTTGCCGCGCCACCAGCCCTAGCAAAGTTTAAGCACACATTTGCACGTATACAGACATCATTTGGTTATGTAGTAGTAATAGGTGATTATTTTACGAGCGTTCTGCGGAGTGTCCGAGGTGTGACCGCACGCCAACACATCGTTGGACAGCCTGTAAATAATATTACATGTCTATGTGTTTACCTGTTTCTAGGTCATATTCCTCCTTGATCGACTGCAGTGGCTCCAATCTTTCACCATCATCATCATCATCATCATCAGCAGTTGTCACCAGCTCATCACCCTCCGGGGGGATGTCGATGCAGTAAACGCGGCCTGACTGAAGTCGCTCGTCCCGACTGAACGATTCAGATAACAACTTGTTCAGACTCTGTGAACAATACAGATAGAGTGAGTGGACTCTCATACGAAAGGTTTCTGCACCATCATAAAGTAAAAGTAGAAAAAAACACACACATTTCTTATATAGTGTCGACCTTAGGGGCGGGCTCTAGGCAGCAAAACTTAGAACTTCAGCCTTAACTTATTTTTATAAAAAATAAAAAAGGTTAAAGCCAAGCTAAACAAGTCTAACTGAGGAATATACTGTGCCATTTTTATAATGATTAGATAAATAACAAGAACACAAATTCAGATGCGGTGCGAAATTGTAAAATAAAGCATTGTGACAGACAGATTTTCTGGCAACTTCAGGAGACTTTTCTATCGAACAAAATTAATAAAATAACGTTTATGGGAAAGCGAATCACGCTGACACTCGTGATAAACAAGCTAGTGAAAAAACATACATAATACTCGTCATTCCGAACGATTTGTGTTTTGCTGAAGGCTTTTTTTGCCTAGGGCGCCGTCTTAATTATATTTTTACTTTATTTACAGTAGGGCCAGGCGTATTTAAACTTTTTTCTTCAAAGATTGCATATAACTAGATAAACTTTCAAATTCAAAATTCTCAAAATGGATGAATGTTATGTTGGATGACATCACACCAATGTCTGTTGTGTCAAGCTGAAAGTCCACTGGAGGCTGTCAGGTCAGGATCGTAACGGCTCTGACCAGTCTCATTTGGCAGTCAGTCTGTAGATGTCTGAACAGTCTCTAATGTATACCTCCGTTTTTCACAACAAAACCATTCTTTTTTAGGGTTCTGTACCCGAAGGGTGCCAAACGGGACCCTATTACTGAGACTTCGCTGTCCGTCCGTCCGTCCGTCCGTCCGTCCGTCCGTCCGTCCGTCCGTCAGTCTGTCTGTCTGTCTGTCACCAGGCTGTATCTCATGAACCGTGGAAAGTACCGTAAGACAGTTGAAAGGAGATGTATTTTTCCGGTACTGATTTTTGAACCATAATAATAATTTTATTTTTATTTTGAAAAAATGTATTGTATGGGTAGGATTTATATCCTGTATCCTTTGCTTAGCTAAGCAGCAAAAAAAAACTGTCATTCATTCAGTTGTCAATTTTGACACTTTCCCCATGTTCCGAGTCACGCCACAAGTTGTGGCGTGACTCGGAACGTGTAACTGGACATTTATTTGGGCATAAATTCGTTTATGCCCTATTTGCCCAGTTTATGCCCTTTCCGCCCAGTTGGGTTTAAACCCTCTGCATCTCTAGCCACAACCGATCACAGCGTCCACGATGCCATCGTTTTGTATCGCCAAAACTGGCTCGGAACGTCTTCGTAGACGCTGCAATCGACCGTGGCGCGACTCGGAACAGGGGGCTGTTGACATTGACGGGACAGAACAGTGTTGCCATAGTAAATTATTGTTCTGGGTGGCAGTTTTATTTCAAAATAATAATTATTTTTAAATCACAAAAACTAAAAAACGGCGTTTTTTAAAAAAATAACATGATATATATTTAGAATTCATAAATTATATTCCTTCATATAAATACGGTTTTAGCTTGGTTCATGACTATTTCGAATAAAGTACCAACTGTCTAGGAAAAAGTACACATCTCCTTTTCACTATTCTTGCCGTCATTGTGAAGGTTATCGCACGTGTTCGGACTAAATCATAGAACATTTGCCTATTCTTCCAGTACCTTGAATATTATTCGTCTTGTGTCTGTCCATATTAGTATTGTGCTGTCCCAGTGCATGTTTTGGTGTTGGTAAGTGTTTGTTGTTTATGTAAACGATGGAGACGGACGATCCCCCGGATCGTGGTCCGCCTCCAGATGTAAGTCATTCTCTTTCTCCAACCCATTCTCCTCCCCTCTTTTCGCAAGGAGATTTACAATCTCAAGAACTAAAACGCAAACGTTCAGATGATGTGCCCGCTTGTTTAAATGCAAAGAAAACCGCAACGGTCCTGACTCAATCGCAGCCGTCGATACAGACACTATATGTGGCCGAAACCTCTTCTCAAATTCGATATGACTCTAAAGACAGTGTACCATTTGTGGTCCACGTATCCCGAGTGGAAGAGGAAGCCTCTTCTCCGGGTACAGCTCTCAAACCAATCAAGTTTGGTCATTTCCTTTTTCAAAATAAAATTTCTGATATTGCGAAAGACGGTGTCAAAAGTGTAGGGCGTAATAGAATCGAAATCCGATTTACATCAGCTGAAGCAGCAAATGCTTTTTCCACGCACCCGGCCTTGGCAAGAGCTAAATATACTGCATCAATTCCGACTTATAACGTAACGCGCATGGGAATTATTCGGGATATCCCAGTTGAATGGAGCATGGAGGACCTGGCTGAATCATTGCAGCTCCCCCCCAACTGTGGCCTCCTTCTGAAGGCCAGACGCATTAATAGGAAAACAAAAGATGCTGAAAATAGAGCCATATATGTTCCAACACAATCAGTGGTGATAACTCTGGGTGGCCAAAATCTCCCAGAGAGAGTATTTTGTTTCTATAACTCACTTCCGGTCGAGCAGTATATATTCCCCACCATCCAGTGTTTTCACTGCTGCCGTTTTGGACATGTAAAGTCTCAGTGTCGATCAAAGCCCAGATGCTTTAAATGTTCCCAGTCTCACGCAGGTGATACATGTCAAGTCTCCTCCACCTCCTGCTTGTATTGTTCAGGGCCACATAGGGCCATTGACAAGTGCTGTCCAGAATATCACAGACAAAGGGCAATCAAAATAACCATGGCTCAAGAAAACATTTCATACAGAGATGCCTCAGCTCGCCAGCCAAAAACAAGGAAAACCTTTACGGATACTTTAAGGTCCACTCCTGTTATTCTCTCATACCCGTCTACCCCAGTGGCAAATATGTCCCAATCACAGGATCAGTCCCAAGATCAGTCCCAGATTGCCCATTCTTCCTTATACCGTAAAACGGTCTTCACCCAAAGGCGTCCCAGATCTCCTGATAACAGGCATGGGTTTGATCACTCTGCCCATAATCAAATTATTAATACTCCTCCATCCTCTCTCCCTAATGGGAGTGCTTACCCAGCGTATAACCCTGCCAACTCTCCTCCAAATGAGAATCTTTTGGAACTACTCCTGTCCACAATTATTAATATGCTGACCAAGTTCAGCGACTGCCCCCTACCGCCCAACGTGAATGAAGGTCTAGCTCAGATCTTCAAATTAATGAATTCTTTTTTAACTCTCAACGTCACGATGGCCAAGGTCCTGCAGTGGAACTGCAGAAGCATTAATAACAAAAAATCAGATTTGATATATCTTATTAATAAATATAATTATTCAATTGTTGCCCTCTCGGAGATTTGGTTGTTGCCTGGATCACGTTTTCGTTTTGAAGAATTGTTCGCTGAGGATGTTCCTTTGCGAACAATTAAAGAATTGTTCGCTGAGGATGTTCCTTTGCGAAGTTGTTTTCAAAGCATGGATGAGGCTTTCTCTCTTTCGGAGTTTGAATGTGCAACTCAAAACTTAGAAGATTCTTCCCCTGGTCCGGATGGTATCCCATATTCTTTCATAAAAAATGCCGGCCCTACTTCCAAAAATTTCTTTATTATAATAAATAGTTTTTTTTTATCAGGTGCTCCTCCCGAAGCATGGAAACTCCAAATAATTATACCTATCCTTAAACCTGGAAAGGACTCTTCTGACCCAATCTCATACAGGCCAATTGCTATGTCGTCTACTCTATCAAAAATCGCAGAACATTTGATTAAAAACCGTCTGGAATGGCTTGTGGAGAATAGAGGAGTTCTAGCGGAAAGTCAATATGGTTTCAGGAAAAACAGGTCAACTATGGATAGCCTGGCTATTTTGACCACTGATATTAGGTTAGCCTTCTCCAAAAATGAGTCAGTGGTAGGAGTATTCCTTGATGTTTGCTCCGCCTATGACAATGTTCTACTTCCTGTCCTCAGGCAGAAAATGCTTAATCTGAGGGTTCCAGTGAGGATAGTTAATTTTATCAATAACCTTCTTATATCAAGGTCAGTGCTAATCCGTAATCAGGATACATTCTTATCTCCCCGGGTAATTTGGAGGGGTCTCCCTCAAGGATCAGTTCTCAGCCCATTACTGTACAGCATTTATACACATGACCTAGAGACAGTAGTTACCTCATTTTGTAATATACTTCAATATGCCGATGACCTTGCTTTATATATTCCTCTAGGGTCAATTGAAGAAGCCTGTAATCGAATAAATTCAGCTCTTTATTATTTAGGGGTTTGGCTAGACGACCACGGTCTGTCTCTGTCAGCTCCTAAGAGCAATGTCGTAGTTTTCTCCAGAAAGAGAGTAATTCCCGATGTTTCCATACAAATTGACAACCAAATAGTTCCCGTTGCAGGCTCGGTTAAATTCCTTGGGGTTGGACTCTAAAATGACAGGCATTCTCCACTTGAAATATGTGGCCAATAAATGCGAGAAAAATCTCAACATTTTGCGATGTCTTTCTGGCGTATGGTGGGGTGCCCATCCATATTGCTAGAAATTACTTTACAACGCCATAATTCGTAGTCATTTTGATTATGGATCCTTTCTTCTGGAACCCTGTAGCAAAATGGCTCTTGACCGACTCCAAAGAATTCAATTCAAGTGTTTACGTATAATTTTAGGGGCCATGAAGTCGTCTCCTACAAACGTCCTTCAAGTGGAATGTGTAGACCCTCCTCTTCAACTCAGAAGACAATATGGCGTATGGTGGGGTGCCCATCCATATTGCTAGAAATTACTTTACAACGCCATAATTCGTAGTCATTTTGATTATGGATCCTTTCTTCTGGAACCCTGTAGCAAAATGGCTCTCGACCGACTCCAAAGAATTCAATTCAAGTGTTTACGTATAATTTTAGGGGCCATGAAGTCGTCTCCTACAAACGTCCTTCAAGTGGAATGTGTAGACCCTCCTTTTCAACTCAGAAGACAATATCTTGCCGATAGATTCTTTTTTAAAGCAATTCAGGTGAACAATCATCCGCTAATCCCAAAATTATTTTTATTTTTCTCTGTCCATCCTGGGTTTGCTGGAAGAGATCTCTCTTTAGAGATAAGCTTACCTTTGTAAATTACCTCTCTGTATTTTCTGTTTTTTGTCTTTTATGTGCAATAAATATATACGAAAATATACGAAATTAGAAACTCTGATTTCGTTCACTGGAAGAAGAAATAACTATTGGACTCATAAAGAACCATCTTGTCTTATGAAGAGCTATAAAAAACTTCGAGATATCAATCAACCACTCTATCAAAGCAGAATTAACCCCATTTTCGAAATTGATTTTAACTCTTTAATTTACCCGGCAAACATTATTTTATCCCTAGGTATTACAGAACAATCCGTGGATTGTAACAGCTCTTTCAATGAAATTATTAGTCAAAATTGGAGCGGGTGGTTATGCTTTTATTGTGATGCAGAGGAATCAGGATGTGTAGGTTCTGCTGTTTGGATTCCTAGGCATAAAATAATTCTTAACTATAAATGTCCCCCCCTTTCATCAGTATTTACCGGTGAATCAGTAGCAATTCTTGAAGCTGTTTCATATCTTTTATCCCATAAACTTAATAAGTCAATAGTATTTTCAGACTCCTTGAGCTGTCTACAGGCTATTAAATCTAATCAGTTCCAGTCAAAAACTAGGTTCCCAATTATTTTAAATATTAAAGACGCTCTCTACAAGTGCCATTGCCAAGAAATTGATGTTGTTATTGCCTGGATACCGGGACATGAGGGTATCGCTGGTAATGAGATGGCAGATGCTCTTGCCAAACAAGCCGTGGTCTTGGGTGGAGATGAGCATTACTTCAACTACTGCCATGATATCTGCTCAATCTCCAAATCTGACCTAGATAAATCTTGGAACGAGTCCTGGAAACAAACCCGATTGGTTAAGGGGCGACATTATGCGGACATACAGGTGACGTACCAAAAAGACCTTGGTTTTTTCGCTACAGAGCTGCAGACAAAGTGACCACCTCTGTCTGTCGATTGCGTATAGGACACGCGTGCACGCCTGTGCATCTGGCTAAGATTCGGGTCAGGGACCACTCCCTCTGTGAGTGCGGTCTTGCTGAGGGTACCACCACAGTATACATGTATACTGTGGTACCACCGATCATTTATTTTTGAATGTCCAAACTTAAATTACTCCCTTTATAATTTCCCAGACCCATAAATTTCAAGTCACTCTTAATGCTGGCCTATTCTCCGTTTATTAAAACCTTATGTAAATTTATTAAAATTAATAAAATAAAATTGTAGTTGTGTGTAAGCAAATTAACAAACTATTTTGTACTTATTTAACATATTTTATTATATATATTGTGTTGTTTTGTTCTAGGTACTTAAACATCGTAAAAACCGGTCAACTGCTATAAATACGTGCCATCTTAGTCACTTGACACTGGCAGAATCATCTAATATAATAGATGGAAGCCATTATAACCAAAAATTGAATTGAAATTTTCACAGATGATGTATTTCTGTTGCCGCTAGAACAACAATACTAAAAAAACAAAAGAAATTTAATATTAAGGGGGGCTCCCATATACTCGTAACTAACCTGTTTTTTTATTGCGGTTTTTTTATAGATAATAGTACGGAGCCCTTCGTGCGCGAGTCCGACTCGCACTTGGCCGGTTATTGACAAAAATAAAAGCAGCCATTCACTTACCATTCGTCGAACTTACCTCCTTGTCGCAGTCCAACAGTGACACCAGAGTGGTGTACGAGTCGCTTGCTCGCTCTCTGAAGCGCAGCGATCTCTTCAGCAGTGAGAGGCACTCCCAGCAGAGCTGAACTGAGATCCGTTCATCCCACACCTGTCAAATATACTTTTGTAGGGTACCATAGCCGAAGGGTGCCAAACGGGATCCTATTACTAAGGCTCCGCTGTCCGACCGTCCATCAGCGGGTCCTAGACCACGAACCATAATTAGCTACAAAGCTGAAATTTTCACAGAATCTGTAGGTATATCTCTTGCCACAACAACAAAAAATACTGAAATACAAGAGATTTTACAAATTAAAGGGGTTCCCCATACAAGTGACGTGTTTTTAATTTTCTTTTTGTTTTATTGTTTTGATGCTTAAGTTGTGTTGTACGATGGTATGGTGATATGGTACCCTTCTTGTGCGATTCCGACTCGCACTTGACCAATTATTTTACATTGAAACAACAGGCAACTACACAAACGTGTAAACATCCAAGTCTTAGGGATTTATTATCTGGTGCCCAGCCGGGGTTCGTCTCAACAACAAAACCAAAAGTGGTGTTTATGTTAGGGTTGCCTAGACTGGGAAATCCAACTTCCCAGCGGAACTAAGAATGTCACCTTGCTTGCTTGTACCTTATAAAGTGTGTGTCATATGTGAGACATTGGCAGAATCATCAAGTCAATGGAAGCCATTAATTTAGAAATTGAATTGATGAGTCAATTATAGACTATTTATTGTACTATTACCCACCTGCTTCCCAGTGAGAATATTCATGTAGTGATGCTTTAGTGTGAAGTCATCAAGTGCGTGTGTAGTGCGTGTCGCACACAGACATGCCGTGCACAGCTGCTGCACACCATGAGAGCCCACGTCCACAAACTCAATATCCAAGACTTCTGTCTTGATCTCCGTTTTTGCTGAACGGAGATTCATTTTCATGACAGCCCTGCTTTGTTATTCTGCAAAATTTTCCATTTCTGAAAGATACACTTATGAAATAGATCCACACCAAACCTATATCTAGGATACAGTTGGGGATTGGTTTTATAAATATTAGTTGGCCTCTGCACTTATCGATCTGCTAAACCTATGTTGATACACTAATACTATGCTATGTTGTACGCGACAGGGTCAGGAAGACCCCTAATGGTCTGACAGGATGTCAATTGATACTGTTGGTGCAGGACTGTGTTGATTGGCTTTATAAAAGAGGCATTTGAGTGCACTAAAGTGTGCTGACTAGATGATGATGACAAACAACGCCATTTTCACAGTCACCTAGAAACTGATTAGAAGGGTAAGAACGCCGCTCGCGACCTGGACGAGCCACGAGCGTCGACAATCCGAAAGGATCACGTGAGACGTTACCACATTCAGTTGTAGGCACTACTTTAAACAATTATACACATTACCTACACCAAAACCGGTCAAAATTCAGATTTTTACCATTATTTTTTATTCTATATATTCCCAAAATCGATCACACACGACTATATAGGGATACTACGCACTCGCAGTCTCTCGCAACTTAGAACAAAAAAATCGTTGTATGAAACGGGGCATCCATTCAATGGTGGCTCAAGGCATCTCCACAGACTATATAGGGATACGGCATCTCACTCTCAAATCGTTAGTGATTACTTTCTCTGTGATACTACGATCACACACACCCACACACCAAGGCCCTTGGCTAAGGCTCTGTGGTTCATGTCAGTCACGTCACATGAAGGACCGTTATGGTTAAACTTTATTGGAACCAAAAAGCCTAAAAGCATTGAGATAATAAATACATGGAGGCGCTGTATTCTTCTATAGAATTTATACATGTAGTGTAAATAGGAGTTAAACTATTAAAATTATTCGTGTCTCTTTCTAACAAGTTGAATATTCCGTACAGTGAACGAGATGTCATTATTTCTGCATTTGTAAAATTTTGACAACAATGCAATGTGAAGTATAGGCACGTATAGGTAGGGTGCCAGACAGAGCCGCCATTTTTAGCCGTGAGAATTGTGTTCTGTGGTCGTGATTGATGAGTCGGTGGTATGTTGACTGTCAAGTGGTTACCTTGTGCTGAGTTTTTTGTGATTTGTGCGATTATAGAGAATATTTGGGACATAAATCTTGGTGTGGATGCTGAGGACACACAGCGAAGCATGAGCCGCTGTAGTATTCTACACTGTGGTTTGCGGAAAAACAAAAATCAACCGCAATTGTCTTTTCATAGGTTAGTACTGGTTATTTACGAAATAGTTGTAAGATCAGGTAGATTTAAGCCTTACTACCCAGTTTTTCTATTATTATAAAGCGTATACTTATCGCTGTATACGCCGTTATTTCGTAATGAAATGAAATGAAATGAAATGAGTTTATTTGTTTGATTTTTGGTTACAATGTAGGTCTTAAGCTTAATGTTACGTGTCGCAAAAATCTGCCACATAAGGCGTACAAATATTATTAAAGTCATTTATAACTACGTTTATACATATTATTTTTTCTCATTTACCTAAATACCTAGCTGTCGTCTCTTTACCATTTTAGATTGTCAAAATAATCAAAAAACTCTTTGATGGAGTAAAAGCAGTGATGCATAAGCCAGCTGTGTAATTTATTTTTAAATATATTGATTGGGAGATCTTTCAATTCTGTTGGCAGAGCATTAAATATTTTTATAGCCATATGAAAAACGTTGTGTTGGACTAGAGTTAATTTAGATTCGGGTACAAATAACCTATCTCCAATTTTTGTTCTCTGAGTCCTTTTGCTGACATCTTTATTTTTGGGAAAGTAAGCTGGATGTTTTGACGTGACAACGTCTTATAAATTGGTTTGCCGGGTGACACTTCAAGAAACTGCGTTACGCTCCGCTCACGTTATGCGCTCACAATGAGAGCGAGTGAGAGGCACGCATCCCTTCCACTCGGGCATGGTTAGCCCGCCTAAGAGCGAGAGAGACAGACATAATCATCCTTCTTCCTACTATACGAATGAATATTCACATTGTTTGAGTTCGTATGAAATAACCAAGATGTCGCTGTGTGTATTGTACGATTTGTTTAGTTTCGTAGGAATAACCTAGATGGAACTGTCTGTAATTTCTAACTCGCGGTAGTGAGATGTTTTCGTTTTAGTACTTAAGCAATTTGAATTTATGTTTTCGGTGCCTTAATACCAACCCTGGTCCGACAATAAATAGACTACCAAAGGTTTATTCCGTGGTTTTATTGTAAGGTGCCAATAAGGGTCGCAACTCGCAATTCAAATACACATTAAAATTATTTTACCACTCAAAGTCGTTGTCACGTAAAACTTTCGCCCGTATACCGACTTTACAGGCAACCAATTTTTTTATACAAAAATGGCAATTTGACTTATATATAGACATGGTAATGGAAGAAGATTTAATTTCTTGAACAACGGTTTACAGGACTCTTTAAAATATGTTCCTGAAATAACTCTTATACATTTCTTTTGTATCATAAATACTTCGTAATTTTATATCCAAAATATTTGTAAACAAATCGCATGTTGGGATAGTGATGTGCTGTGTCGATATTTTTTTTAAGTGCCATGGGCCCGCCCCGCTGCTGGTTCCGTACAGTGACTAGTGGAAATTATTTTTTGACTATTAGGTCAATGTGTGGATAAGGGGGCAAAAAAAGACTTAGAAAATTTCAACTAAAAAAAGACAGATTTTTTTTTGCAAGAATATTATTTTTTGACTAAGTTTTTTACTTAGGAATCGTGTATTGCTGCTCTTTGCCATCACTTTTAGTCATATACCTTTTCCTCGTGCACCTCACCGTGCAAAGCACCCTACACGACGCGCAAGTGAAAACATCAATATGAAACGTGCCCCACCTACAACAATACCACCGCTTTCAACGACTAGAGAAATTTTGCAAAAATATTTTTTTGAATGTTCGTTACTCCGTAATCGTGTAGTGCTGCTCTTTGCCATCATAATAGTCCTAGGGTAAACATACACATGATGACATAAATATACCATTTTACTATATCCATAGAACCTTATTATGAAAAATATATTTTTGTTTCAGATTTCCCAGGAGGGAATCTTTGAAAATGAAATGGACACCGGCAGCATGTTCGAAAAAGTGTCACATTCCGCCTGGCACCAACGCCGCAATACATAGCTATTTTTGTCGAAGACAGTAACTAGTAAGGTGGCCTAGGCATATAGCAGTCAATATTCAACAGCGCGAAGGGTCCTGAGTTCAAATCAAACCCACAGTGGCTTACTTTTGTATTTTGACGTGACAACGTCTTATAAATTGGTTTGCCGGGTGACACTTCAAGAAACTGCGTTACGCTCCGCGCTCACAATGAGAGCGAGTGAGAGGCACGCGTCCCTTCCACTCGGGCATGGTTAGCCCGCCTAAGAGCGAGAGAGACAGACATAAAAAGTGAAAGGCACGCGTCCCTTCCACAAATTCTTTGTATAAATAAATGTTTTAAATTGTTACTATTATTTCATCCTTCTTCCTACTATACGAATGAATATTCACATTAAAATTATTTTACCACTCAAAGTCGTTGTCACGTAAAACTTTCGCCCGTATACCGACTTTACAGGCAACCAATTTTTTTTAAATATATTTTAGTAGTAAGTGTTAATTATTGAGGTTGCGCAATTCCTCGAGATTTAATTGTTGATTGTTAAGACGTCCCTTCTTTAGGGTGGGCCAAGAGCCCGCCTTTAGGTTTAATTATTTGAGATTTAGACTAATATTATTTGCTCCTTAAATTATTTAGAATTAAACATAAAATTAAGAAACTTACAGCCTTGTATTCATTTTTCTAAACTTTGTTTGTACTACCCGTGCGAAAAAACTGGTTTAGTCTGCTTCCCATTGACCGACCCGGCTGAAACCCGCTCATCCTATTTAAGACATTCCTTTGCATCAAAGCCACACACACAAAGTTCTATTAAATGTACGAGAGTAGATAAAATTATGTGTGAAACTGCACATAATTAGGTATTAAAACTCTCGTGCCATTATATTAAAAACCTCGCCTACGACTCGGTTGTTAAA
Source organism: Argyresthia albistria (assembly GCA_963457715.1). Lineage (NCBI taxonomy): Eukaryota > Metazoa > Arthropoda > Insecta > Lepidoptera > Argyresthiidae > Argyresthia > Argyresthia albistria. The sequence goes on along the minus strand of OY735280.1, from coordinate 1,769,281 downwards.
CACCCATTCGTATTTTGATATCCTTCATTATGCAACAGTTTCATAAACAACTATTATTAATTTTTAATTCAACATCAAACGTCAAGCTATTTAAAATCCTATCCTAATAAAAATCCCCGAACCGCACTTGAGAAGTAAGTACCTTGCACACATATTTTTCACGGTATGCGGTACCTAGTGATTTATCGATATCGATATTTCTGGCCTAGGGGTTTCTCTTTACTGAAGGCAGCCATTTTATGCCTTATTTTAAGCCCCGCCTTACGGCACCCACATTTTGTAGGTATGCCCAGTCCATGTATTTAGAGGTCAATGCCTAAAAGCCGCAGAGCCCTCACTCTGTTGGATTTTGAAGAAAACCAACACAAAATCTTCGACAGTCTTCGTAAACAGACTGTTTACGAAGACTGTTGTAATTATTTCGATTGCCTGAGGGGTGACTAGTTCTATCAACTCCTAGAGCAGGACCGGGCAGTTTTGCTTTTTCAATAAGTACCTACTAGAATGTTATGATGAATTTGTATGAAAAAAGCAGAACTGGCCGGTTTAGGTCCTTCTACCTGCCATTATAATTAGGGGAAATCAAGTTCTCATTGCAATCAATTGCAGCCAATGGGGGATTTTTTTAAAATCAACTTCAGTAGTTCCAAATTCGTCACTAGATGTCGTAGGCCAGACATGAATTGCTAGTCCAAATAATAAGAACCGAAGAACACACTGCTGGCTGCGTTGGCCGTCAGACGATGCCACAGACGTCAACATGGACGTCACTTACTCTGTGCCAAATGATGATTTTTGTGTTTTGCGTGCCAAATATAAGTTTCATTTGATAAAGATGACCCATTGATGATGATAAACATTCACAGGCTACTGCGTGTTTTCTTTATTGCCATATTTGGATTTTGTCTATCAAAATACGCAATAGTGCTCTAATATGTCACTTATGTTGCCAATATTTATTTTCTACTCTTTTATGTCGCACTATATTTCCTCGTTTCTTCAAATACATTAATCGAGAGAAACACGGCTAAAACGAAAAACAAATGGTCGATTTCATCCGAATTTTGAGGTTAAGCGTTGGGCGAACGTCTGAACACCGTTTGCTGCCGTCAGCCCGTCACTCTTTGATTGGTCACTAAAAACCGACAAGATATGGATTGCCGGCCAACGCCCGCCGTGGCCAACCCACAAACTAGGCAAAAAGGCCCTATTACACGTTCGGCCAGCGCGTTGCCCGTGCGCGTTGGCCCAACGTGTAATGCAGCTATATGGTAGACACACACGGCAGACCAAAGAGTTTGCATCCTCCTTTCTGATGCGGCAGACCAAGGCCCCTGGCTAAGGCTCTGTGTGGCTCTGTGGTTGTATACAAATTCAGTCCCTTTCTTTGAATTTGCAACCTTTTTATACGACTAAATATGAAAGTCAGCATTTTGGTTGCAATGACAATGCACGAGCCATCATGTGACTCCAGGAACCGTGTACTACTGAACTTGTTCACTTAATGGTGTTTTGCAACCTTTTTATTCAGCCAAATAGAAAAGTTCACTATGTGCCCGTAAGTGACGTATCGTAATATACTTTTTAATTTTATTGGACTTTCTAAGCTATGAGCTGTCACTGTCCGTATTATTATGTAAACATAACCACGAATTATTTTGAAATCATCTATCAGTTAATAGAAAAGTTTATTTTATTGTGTTTCTTGGCTAAATTATCGTCCATCTATCTCCACCCAATAATCAATAAAGTCTTGTGCTTAAGTGGTTGTAAGTGCCGCGTATGTAACAGGAAAAACCATACGGGATACATATTATTTCAATCGGTGAGTTTAGCCCAGATTTCTAATAGATATCTCCCTGGACCTATTGTGGAAACACGTAAAAGCTATAAACTTTATAAATCATCCATGGTTTCCTACGCTGGAGTTATCTATCTCGGCCTTTTATCAAATTTCCGAAATGTTTTTATTCCGAAGTATTGTCGATAGAGATGGGAACAAGATGACATCTTTTGTAAATATCGATAAATTTATTCCAGTCAATTCATGGACTTCAGAGTTGACTTTAGATACATGGTCATATTACATACGACTTCTACTTTACTCATACATTACCATTGCCGTTAAATTAAGAAAGAAGAAAGAATTTGGTTTATAAAAACGCTTGTAGTTGATGCCCTTAAATAAATCAAAGCTGTCATTTTGAGATATTTCTCATACCGGAGAGCGACCTAATAATACGGGCCCTAAGGTTTTGAAATCAGATGAGATCAGAAATTATCTTGTATTTATCTTGATTACAGGCTCCAACCTCGAGATAAAGTTCAAAACCTATTAAAAAAGCAGAACAAAAGATTGTTGTGGACACTGAAGTACTTAAAATTACAAATTAATTACAATCAGTGTAGTGGACAACATGTTCCGGAAAACACAACGAGACATTGAGAAGAGGCAGCTGAATGTGAATTAAATTAACCGCCTGGCTGCAGCCATTTTTTTTTTTTTTGTAAAAAAAAAAAAATACATTAAAATTAGTTTGACAGTGGGTACCAACGTCAAAAATTAGACATTCATTGACGTCTTGGTACCCACTGTCAAAATAATTTTAATGTCTTTTTTTTTATAATTTTAATGTCAATATTGTTCCAAGGACTGGATTGTCCTTACGCTACCCAGCGTGTTAAATAAACCTTACGTGTACGATATTAATCATAGTTTCATTTTCAACACAACTTAAAGTTTGGCAGAAAATAAAAAAAATTTGGCAATATTTTCTGACTACTAAGATTTCATCAAAAAATGATACTTCCTTGTTAATTAGCTGTCAAAAAATCCCCTATCCTATTGCAATAGACATTGACGTCTTGTTATATTATACCCACTGTCAAAGTCAAAAGACTCTTCTGTCCTCTCCAGCGAAGGGGGAGCTATGCAGCTGGGCCCGCCCATTGCAATAGGCTTGTGGCCTAGGTAATCCAATAAATCTAGGAACAAGTCTTAAGTTGAAGCATTACGTAAATAACCGGCCAAGTGCGAGTCGGCGAGTCCGACGAAGGGTTCCGTACCATTATCTATAAAAAACAGCAAAAAAATAAAATTGTATGGGATATAATTATTTATTTTTTAAGTAAATAATATACTCAATATATTGTGAACATTTTAAGTGTCTACCTGCTACCATTATCAACTGTCTAGCTAACACGGTTCATGAGATACAGCCTGGTGACAAACAGACGGACGGACGGACAGACAGCGAAGTCTCAGTAATAGGGTCCCGTTTGGCACCCTTCGGCTACGGAACCCTAAAAAAGGAACCTTTTTTAACTTTACAACTGTAATATGACGATTGAATACATTTTCTTTGTAAATTACCAGTAAGTTCACTTCATAATTTCATAATTTCTTTATTGCACACAATTAATTGCAATGACAAAAAGTAAATAAAAACAGTGTAAGAAGGCGAGCTTATCTCTAAAAAGAGTTCTCTTCCAGCAAACCAATCACTTCACTATCGTTTATTCAGTTAAAAAGTAAAGTAAAAGTCCATTAATGTCCTGGGCCCGAATTCTACTGTTCACAAGCATGCCACAAACTTGAATACGACGCATTTGGTATTCTACTAAAATTCACAAGCGCCAGCGTGACGCCAGCCTACTTCGTATTCTACTATCCAAAACGTACTCACGCTGGCGTCAAATTGGCGCCAGCGTAAGAACGCTTTGGACAGTAGAACAAAGTACGCTGGCGTCAAACTGGTGCCAGCGTGAGTACGTTTTGGATAGTAGAATACGAAGTAGGCTGGCGTCACGCTGGCGCTTGTGAATTGATAACAATTCAAAAAAAAATAGCAGCTGGTTTTATTATCTCATACGAAAATAGATGGGAAACGATGGGACCCGTATTTTTTATTTTAGTGTTTATTCTTATTTTTAAGTTATAATTCAAGATTTTTAGAGTTACTCATTCTAAAAGGGCGTAAGTACAATGTCAGGATTATAAAACGTTGAACTTTTGCCCGTCATTGCATCAATAAAAAATTAAAAAGTCATTATTCTGTCATAATATCACCCCCTGTTCCGAGTCACGCCAAAATCGATTACAGTCCGAGTCAGTTTTGAGCTTTTGGCGATACAACACGATGGCATCTTAGACGCTGTATTCGGTTATGGCGCTGACGGCGATGTCGCGGAACGCACTGTCAATATGTGTAAATACTCTTTTGTTGTTGTGCAACTTCGTGACAAGTTGACAACCAGCAATGACAAAATTTAGATGACAGATGATGACTGACAGTTGCTTTTTTATTTATATCTAGCCTGTGGAACACATGCCATAAATCCTGACATTGATAATTTGGACAATATTTAAGTTTTTATTATTTAACTCTTAAATTACTGATCTAAAAATTCTGAAAAAAATATCTAAGAGCTCAGAACACTTAAATCTCGAAATGGTTTTCTAATTTTAGTACCTTATCAAAATGAAAGGTTATCAATTGCGATTCCGGTTTTAGTAGAATACCAAATGCCTCGTATTCAAGTTTGTGCCAGGCTTGTGGTATGCTTGTGTACAGTAGGATTCGGGCCCTGATGTAATTTGCTACTGCATCGGTGCTATTAGAGCTGTGTCCACTGTTGAAGTTCCTGAAACAAAATATTTTTGTGTTAAGATCAAAAATACAAAAAAGTGTCTGGCTGTTTTATTTGTTTTAAAGCTTAGACTGCACTATAGTCTATTCGTGATAAGAATGCAGTAAAGTCATCACTGTCCGGCGGCCTAGCCACGCCCCGTAACCAATCAAATCGTTTCCAATTATCAAGCCAAGTTCACAGTGACCAGTTGAAGGCAAACTTTCGAACGCGAAGGTTGTGTCCTGTCCTGTGAGTGTTAACAGATTTAAATTTAAATTTCACTGCATTCTTATCACGAATAGACTGTAGCGGCAGCGGAGCGACCCCACGCGACAGTTTTGAATATGTCACCCGTCATTCGACCGACGAGAGGAGTGGGGCGTGACGCAGTGAGTAGGGAACTCTGTAGCGCAGGGTCTTGCGCACTTTTGCGTATACCCTTATTAGGCTTGTGGCCTGTCAAGTCAAAATAGATACTTTTTATGAACTGACAAAACGGAACTTTTGTTTCTGAGTTCTATGAAATAACAACTGAATGACGTCATGTAAAAGTGCCATCAAATGCTGTCGTTTTTTTTTGCACAAAATTGACTTAATAAAATATATCTGCTGGAAATATACAATTCTGAGAATGTCAAGCCATTTTGTACATAATGCTTCAACTTAAGACTTGTTCCTAGATTTATTGGATTACCTTGGCCACAAGCCTATTATAATAACGAAGTAAAATGATAGTTCCGATGTTACCGCTTTTTGGTAGAAAACAAATAGTGATGGGGTCAAGAATAACTAGTAGAAAGTACAAAATAAACTTTATCTTATCTTATCTTATCTTAAGAATGATTCAGTTCATTCTAATGTCTCAATATAGAATGATATTGATAGAAATGTTAAGAGAGCTAGTGCTAGTGCATATAGCTTGTTCAAACTGAAATGACGCGCCCCACTCATTTATTTGCGAATTAGTCTAGCTAGTGTAAGGTATGTCAGAACGAATTGTTGTCGCTCGGTCACCACGGCGCTCCTACGTCACTTTTGTCAACACCTCGTATGTATTGTCGCTACGTCGCTCAACTCTTTTCGAGCATCGTCGCGATGATGCTCGAAGGAATTTTCACTTAAGGGTATGTTTTTTTTAGGCTTGAAACAGTTAAGTTTGAAAAGCATCGAGCGCCGTAGGGACAACGCGTCATAGGCGGGAGGTGTCAAGTGGTACACGGAGCGCCGTCGCGGCCGCGCGACGTAAAGACAAGCATTCGTCAGAACGGATGTTACCCAAGAACATGTCGTCTTGCCGCCGCGGCCACGGCTTGTCCCACTTGGACGTGCGCTCAGTCTAGCTAGTGTAAGGTGACAGGTGTGTCAGAACGGATGTTACCCAAGAACATGTCGTCTTGCCGCCGCTTCGTCTGCCGCCGCCGCCGCGGCCACGGCTTGTCCAAGTGCACGTGCGCTCAGTCTAGCTAGTGTAAGGTGTGTCAGAACGGATGTTACCCAAGAACATGTCGTCCTGCCGCCGCTTCGTCTGCCGCCGCCGCCGCGGCCACGGCTTGTCCAAGTGCACGTGCGCTCAGTCTAGCTAGTGTAAGGTGTGTCAGAACGGATGTTACCCAAGAACATGTCGTCCTGCCGCCGCTTCGTCTGCCGCCGCCGCCGCGGCCACGGCTTGTCCAAGTGCACATGCGCTCAGTCTAGCTAGTGAAGGTGTGTCAGAACGGATGTTACCCAAGAACATGTCGTCCTGCCGCCGCCGCCGCGGCCACAGCTTGTCCAAGTGCACATGCGCTCAGTCTAGCTAGTGTAAGGTGTGTCAGAACGGATGTTACCCAAGAACATGTCGTCCTGCCGCCGCTTCGTCTGCCGCCGCCGCCGCGGCCACGGCTTGTCCAAGTGCACATTAGCTCAGTCTAGCTATTGTAAGGTGTGTCAGAACGGATGTTACCCAAGATCATGTCGTCTTGCCGCCGCCGCTTCGTCTGCCGCCGCCACCGCGGCCACGGCTTGTCCAAGTGCACATGCGCTCAGTCTAGCTAGTGTAAGGTGTGTCAGAACGGATGTTACCCAAGAACATGTCGTCCTGCCGCCGCTTCGTCTGCCGCCGCCGCCGCGGCCAAGGCTTGTCCAAGTGCACATGTTGCGTGTGATTCTTGCGCTCTCCGTGACTCTTGAAGCGCTTATCGCACAGTAAACAGGCGACCTTCTTTTCGTCTGAGTGTACCTGCGAAGATGATAGGTATACAAACAGGGTGACTGTGAAACGCCTAGCTATATTTCACGGGGTTATTAGGGACATCATTCTGAGCATCTTTCACTATGAAACCGATTTGATCAGAGCAACTTTATTTTTCACTTCTCCATACAAATCAGCAGACCCACTCAGGCCAAAATGTACTGTGAGGTGAAAAATAAAGTTGCTCTGATCAAATCGGTTTCATAGTGAAAGATGCTCAGAATGATGTCCCTAACAACCCCTTAAAATATAGGTAGGGGTTTCACAGTCACCCTGTATAGGCCAAATGGCCGGTCTTTCACAACTCAGGTAACTTTTGTGTGTCAGTACGACTGTTGTCTCGCGTAAAGACACCTTCCAAACAGTGAGCTCAGCTCTCGTCCGGTTTCGGCAAAATCGTCTTGTGTGAATCTCAATGTAGTTTTTTTGTACTGGCAACACTGCCGGGAGTAGCCAATGAAACTGGCTTCCGGTTGATATCTCACACCTGATTGGTTGAGAGATCAGTTGTTAGGAAAAAAATATATATTTTTCGCGCGTAATTTCCGCCATTTTAGAAATTTGCGACGTAGTTTTTCCACATTGTTTATAAAATAGGCTTGTGTCCTGTCAAGTCAAAAAAGATACTTTTTATGAACTGTCAAAACGGAACTTTTGTTATGTAAAAGTGCCATCAAATGCTGTCTTTTTTTTGCACAAAATTGACTTTATAAAATATATCTGCTGGAAATATACAATTCTGAGAATGTCAAGCCATTTTGTACATAATGCTTCAACTTTAGACTTGTTCCTAGATTTATTGGATTACCTCGGCCTGTTGTGGGACGCGACGGGGTTAAGGGTATAGTAAGAAGCACAGTGGTTACCTGCGCGAGGTGTCGGTCTCGGTTGGTCGGCTGGTTGAATGTCTTTCCGCACACGGGGCAGGCGTGCCGCCGGCCCGAGTGCACCTGCCGGGAGTGTCAGAGTGCAACTTCGAATAAACGGGGTACGAACATTTTTGTCGAAGCGAATACTGGCGTGCTTGCATACACTGAAATTTTGCTTTTTAATGTACACCTTAGTGTTGCCGGATAATCGATTATCAATTAATCGATTAGTAGGTACCTAAATAATCTAACAAATCGATCTAGTATCGATTCTATCGATATAATCGATTGGATCGATACTATCGTAATTTCTTTATTGTACTCACATGACAGTAAAAATAGCTTAACATAGAAAAAAAAATGTACAAAGGCGAGCTTATCTCTAATAAGAGATTTCTTCCAGCAAACCATGTTGGGTAGGAGACGGAGATGATAGGTAAGGGGAAGAATTGCGCGTACAATAAAACTATTCTAGTAGGTACCTATAATACATAGATGTTATTATTACACATAGGTACATATAAGTAAGTCGATTCTTATAATTGTACCAATAAAATCGATTATAATCGATTATAATTGCTGTTTCTCATAATTAAATCGTATATATCGATAGTATCGATGGTGACAAGCAAAACAATATAATCGATAAAATCGATTCTATCGACACAATCGATTAAATCGAGGTATCGGTTTTGATTATATTGTTTCGTTACAGAGTATACACACGTTTCGTTACACATCAATATAATCTAAACCGATACCTCGATTTAATCGATTGTTTCTATAGTATCGATTTTATCGATTGTATCGTATTGCTTCTCACCAACGATACTATCGATATAATCGATTTAATTATCAAAAACAGCAATTATAACCGACTTCCTATGTTATGGAGGCCCCATTCTCAGACCACTGTTCGTCCGCGAGGTTCGCTCTTGTGCGCTCGACTGTACCCACCTTCTGGTGCAGCTTGAGTGAGGAGAGTCGCTTGTACCGCTTGTCGCATTCGGTACACTCGAAGAGACAACTGTCTAAGTGCTCAGTTTGGTGGTCGGCTAGGTTGGCCGCGCACTGAAACAAGATACAATATTTATACAGGGTATAACAGAATGGGGTGTACAAGCCGAAAGAGGGTTTTAGGGACATCATTCTGAACAAATTTCACTATGGGACCGACTTGCACACTTTATACTTTATTTACTTTATACTTTATTGCACAAAAACAGAATACAGACACTTAATAATGAAAAAAACATGTACAAAGGCGAGGTTATCTCTAATAAGAGATCTCTTCCAGCAAACCTAGGATGGACAGGATTAATTAACAAAAGATAGACCTACATTATGTGCACAACGATAAATATTAAATTAATAGACTACTTACTAATAAGTACATACATACATAAAAACCATACATAATATTTTAAAAAATGAAATATATATATATAAATTTATAAAATACATAAATAATGTAAACTTAAATATATTAAGCTATTAAGACACACATCGCAGAGATGGTCGCAAGGCTTGGTCCGTCACAGTACGCGGCGTATCCTAGTGTGGGGCCGGCGGTACGCACCGAGAACTGTTTGCCGCACACGTCGCACAGATGCTCGCACGGCTTGGTCCGTCACAGTACGCGGCGTATCCTAGTGTGGGGCCGGCGGTACGCACCGAGAACTGTTTGCCGCACACGTCGCAGAGATGCTCGCACGGCTTGGTATCCTAGTGTGGGGCCGGCGGTACGCACCGAGAACTGTTTGCCGCACACGTCGCACAGATGCTCGCACGGCTTGGTATCCTAGTGTGGGGCCGGCGGTACGCACCGAGAACTGTTTGCCGCACACGTCGCACAGATGCTCGCACGGCTTGGTACGTCACAGTACGCGGTGTATCCTAGTGTGGGGCCGGCGGTACGCGCCGAGAACTGTTTGCCGCACACGTCGCACAGATGCTCGCACGGCTTGGTCCGTCACAGTACGCGGTGTATCCTAGTGTGGGGCCGGCGGTACGCACCGAGAACTGTTTGCCGCACACGTCGCACAGATGCTCGCACGGCTTGGTCCGTCACAGTACGCGGCGTATCCTAGTGTGGGGCCGGCGGTACGCACCGAGAACTGTTTGCCGCACACGTCGCACAGATGCTCGCACGGCTTGGTCCGTCACAGTACGCGGCGTATCCTAGTGTGGGGCCGGCGGTACGCACCGAGAACTGTTTGCCGCACACGTCGCACAGATGCTCGCACGGCTTGGTTCGCGCGAGCGTCATGTTCGGATGCTCGCGTTGGAAGTGGAACCGGTACGCCGAGTATGTCTTCATTGGCATCTGGCACTGCGGGCAATAAGGTACGAGATGTTTAAAATTATTGTGTTTAGTTCATGATGACCAAGTTCAAAGTTCAAAGTAAAAAAAAACTTATTGACCATAGAATCATACAGATTCCTTAGTCAACGTCAATATCGTAATTCGTAATGTCTTTATTGTACTCACATGACAGTAAAAATAGCTTAACATAGAAAAAATATGTACAAAGGCGAGCTTATCTCTAATAAGAGATTTCTTCCAGCAAACCATGTTAACCACCAATATAATATTAATATTTTTGTATACTACCGCCCGTTCGGAAGTTGTGGGCTTAGGGATGGAGCAAAGAAGGGCAAGAACCTCCCCCGTACATCGACATCAATTAATACAGGGGTTCCTTATGCAGCGTGGGGTAGCACTGAGATGGGATTTAACAAAATTAATTCCCCAAGGGGGGGAAATAGGGGGTTACAGTGTGTATTAAACTCAATCTAATCAAATAGGGTTTGTGGAAGTCGATTTTTTCTAAAGTTTACATTTGGGTTACTAATTCTAATTTGCATGGGATGAGCACCCTGTGGTTAAACGGTCACTCCAACTGTGATGGAAAACATCGCGAGGAAACCTTCACCACTCCATAGCTGCGGCGATGGGCCGGCCCCTTGTCACGCAAAATGGAGTATTGAATCACTGGCTGAGAGTGGGCACAGTGGTGCCTCTGCCACCCCGTATGGGAAAAGGCTTGACGCTATGTTATGTCATGTCACAGATTACTAAATAGTTACTACGTAACGGATACTTCACTCAGTAGGTCCAATACCTACTGCTATAATAGCCTACTCCGTCGCGTCAGCAACCGCTGCATGCTAAAATGTGCCTAAATGCTCAAGCGTACAGTTGTGATCGCCTCGCACCGCGCGATCTCACACTAATCGCAGGGCTGCCTCGCATCGCAGATACTCGTACGATACGAACACAGTTCAAAACGTGCGTGCGCTTGGCTTGCGACAACCATACTGACTTGATCAGCCGGGCCATAGCCGGGCTGCCCGAGAGCTCGGGCGGGCGGTAGGTAATTATAGCGCGCGAGTACATTCAGTGACGGAGGCCTGCTTATGTTATGTTAATATTCATAGAATCATACCTGTTCGCACTGCAGAGGCTTCTGTTTGTCTCCGCGTTCTTTCTTGACGCGTTTCACCTTGCCCTGAGGACGCACATTCCGGACCAGTCTGCGGGACATGTGAACATTAATCATTTATTTATTTAGTCGTATGGCTTAATTATAAGTACAGTCGTTTCATATTATTTAATTACAAGTTTATGTCAAGGCTTTTAACCCATTGGGCTACGTCATTAGAAAGGGTGAACAGGGTCTGCAGGATCGCCATGGTATTTTCTGCGGGGGCAGTTCTTAATTATATGGTTCATGTCTTGAGACTGAGCCCCGCAGTCGCAAGCCGCGGAACTCCTCCATCCATCGGGGATGAAGTTGTTCACGCCCGCAGGAGATTACCCACCGAAACCCTGCACGTGTCCCCCGGGTGGTGCTAAACGAACAACAAATTTTTGGCTGCCGTACATGTCCACACGACCTCACGGCACAACACAACCAGTCGTTTCACAGACATTAATCATAAATAAATTATGTGCAGGCGGCATTGCTTCTGGCTAAGCTACTCGCTGGGTGACCCGCTCTACAGTCTACACAAAATAAAAGGCCCGTTTTGACAGTTCACGCCCATGAAGTTTTAACCCCTAACGCGTGGGTAATAAAAGCCAACTGTTGCGAACAAGCAAAGCGTACAAGTTGCACCTAGGAAAACCGCTTCTATTACCTACGCGTTAGGGGTTAAAACTTAAGACAGAAAGAAAGAAACGTTTATTACCAGGACAGAAACACACCAGAGAAAAGAAAAAGAAAGAAACCAAACAGAAAGTATCTAGTACACACAATATCTAGTTGAAAACACACCATCAATGACGGTCGTGGCGTGTCACTGTCATTATAAATGGCAACTGACTCAGCGATATGCTGAAGGCCAGGCCTTCAGCGCTGATTTTCAGTCAGCGCCAGGTGTTGCCCCGCGAGCGTCACAGGCTGCGGCGTGGACAATCAAGAATAAAAAGAAAAATCAAGAATATAATTGAAACAAAGAGTAAACTTTAGATAAAAACCGACTTCCATAAACCCTATTTGATTAGATTGAGTTTAATACAATCCCATCAAAAACATCCTGTAAAAAATACCAAGTCTCGCAGCTCTGTGATTCTACCGTAAAAAGTTGTGAGATCCATGTTATACCAAGTCGGTTAACTGATTTAGTCCCTACTTAAGGGGCCTTCTGTCTTAAGTTAATACGTAAGATATTTTCATATCTATATTCAAATCTTTTACTTTTTAAATAAAAATATCGACTTGGCCATCGCATGCTTAGTTTGTTTAGTCCTTTACAACCAGGGTCTGCTGGAAGAAATCTCTATTTAGAGATAAGCTGACCTTGGTACATGTTATTTCTGTTTTTATGTCCTGTCATGTATCGTGTAATAAATATATACAAATACGTTATCTATCACACAGAACTAAGAGCCAGAAACCTGGTTTTTCATCAAATTCCTTCCGAATGCATAAAGAAGTGAAAGGTACTGGAATTTAATGGACTGAAAATAACTAGAGCATTAGTAATTTTGTTGCACTAGTCTTCCATTTTCTATTGTTGCCGCTTGTTAAAGGTATACATATATTAGTTTTGGAACCAAGTTTTAATCGTGTAGAACGCAATTATACTCTAAACAACCTAATATAATGTAGATATGATTTCGAAGATATATTGTGCCTTCATGCGATGGCCAAGTCGATATTTTTATTTAAAAAGTAAAAGATTTGAATATAGATATGAAAATATCTTACGTATTAACTTAAGACAGAAGGCCCCTTAAGTAGGGACTAAATCAGTTAACCGACTTGGTATAACATGGATCTCACAACTTTTTACGGTAGAATCACAGAGCTGCGAGACTTGGTATTTTTTACAGGATGTTTTTGATGGGATCTCACTTCTTTTTGTAAAGTTCTACTTTTTAAAATTTGGTACCTTTGGTACTTTTACAATAACAATAAAAAACATAGCGTTAATGTAGGGGTCTCCGTGCTCGTCACAAGTATAAACTTGGAACTCTTCCCAATGTGCTACCACATACTCGACTATAGCAAGTCTAATCTCATACGACGACTCAATATTCTCATACATAGAGAATGACAAAGAATGAAACAAACACGACCCATCGCCAGGTATCCGTACAATCCGGTGTGGGCATGGTTGGTCATTCACATACACTATTTCCGAATCCATTGCGACTACTAGTTCTGGCAAATGTGCTAAATGAACAAATCCAAATAGTTAGTAAATATAATAATTAATGCAGATACAAAAATTATCAACAACTAGTTGAAATCGCTGGCGAGCAACTCCGCTACTTAAGCTAGCGACGCGACGGTTTCAAACCATAGCGTGAGTTAAAATACAGGCAGCGCCATCTATCGAGCAATTGGATTAATCTGCTACCACTCCCGTCGCATTAGAACGCAATTTGTTCTATTGATTGAATAGTTTTATTATATTTGAAGCATTTTGTCGGGAATGTACATCATACATATATACAGGGTGTAACAAAAAGGGTTTAACTCCCGGATGTATGTGGTTTGGGACATCATTCTGAGCAACTTTTACTATGGGACCAACTTGATTAGAGCAACTTGATTTTTCACTTCCCCATACATTTCGGTCTGGGCGCTCGGCTGATTTATATGGAGAAGTGAAAAATCAAGTTGCTCTGATCAAGTTGGTCCCATAGTAACCACATACATTCGGGAGTTAAACCCTTTTTGTTACACCCTGTATATAAAATTCTCGTGTCACAGTGTTTGTCTTCGTAGTCTGAGAATCGGCTAACATCTATTTTTCATACCCCTAAGTGTTATAATTATTTATATGGCAAAACAGCGTTTGCCGGGTCAGCTAGTAATATATAATTTAAGCATAATGGTAACCAAAGGAAACGAGGGATGTATGCCTGGACCGTGGTAAGTGGTGGTCCCTGGTGGATGTACGTATCCCTCTTCTAGGAAACAGGCGTGATATTATGTATGTATTACATAATATGTTTATAGAATCTTGTTTGTAAAGGCATATTTTCCTAGGGGCATTCAATGATTCATAAACTGCAAATGTAACTTTGTAATCCTATACATTTTATATAAGATTACAAAGTTATTGATGCAGATGGGTTTTCTGGAAAACTATAACATAAGCTTGAAATGTTTAAGTTTTCCCTTGATAAGAATACTAATTACTATTTATATCCCAAATTTGAAGGTTCTATGTCTGCTAGAAGTGCCTGGGAGTTTTGATGATCGGTCAGTCAGTCAGTGACAAAATGAGGAAACTTTGACATGTTACAATTCTTAAACTACTGGTTCAAATTGAATAAAAAATTTAATATATCGTGTTGATATAAGGCCTAATTAGTAACAGAAAAATCAGGCTTCTTGTTTTATCCACAACGAAGTTTTAGGGGGGTCGAATATGGCCTGAATTGCTTCGAGAAAAGGATGGTACGGCTGTGCTTGCTCGACTTGGTGGTGCACTGCCGTGCACCCAGAACTGTAACCCTTTATCCCCCCCCCCCCTTGGGGAATTAATTTTGTCAAATCCCATCTCAGTGCTACCCCACGCGACTAAGGAACCTCTGAACAAAGTTTCATGGCTCTAGGTCGACCGGTTTAGGCTATGCGTTGCCTGCCCGTCAGCCACGCATTGTATTTGTACCTAGTATTGAGCAGATCTGGTGGCCATATGTTGTCTTCATCAGCAGTTCCGCATCACAATATTATGCTTACCGTAAGTAAATGCACGAGCTATTACTAAAAACACAAAAATCACTATGGGGCTGCCTATAATATTTGAAGAGTTCCCTCGATTTCTCCAGGATCCCATCATCAGATCCTGACCTGTCAATGGGACCAATGGGAAGGTAAACCCTTTCAAACAAAAAAATAATTTTCCAAATCGGTCCATCCGTCGAGGCGCTATCGGGGCACATACATAAAAAAATAAAAAAAAACATCCGAACGAATTGTAAACCTCCTTTGGGAAGTCGGTTAAAAATAATACTATAACGTGTATTTGTATAGATTTTTACTGTTTTTCAACCGACTTCAAAAAAAGGAGGAGGTTCTCAATTCGACCCGTATGTTTTTTTTTTCTATGTTTGTTACGCGGACGAAGAGGCTATCAAATGCTCAGATCAAATGGCTGCTCAAACTGCCACCTTTATGAGTTGTGACGTTGACGACAGCGACCAAACGCTAAATAAATAAATACTCGTGCAGATGCACATGGTAAGCATAATATTGTGATGCGGAACTGCTGATGAAGACCACACATGGCCACCAGATCTGCTCAATACTAGGTACAAATACAATGCGTGGCTGGCGGGCAGGCAACGCATAGCCTAAACCGGTGGACCTAGAGCCATGAAACTTTGTACAGGGGTTCCTTAGTAGCGTGGGGTAGCACTGATATGGGATTTGACAAAATTAATTCCCCAAGGGGGGGACGACGACAAGGGGTTACAGTTTGTATTAAACTCAATCTAATCAAATAGGGTTTGTGGAAGTCGGTTTTTTCTAAAGTTTACTTTTTGTTTCAATTATCTAAGTTACTGTCTCTTTGAATACTCTCACTTGTCCTTATTTGACTATTTAGATAGTGAAATCCTCAATTGGCCTAGTTATTTAATCTATATTCTTGTTTAACTTTTATAAAATAATAACATATGAATGTCGTAAATAAAAAACCCAACCGATCTGTAGTCACACCATTTTACCACACCGGTGTGACTACGGAGAATTTTTTTCTTCGTTGTCACATCAGTGTGACTATGGAGAATTTTATTTATCCGTAGTCAAACCGCCAGCAAACCGACACACCCTTGACCATTAAAAACAAAATACGGTTGATTTAGAGCAAAAAGTAAAAGTAAAGTAAAAGTATTTATTCAAGGAAAATGGTAGGTACACTTAAAAATGGTGGTTGACTGCTGCCATAACTAGGATAATAATATAACCTGTATTTATGGCTCGCAGGCCCGTGCCTCGTCCGAGGCGTTTGTGCTAAGATTTGGATATTGAGACGGTTCTAACAAGAATAATACAAGTACTTGAGAAAAACAAATAAAAAATAAAATAATAATAATAGGCTAGTTACAATTCAGAAATGCAGAGTGTATATTGTATAGTGTGTGTTTGGGGGTGTGTAAATAAGTGAGAGGGTGTGTGTGTGTGTGTGTGTGTGTGTATCGAATGGAAGATAAACGCGCGTGTATGTGAGTGTTTGTGAGTGAGTGTGCGTGCGTCCATGAGAGTGTGTGATGCGAGTGAAATTATACGCAAATCATTGAGTTGACTAAAGAGATGTACATAACACGCCTTTACCCAGATGGGGTGGCAGAGGCATAGGAGAATAAGGATAAAAAAATAACAATATAATAAAACTCTTTAAGATAATAATGGTCCGCCATACGACTTCATGGGCGTGAACTGTCAAAACGGGCCTTTTATTTTGAGAAGACTGCCCGCGATTCCGAAGAAGACACGAACTATACTAACTAAACTAATTAAAATGGTATGTTTGAAAATGGAATCTGTGGCCACCGCGCAAGAGCTGTCGGATTTGAAGATTGTCAGTTTAGTGCCTTAAGCACAGAAGAGATAATAGTACTCCGTACAGAACGGCCACTCCCTTCCCCGCGCTGATTCAGATACCGCACCCCACCCCTGGCGTCAAGGAACGGATTGAAAGATCAATAGACGCGGCTGAACGCCTGACGAGTGACCGCGCGTATACGGTGAATAATAACCGGTAATATAATATGGTGAAGTTTTGTGCATTATTTAGTGTCTGTCGTCAACTAAAAACAGCAAAGACAGGAGATTCTTTCGGTTTCCGACTGATGAAAGAAGGTAAGCAACAGCAACTCTATTGTTGTTCTTTTGAGAAATAAAAATTCTATTTTTAACCGACTTCAAAAAAGGAAAGGTTCTCTTTCATATTTTATTTTCTAAGATGCCTAGTACTTACTTACCTTTACTTACCTTCCGTAATACATAATTATCAATTAAGTACATTTACTATAGGTATTCATTTCGTGCTATTCGTTGTTGGTGCGATTCAACAACGCGAACGAAGCACTTCGAGTTGAAAAGTAGGTAGTATGTGGGTCAATCAACTATTTTACCCACACTTTGCTGTCCCCGACCATTTATTATTAAAATACGCTAAATGGTTAAATTTACACATTTGACGAATATAACAATAGTATCTAAGCTAGCAGGCACTTGGCACGGGGAACTTGATTACGTTCTCGAAGATCTTCGTCTGTGTTTTTTTTTGCTCGCATGGCGCGGTATGGTGTCCTTTGATAGTGCCGTTGAGCTGCTAGTCCTCGAAGAACTTTCAGAGAGAGTGCGTGCATTGACAGAAAAGTGTGGGTTAAGTTGATTGACCCAAGTACGCACGCACTAACTTTGTCGCGGCGGCGGCGCGCCGCCATTAGCTGGGTCCACATACAGCGAGCTTCGGCCGGGTCTCGCTCGAACCCTGTCGTGGTTTGGTTGTTTTGAATCTCTCAGAGACTAGGTACCTACTTAACATAAAATTCGAATATTGTACAATCCTAACGATGTTTTTACCTAACCTACCTACAGTTCACGCCAAGTGTCTCTTACCTACTTCAGAATAAGTAATAGTAGGTAACAACAACATAACATAGCTTCACGCCTTTTCCCATAAGAGGTGGCAAAGGCACTGTGCCCACTTTTAGACAGTTATTCGATACCTACCTACTCCATTTTTATAACTTAATGTATGAAGGATCAAAGTGAACATTAACATTTTTTAGGATTTCAATGAGAACCCGACTAGGTACCTGTTTAAACGGCAGCGCCCCTACAAAGTCACTTCATAATAATGCAAACGCTTGTGTTCGGGTCGCGCCGTCGTCTTTCGGTTCGCCCGACGCAAATCGCTGCTTTTGCCGCGCTACCAGCCCTAGCAATATTTACGCACACATTTGCACGTATACAAACATCATTTAGTCATGTAGTAGTAATAGGTGCTTATTTCACGAGCGTTCTATGGAGTGTCCGAGGTGTGCCTTAAGTTAAGTTTTTGATCTGTGGCTTCTATCGTGTGTTGCCACAATAATTTCGCCAATGTCGCGTGATGCACAACTGGGGGTACAGTTATTAAAACGACTCTAAGCTAAGCTGAGACTATAATCTAATATTGTTAGTAGATATAAATTTGTTTAGTAAGTTCCTTTAGTTCCTCTAGTTTAGTGGTTTTGACACCTCAAGAATAGCCCACAGTGTAGGCGCTAAGCAAGGTAGTCGTGGCGCTAATGTCGAGCACGCACCTGTCTGGGGCGGCGTGCCGCGGGGAGACGCGCGCGTGCGTGCGCAGAGCTGCGTCGGACGCGAACCGGATGTCGCACTCCCGGCAGTGCGACGCGTCGCTCGCGATCTGTGTAGCGGCAGGAATGGGAACTTTACAAAGACCACTTTTCTAGGCTTCCGTACCTGAGACTTCGCTGTCCGTCTGTCTGTCTGTCACCAGGCTGTATCTCATGCACCGTGGTAGCTAGACAGTTGAAATTTTCACAGACGATGTATTTCTGTTGCCGCTATAACAACAAATACTAAAGAAACGAAATTTAATATTAAGGGGGCTCCCATACAACTAACGTGTTTTTTTTTTTGCGGTTTTTTTATAGATAATAGTACGGAACCCTTCGTGCGCGAGTCCGACTCGCACTTGGCCAGTTTTTTATTTTTTCTGCACTACCCTCACAATAATTTTCTTTTAATGTTAAAATTGTTGCCTATCGAATGATGCTCGAGAGAGTTACATGTTATTTTTACCGAATTGACTTAATACCTTCTATTTATTTCTAAACACCCTTTTTCCATTTCGAATTACATTTCGTCGAATAACAATTCATCGATGACACCTCGTCGATGAATTGTTCGGACGAACTTTATTTACCCGAAAGTTGTTACGTCGATTTCATCGAATGACGCTTAGTCGACCATCTAAATAACATGGTCGACTGAACAACATTCGATGAAATGAACCATCGACGTAACAACTTTCGGGTAGCGCACAGAAATCCAAAGAGGGGCGATGGACTGAGTCAGTACGTCTCTCCTCGGTGTATTTCCTTAGACTTAAGTAGAAATACATAACATTGTATTTTTAAGGCTCTGATATTTTAAAAGAGGTACGGGGGAGGTTTCTTGCCCTTCTTTGCTCCATCCCTAAGCCCACAACTTCCGAACGGGCGGTAGTATACAAAAATATTAATATTATATTGACGTTGACTAAGTAATATGTATGATTTTATGGTCAATAAAATTTTTGAACTGAACTGAACTGGTAAATAACACTCGTTCAAACAAACAATCGACGAGGTGTCATCGACGAAATGGGGTAGTGAACCCCCCCTTTTTCGTGTATTTCAGTATTTGTTGTTGCGGCAATAGAAATACACATTCTGTAAAACATTTATCTCTAGCTATTACGGTTCGTGCTGGAGGACCCGATGACGGACAGACGGACAGTAATAGGGTCCCGTTTGGCACCCTAAAGAGCACTCGTCCAAGTTAGATCAACAGCTATAGTTATGGGCGCATTATTTTGACAACCTTTGAGCAATGTCGACCTTCATATGTAGCCTCGCCATTTACAACCAACACCAAGTAAATAAATAATTACTAACCTGGGGCCCGATGCTGCTCTGAGAAACGCACTTATATTGGATCGCTAACGCATCTAAAACACCCAAAATGGCGTCATTTGGTATGCTCCTAAAGAATCGCAAATAGATCGTAAATAGATTGCAAGCAAAGCGTATACGATTTGCTCCAATATAAGTGCGTTTCTCAGAGCAGCATCGGGCCCCTGGTCCGTGCTCCGTGGTCTATTGGGCTTCACTTTGCTTCTCACGCAGGAGATGCAGGTTCAAATCCCGTCGCTGACCACGTACCAATGAGATGATTAATTTGTCTTAAGTACATTATCGGACACTCCGTGTTTCGGATGGCGCGTTAAGCTGTAGGCCCCGGCTACTATCACTACTTCGTAGCATGTAGTAGTCGTAAAAAACCCCTCCACCAACCCGCACCGAGCCAGCGTGGTGGAGTATGGCTCAATCTTACTCGGATCCGGGTAAAGGCCTGTGCCCCTCGGTGGGGACATTAATGGTCGACATTCACTTGTTACTAACCTCCGTGTCCTCCCCCTTGTGCCGCAGCCGCTGGTGCTGGTAGATCCCCTTCTCACCGAGGAACGAGTATCCGCAGTACACGCACACATGCTCAGTCGGGTGCTTGATGCGGCGGTGCGTGAGCAGAGACGAGTGCCGGCTGTGAAGCACGAGTGCGGCGAGTGATTCAATCGACGAAGAATGGAGGAACCGGCCATATTCACTAGGGTTATACGCAAAGATAAGCGAGATAATTCTTCCTGGCTGGACAATCTATTGTTTGAAAGAGCAAGCAGTCTTCTTTTAATTTTGCTTTCCTTCATTCATTTTCCAAAACAAAATGGATAAAAAAAAATATCTGTGCATTGAAGTACTGGCTAAACCAGGCAAGACTCGTGTCTCTGCCACCGCGTATGGGTAAATGTGTGACGCTATGTGTGTAAATAAATACGTATGATGAATAACCGGCCAAGTGCGAGTCGGACTCGCGCACGAAGGGTTCCGTACCATTATTTATAAAAAACCGCAAAAAAAAAAACATGGGAGCCCCCCTTATTTTTTTAGTATTTGTTGTTATAGCGGCAACAGAAATACATCATCTGTGAAAATTTCAACTGTCTAACTACCACGGTTCATGAGATACAGCCTGGTGACAGACAGACAGACAGACAGAAAGACAGACAGACAGACAGACAGACAGACAGACAGACAGACAGACAGACAGACAGACAGACAGACAGACAGACAGACAGACAGACAGACAGACAGACAGACAGACAGACAGACAGACAGACAGACAGACAGACAGACAGACAGACAGACAGACAGACAGACAGACAGACAGACAGACAGACAGACAGACAGACAGACAGACAGACAGACAGACAGACAGACAGACAGACAGACAGACAGACAGACAGACAGACAGACAGACAGACAGACAGACAGACAGACAGACAGACAGACAGACAGACAGACAGACAGACAGACAGACAGACAGACAGACAGACAGACAGACAGACAGACAGACAGACAGACAGACAGACAGACAGACAGACAGACAGACAGACAGACAGACAGACAGACAGACAGACAGACAGACAGCAAGATTGTACTTACTTGAAGACGTCGGTGCATTGAGAGCACGAGTAGGTGGTGCCTTTGTGCCAGTTGACGTGCAGCTTGGTGTAATGTACTTACTTGAAGACGTCGGTGCACTGAGAGCACGAGTAGGTGGTGCCTTTGTGCCAGTTGACGTGCAGCTTGGTGTAATGTACTTACTTGAAGACGTCGGTGCATTGAGAGCACGAGTAGGTGGTGCCTTTGTGCCAGTTGACGTGCAGCTTGGTGTAATGTACTTACTTGAAGACGTCGGTGCATTGAGAGCACGAGTAGGTGGTGCCTTTGTGCCAGTTGACGTGCAGCTTGGTGTAATGTGTGCAGACAGACAGACAGACAGACAGACAGACAGACAGACAGCAAGATTGTACTTACTTGAAGACGTCGGTGCATTGAGAGCACGAGTAGGTGGTGCCTTTGTGCCAGTTGACGTGCAGCTTGGTGTAATGTACTTACTTGAAGACGTCGGTGCATTGAGAGCACGAGTAGGTGGTGCCTTTGTGCCAGTTGACGTGCAGCTTGGTGTAATGTACTTACTTGAAGACGTCGGTGCATTGAGAGCACGAGTAGGTGGTGCCTTTGTGCCAGTTGACGTGCAGCTTGGTGTAATGTACTTACTTGAAGACGTCGGTGCATTGAGAGCACGAGTAGGTGGTGCCTTTGTGCCAGTTGACGTGCAGCTTGGTGTAATGTACTTACTTGAAGACGTCGGTGCATTGAGAGCACGAGTAGGTGGTGCCTTTGTGCCAGTTGACGTGCAGCTTGGTGTAATGTACTTACTTGAAGACGTCGGTGCATTGAGAGCACGAGTAGGTGGTGCCTTTGTGCCAGTTGACGTGCAGCTTGGTGTAATGTACTTACTTGAAGACGTCGGTGCATTGAGAGCACGAGTAGGTGGTGCCTTTGTGCCAGTTGACGTGCAGCTTGGTGTAATGTACTTACTTGAAGACGTCGGTGCATTGAGAGCACGAGTAGGTGGTGCCTTTGTGCCAGTTGACGTGCAGCTTGGTGTAATGTACTTACTTGAAGACGTCGGTGCATTGAGAGCACGAGTAGGTGGTGCCTTTGTGCCAGTTGACGTGCAGCTTGGTGTAATGTCTGCAACAACGGTCATAGTTGAGTTGTGTCGTCACAGATCGAAGCGCAGAACAATTTACAATCGATCCTGCATCGCGCAAGAGGAGTTTCCTCGGTCGCCTATAAAAATAACGTCCGAACTTGTGAATTATTATTTGTTGGTGTGTCTGTCGGCGGCCGATCGTAGTATTGGGCACATCATGATGAAACGTGAAACAAACGTGGAATATCATGAAACGATGAAATCTCTTAAGGCAAACACAAGGGGGCGAGTCTTCGTATTCGTTTGACATGTATAACACAAAAAACATCACGTAGTCCTAAATAAAAATGCTTTTAAAAATACACGTTTTCGTTAAAACCCGCCATATCATGAAATGCCCAGTAATGGCTTGGGCATATCATGAAATGGCGAGGCACATCATGATGTGCCCGATTCTAAGATCGCCCGCCGACATGTCTTTTCACAGGAACTTCTTCTTCTGTCAGGGGGATGATGTGCCTGCACCTGGCCCACGAGAGCGGGGCCTTTGTGCATGTCCCCTGCGCCTGCACTCTAGTTCAGCCATCCCAACTCCAGTACAAGCTGAAGTAGGAGGCCTGGATGTTCGAGGAGGGTCGACGCTCTGCTATCTCTCTATATCTCACAGGAACGCAGACAATTGCTTTTCGATCCTGCATCGCGCAAGAGGAGTTTCCTCGGTCGCACACTATACAAAGCACGTCGGAACTTATGACATATTATTAGTTGGTTTGTCTACTCACAGGAAGTGCGTAGTGAAGGCGCATTGCTTGCAGGTGTACAGCGTCTCGTGGTCGGCGCGGTGCCGCCGCAGCAGGTAGCTGCTCGGGAAGTAGCGGGAGCAGACGGCGCACGCGAACGGGCCTGCCTCCTAGAGCGTAGCACGATCCATCGTCATTATCAAACCATCAATCATCGCACACATGACTGCCAAGTGCAGGGTTGGGGAGCAATGCTACCAAAAATAAGCGTTCCATCAGCAATGTCGCGGGAATGCCTCAAAAACGCCTTGCGAATACTGACAATCCATTCGCGATGTTTTACCGGAATACCAAATGACGGAGCTGTGATTGGTCAGCCGCTGCGAAACTGTCTGGCGGCCCGTCGTCGTACATAGGTTGTGTACGCTCTGGGCGAGTTTATGAAAGTGGACTGTATTTGTTTATGTGGGATGCTCTGTATGCGTATGTGTGCATTTCCCCGCAGGCGCAGTCAATTGGATATAGTCTCTGGCTGTCAAGTTGCTTCTAAGAATGGATAGAGTTATAGCAACATTACTGTGTTGTGTGTAACTTACCTTATTATGTTTGAGCATATGCTCATCAAACGTCCTCTGTTCCTGAAAACCTCGATAGCAAAACTCACACCTAAACTTCGACTTCAAATAATTGACACTTGTCTTGCGTTTGTCCAACTCAATCTTCTGCTCTTCCGCATTCAGCTTTTTGATCACGAAATGATCTTTTATGTTCGGTCCGTCTGTGTTTTTGATCACGAAATGATCTTTTACGTTCGGTCCGTCTGTGTTTTTCGTTACAGTTTTCCGCTTTTTTTTCCAACGCTGTCGCAACGGCTTATCATCCTCGGAGTCTGAGGAATTCGTTTTGTTCGGTTTCGGTTCTGATTTTAAATTGACTTCATCTTTTAGTGGTTCGTCTTTGAGAGATACATCGACAGCCGAAATCGGGTCAACTATGTCTTCTGTGTAATGGTTACTGTCAGCATCGATGAAGACATTAAATCCATCTGAGAATGTATTTATTTCATTTTTTATACCGTTTTCTTCGAGTGTGGGCACTTGATCATCAATGTATGTTACGTCCGCGTCATAATAGTTCGGTGGGTTATACTTGCTCTTTAAGTTGGAAGACAGCTTCAGATTATCTCGGTTGATGCTTTCAATATGACTTTGTGTTATCTGAAAATAATATTATTCTCTCATATGTAAATGAATTAATGCAAAATGAGAAACTACTTTGTTAAGGACATCATTCTGAGCAATTTTCACTCTACGAAACCGGTTTGATCAAAGCAACTTTATTTTTCACTTCTCCATACAAATCAGCTGACCCACTCAGGAAAAAAGGTACTGGGAAGTGATAAGTAAAGTTGCTCTGATCAAATTGGTTTCATAATGAAAGTTGTTCAGAATGACATCCCTAACAAACTAGTTTATCATTCTAATTCATTTACACCTTGTGTTATGCTATGAACAATTTTGATTTACTTTTACAGGGCTCTAAATGGGACATGATCTAAAGTAGCTCTCGCTAAAGAAATACCCAGAATAGAATACAGAGTAAGGAAATAGGTACTTGGAATTTACAGCTCTTCACATCCTTGCCTTCAAACCCTCCTTTGCTAATGAACACAACGTTTCTAGGTTCTCAAAAGAGAATTAACCTAAGACCGCTATTTATGTATAAAGATTTTGATTTAAAAAAATACCCACCACATGACTATTAAGCAAAATATCAGTCAACACATCATGAGCGCATTGACTCTTCTGCCGGAACCTCTGAAACTTGGTGACCAGAGCCGCACACTCCACACACAGGGCCTGCGGGAGACTGTCGGAGCAACTCAGGCCGGTGACCTCGCAGTACGCCTCTACCATGTTGGAATTGACTAGTGGTAGTAGCTTGCAGCGTGTTGAAAGGCATATTCGGCAGGCCTGCAACAACATTGAACACCATTTTTAACAGACTTCCCAAAGGAGGAGGTTTACAATTCGTCTGGATGTTTTTTTTTATGTATGTGCCCCGATTGCACCTAGATGGATGGACCGATTTGGAAAATTATTTTTTTGTTTGAAAGGGTTTACCTTCCCATTGGTACCTTGGACCACCAGGTCAGGATCTGATGATGGGATCCTGGAGAAACTCTTCAAATATTATAGGCAGACCGATTTGAACAAATCTTTTTTCGGCGTATAGGTAATACCTCAACCTCAAGGGTGGTCCCATTGACACCAGGTCAGGATCTGATGATGGGATCCTGGAGAAATTGAGGGAACTCTTCAAATATTATAGGCAGACCTATAGTGATTTTTGTGTTTTTCATAATAACTCGTGCAAATGCACATGGTAAGCATAATAGTGTGATGCGGAACTGCTGATGAAGACCACATATGGCCACCAGATCTGCTCAATACTAGGTACAAATACAATGCGTGGCTGACGGGCAGGCAACGCATAGCCTAAACCGGTGGACCTAGAGCCATGAAACTTTGTACAGAGGTTCCTTAGTAGCGTGGGGTAGCACTGAGATGGGATTTGACAAAATTAATTCCCCAAGGGTGGGGGGATAAGGGGTTACAGTTTGTATTAAACTCAATCTAATCAAATAGGGTTTGTGGAAGTCGGTTTTTTCTAGTTTACTTTTTGTTTCAATTATTAGTAATAACACTTGCATTCACTCACGGTAAGCATAATAATATTGTGATGCGGAACAGCTGATGAAGACCACATATGGCCACCAAAAAAATACTAGGTACAAATACAATGCGTGGCTGACGGGCAGGCAACGCATAGCCTAAACCGGTGGACCTAGAGCCATGGAACTTTGTACAGAGGTTCCTTAGTAGCGTGGGGTAGCACTGAGATGGGATTAGACAAAATTAAGTCCCCAAGAAGGGGGGGGATCAAATAGGGTTTGTGGAAGTCGGTTTTTTCTAAAGTTTACTTTTTGTTTCAATCATTATCTTATATCTTGCTGTGCTCTTTGACTGTTGGCAAAGTGGAGGAGAAGATGTACTATCCGCGGCTGGAGCACTCGGCTATCCAAATATTGCCGTGCGATTACGTACACGACTCGTCGCTTATGAATACAAGTCGGAGAAACAAATAAAAAGATAATTTTCAAGCCACTACTCCATAATGAACCAAAGTACCGAGGTAAACTCACACGGAGGCACTCTAACAGATAGATAGATAGATAGATAGATAGATAAATTCATTTATTCACTGAAAAGGTACACACACAGACACAT
Source organism: Argyresthia albistria (assembly GCA_963457715.1). NCBI lineage: Eukaryota > Metazoa > Arthropoda > Insecta > Lepidoptera > Argyresthiidae > Argyresthia > Argyresthia albistria. The sequence continues at coordinate 1,742,710 of OY735280.1, read as the reverse complement.
AATAAAAAGAAATACAAAATAGAATAAAACCTGGAAGAACATAACACAAAACAATTTACAAATAAATAATCATTTTCACTATGTGGTATTGTGAATGTACCGCGACAATGAAATGGCCCTGACTCAGCAATGTCACAGACGAATCGAGTGATGGAAAACATTGTGAGGAAACCTTCATTAGGTACTCCATAGATGTGGCGATGGGCTAGCCCCCTGTCACGCAAAATGGAGTATTGTAGCACTGGCTGAAAGTGGGCACAGTGGTGCCTGTGCCACCCCGTATGGGAAAAGGCGTGACGCTATGTTGTTGTTGTTGTACCGAGGTAAATGTAACTGGGCCCTCGAGTATTAACAATTTTCTAACAAGTCCTGTGTCCAATAAGATAGGTATTGATCGGATGTTGATTGGACAAAAACAGGCCTATTATGAGTAAAACAGCAAGAAATCTGATAATATTTACCACCAAGTACATTATTCGGACACGCTCATCGGGTTTATTTGATTATTTATTGTAGTTTTGTCCCAATTTGCAAAAATAAAATGTAATATTTTGTATTTCACTGTAAAGATGCGGGCGGGCGGGGATTTTTTGTCTTTGTCTTTCATTTTCACTTGTCAAACTTTGACAGTATCAGAGACATTCATTCTAGATATTTACGAAGCCGGTTATGCCTCGCAGCGAGCGTAAGCGTAACGGCTACTAGAACGACTTCTATGCATGGATGAGAACAAAAAGTTGGATGATTATACCTTACTCAAATAAAAGGATACTTTGTAGCCGATAAGCCGACTGCACCTAGGTACCCGCAGACAACATTGCGGGTAGGTACCAGCAAATATGGACAGTTTAGTGCATAGTAGTGTGGGGCTGGGTCATGTATGGGGTGGGGGCTGCACCATGAGAACAAAAGAAGGGTTAGGCTAGGCTGCCGCTTTGCCCCCTGTATAGTGGCTGGTCTTCTAGTCGTCGTCGTGAGTCGTGTCGTGCCGTGCGTGCATAGAGCAACACGGCCTCCTAACGTGTCACGCACGTTATCATATCACGCACGGTCGCACGGTAAATCGTCGTAGACTGCCTGCACTGTGGTGTGGCGTCGTCGATGTTGGGTAGGTTTAGATAAGCTATGCGCCAGTCACGGGGGGTGATCCTGCGCCAACCAGTCATCAATTCATCATATAACAGCGTTATTGTTCTGAAGTTCTAAGCATATCTCTGTCCCTCACTTTCTTACATAATTGCATTGAAGTCCTCCATACCAGTCTATGTCTCTCGGCCGACGTGTCGGGAAGACAAAAATATTTTTGAGTGGGGCCATAATGCTTTATTACGCTTTATTACTTCCCATTTCCCGCAAAAAAAATCGGTAGGTACGATATTAAAAAGCCTTCTATACAGGATGTGACAAAAGGCGTGTACAAGCCGAAAGAGGGTTGTTAGGGACATCATTAAGAACAACTTTCACTATGGGTCCGACTTGATCAGAGCAACTTTATTTTTCACTCCACCTTCAGATCAGCTGAGCGCTAGGCCCGAAATGAACTGAGTTAATAAAAATAAAGTTGCTCTGATCAAGTCGGTCCCACAGTGAAAGTTGTACAGGTAGAATGATGTCCCTAACAACCCTCTTTCGGCTTGTACACCCTGTAAAGATACGCTACGATAGCTTTGTCATTTAGTTTCCTAAGATACCTACCGATGCTGGAAATTGGAACTAAAAAAGCTTCCGTTGCGTAGAGGCACAGAAGAGATAATAATGCTCAGAGGAGCCCACAGGCAGGAGGGGTACCTATAAAATAACGAAGTTTTACGAGTCGGTAACTAAATAATAAAATACTTAATTTATTACTTTCCTCTTTTTATTATAAATAGTTATTATTATATACATTATAATTCAGCCTTACTGTAATGAAAAACTTATGCTAGCTAGTTCACTTACGTTAGGAACATATCTAATCTAAGACTATTTACATCATATCAATAGGTACATAATATAGGTAGACACCTATTACACATCGTATTTACAATTTCTTTTGTATTTGGTGTCGTTCTAATAAACAAAGCATTCTTGCTTGTATTAAGAGGAAAACTGAAAGCCAAAACCCAGATGGCGCTTTGGTGACTATACCTTGTTTACGTCAGTGTGAAGTACAGGGTTTCGATTTTTGTGCTTTTTATTGTGATTAAGAACCATACAATGTATCCTCTGATGACCGTGCGTGAGCTTCAAACTGAGATTCGAAGGAGAAATGCGACAGTATCTGGAAAAAAGCTCATCTGGTAGAAAGGAAAACATGCGAAGAAGTCATGTTTCGCTACATAGCGGTTTAAAATAGTAATAAATGTAAATACAAATACAAATGTGTTTATTTTGCGTAGATATGGTTACATAGAAGGTGGAAGGTAACATAACATGTATCGGTCGGTACTGCACATCTAGTCACGTAGTGACATGCAAAATAGCACTATGGTAGTGCAATACAATATAATTATACAATAGATAGAAACTTACGGCACAAGAGTAATCAAATCATAAATTCAGACCAGAATCAGTTGAAACTCACATTTTCTTATCGTCTAGATATTCAGCAACGGAATAGTAAGTTTTATTAATTAAGACCTTTCGTAGTTCTTTTTTAAATTGCAATATGTTAACTATGTTAGGTACGAATTCTGTCAGGTAGGTGGTTCCAAATTATAGGTCCCATGCCAAAAATATTGTTCTTGAATAGTGCCGTTTGGTGTTGGGGCATACGTATTTTATTCATATGCCGTTTACTATTATAAGTTGTAAATAGGTGCATGTTAGACTTAATAAATATAACCACCTCAAATATATATAAAGAAGGCACCGTCAGTATATTAAGCCTTTTAAAGTGTGGTTTGGCGCTGTCCCTCCGAGAGAGACCACAAATAGCCCTTACACACATTTTTTTTGTGCAATTAGAGCGGATCCTTTGTTAACTCCATTGCCCCAGAATATGATACCGAATCTCAGAGTCGAGTCTACGTAACCATTATATGCCGTCAATACTGCTTCCTTAGATACGGTTTTTGATAGTTTGTACAGAGCATAAGCAAATGAATTCAATTTATTACATATTTTGTCAATCTGTGTTTTCCACTTTAAATTACTGTCAATATAAATCCCCAGAAACTTTGTATGATTAGTTTGTTCGATGCTTTCACCTGAATATCCCCTGAGTATCCCCTACTTTTACATTTGAAAGCACTGCATTCAGGTTGGAAAGTAAAATTTTGTACTACATACAATTTGACAGTTCCCGTGTCATACTAAGGTACAATAGCGAATGCGCCACCTAGCGTGGGAAATTGACAGTTTTCCACCTAATTGAACGAATATCGATGCCTAAGGGCAGACTGTTACTATAACTTATAAAAGTATACAGAGTATAGAAATAATATATTTGCCACATTTCATGATGGATAGCTCATTCTTTTATCAAATGCCAAAGGCTGTTTTTATGCTCGTAAAATTATATATCTATATAATATAATACAAGTGCGTCTTCTTTTTCAGTTGTTCATAAGTAGGTACAAACCTACCTACCACAGAGAAAGTAAGAGACAGAGCTATGCGATATCTATAGCTATGTCACGTTCTTTATTCACGACATTACAGATCAATTTCGGAGAATAAAAACAGTCGTTGTATGACTGTGTGTCGTTGTGTCACACGACACGACACAGAACGAACAGTAAACAATATGTAACACTGCAAAACTTCTACACACCTAAATAAATAAACACAATATTCCTTATTAGGTACATAAAACAATAATAAATAAAATTTTATGTATATAATGTACTTCACATGACCCAACATTGGCCTGATTTTTTTTCTGATACCAATCATATTTTAGGGGGCTGTTGTTAGGGAGCCCATTCTGAGCAACTTTCATTATGAAACCGATTTGATCAGAGCAACTTTTTTTTCATTGCTCCATATGTTTTGCTCTGGGCGGTCAGCTGATTTGTATTTAAAGAAGTGAAAATTAAAGTTGCTCTGATCAAATCAGTTTCATAGTGAAAGTTGCTCAGAATGATGTCCCTAACATCCCCCTAAAATATTAAAACACCTTTCTGTTACACCCTGTACAGTCGCAATAAATGACAGCTTGTGATAAATAATTGTGCTTTTCAATTAATTGTTATCAGATCAGACATAAACAGCCACAGTAGGCCCAGACAACATTAATAACGCTACGAAAACGAAACGAAAACTCATAATTGAAACAAAAAGTAAACTTTAGAAAAAACCGACTTCCACAAACCCTATTTGATTAGATTGAGTTACAAACTGTAACCCCTTATCCCCCACCCCCTTGGGGACTTATTTTGTCAAACCCCATCTCAGTGCTACCCCACGCTACTAAGGAACCTCTGTACAAAGTTTCATGGCTCTATGTCGACCGGATTAGGCTATGCGTTGCCTACCCATCAGCCACGCATTGTATTTGTACCTAGCATTGACAAGTTCTGGTGGCCATATGTGGTCTTCACCAGCAGTTCCGCATCACAATATTATGCTTACCATGTGCATTTGCACGAGTGATTATGAAAAACACAAAAATCACTATAGGTCTGCCTATAATATTTGAAGAGTTCCCTCGATTTCTCCAGGATCCCATCATCAGATCCTGACCTGGTGTCAATGGGACCAATGGGAAGGCAAACCCTTTCAAAAAAAATAATAATTTTCCAAATCGGTCCATCCGTCTAGGCGCTATCGGGGCACATACATAAAAAAAATAAAAAACATCCCGACGAATTGTAAACCTCCTCCTTTGGGAAGTCGGTTAAAAATGTATGTCTCCTGTCAGTCAAAATGGGGTACTGAAAAATGCCCTAATGCAGGCATAAGCACAAACAACCATTCTTGTACCACCACCCCATATTGAAACAGATGTGACAGTATTTAATCTTAGTCTTCACAAAATGAAAGACCCGTTTTGACAGTTCACGCCCATGAAGTTTTAACCCCTAACCCATGGGTAATAGAAGCGGTTTTTAGGTGCAACTTTTACGCTTTGCTTGTACGCAACAGTTGGCTTTTATTACCTACGCATTAGGGGTTAAAACTTCATGGGCGTGAACTGTCAAAACAGGCCTTTTATTTTGTGAAGACTGTAGGTGTAGATATCTAAATATTAATACAGACTATTCTACTAAGGGCACTATCACATTGAGTACTATGTAATAAACATAATCTCTAATCTTAGAAAAATTACATAGTATTTTGTGTTCATAGTAATCTATTTTTACAGCACTATGCATGAATAATTGATTTTATGTACAATCAGGATTTCGGCTCTCACAATCATATTTATTTACAGCATATAATTCTAATTAAATAAATCTAAGTCTGTGAATTTTTATAAAAATATTGATGTTATTGGAATAAATTGGACCAAGAATATATCTGAAAATTTTAATGGATGTTACCAAAATGGTCTAATAACTCAATAAAACATTAAACAGGGTGTTACAGAAGGGTGTAGTCATATTTTATATGTCCATACATTTTGGTCCGGGCGGTCAGCTGATTTGTATAGAGAAATGAAAATTAAAGTTGCTCTGATCAGATCGGTTTCATAGTGAAAGTTGCTCAGAATGATGTCCCTAACAACCCCCCTAAAATATGACTATGTATATACACCTTTCTGTTACATCCTGTAGATCAATCTTTACAAATTATAATTGATTGATTGATATTCCACAGCCTCAATCAGTAAAATATGAGCCTATTTTCTTTGTAACTCCCAGAAAAAATCAGTAACTAAATGCTTTACTAAATAAATTCACAGACTAATCTAATTTTATACATTTACGTCCAGTTACAAGCCCATAAGAGGCGGTATCACCCCACTGACCTCATACACACAGTGGTTATCGGGTGGTTTCATTTGTACCATTTGCGGATGCATCATGGTGTTTTGAACGGACACAGGATTGTGCTTTACCAAGTATGTTGGTACCATGTTCTGTTGCGGATGCATTTGAGGCATTGTTGTGTACTTCGGCTCATTACTGTCATATTTTGTGTTTGTCTCATATTTCGGCGCTTCAGGTGTCTCAGCCTTTGGCTTGTTGTTTTTCTTTTCACATTTCTTAAATTTAATGCCTAATTTGTTCAATAGGATAAGTCGTAACGACTCTTTCCCGCCCCGGTAATTTAATTCCTCTTTTGCTGACGACAAGATCTTACTAAGTGTGGGTACTTCTTTTCTATTTGAGTAGGCGTTAACAATACCGCGTAATGCACATAATTGGTAATAGTCTAGTTGTACTTTGGTTCTTCTGATGCGTTTTTTCTTCGGTCCAGCCATTTTAGTGTTGGTAGCTTCGGCCTTTATACCGTCTCGTTTGATACGTTTGATCGTGCTTTCCGACAGCCCAGTGGCCGCCGAAGCACGTTTCATGACATTCTCGACGGGATACGCGTAGCCCCTATTACGTTTCTCACTTTCAAAGAACTTGATCACTTTGAATATGATCTCGCGTGCTTGTCCCTCTATCGCTTCACGTTTTTTGTCCTTCTTTGAGGAGCTGCTATCGTCGTGTTGTGACGAGCTCTCCTGTTTCGCAGGCGCCTGTGGCTCCGCATGACACTGCTCCTGGGCCTCCTGGTTCGGAGGCACATCGAGGAGTTGATTCGATGCATACTGTTGAGACATTTGTTGCGAATTGTTGAGCATTTGCTGAGACGTACCGTCCATCTCCATTGCGTGATTCATGTCCATATTTACGAGCTATACTTTTAGAGGTGGGTGATCGATTTCAATTCTACAAGATTGTAACACCAAAGACCGGCCGATGTCGATAAACTACACTCAGATGCTGCAAATTACACTTTTTGTAAAGAAAAACAATGGTACAGAGTGAGATACGTCCGCCATTAATTTCATAGAGAAGGTAAACTTTTGTGTATGAGCGTCAGTTCGTTCAGACTTCAGTTAGGTACCTATTATAATGAAAAAACAAAACGTAGAAAAACAACGGTGAAAAGAGCTCGAAAAACTACCCACAAACAAATCAACAACGTAAAATATTGGGCTCCACATCCACATGCCTAACCTAACTGGAGTCTGTCAAATGCTCAGCTTGGTAAAGTACAGCAGCAGGGTGTTTGTTTTGTAAAATAAACACTAAGAGTTTTCGTTTCGTTACGTCTTTCTTTTGAGTTTGCCTGTGGTGTGGTTTATGGATTAAAAAAAAACAAATGAATCTATTTATGAAGAGTTTTAGATATAAAAAATGGCGCTTGAAAATTTGTAGAAAAGGAAAAAAGTAGGTACCTATTGGTTGTCTGTCTGTAACGTAGATAGTACGGTCTGTATGTAATAGATAATAGACGGAGTCGTGACGGAGTGCATGCGTACATGCGTACCATGCGAATGCGTGATGTGTGTGTGACTCGCTCGAGGCAACCTCAAAGGTACGCAACTAACAATAATTTTGATATCATATAAGATGAGTATAAGATATAAGTATTCGTACATGCCACTACTACCTATAAAAAAACTTAGAAAAAGTAAATAATCAAGATGGCGGCGTCGTGATGCTGTGTCGTAGTCGGTTGTCGTATTGTCGATTTTGATGATAAAATTACGACCTAAATATGGACAATATTTGCTCTACATGCCTGAGCAAAGACAGGACTCTTACTGAGCTTGGTACTTTACGTTCAGTTTACCAGCTTCTTATCCCTGATGGAGGTATCGAAGTAAGTAATTAAACACAACATAATTGCGTATTTACTCTCCTATTACAACAAATAGAGCCCTATTACCGTTACGAATTCGTTGATTTTCCAAGTACTAAAGTTACAAATATGTTAAAAGGCAGAGTTCAGTATCTGTAATAGTTGAACCCACCCAACCTTCACCATATCAGAATCTGTGACCATAGTACGGGTATGGAATGGAATAGGTATGTAAACAAAGTATTCCATGAATTAATTACCTCCCTTAGATCTGCAGTATCTACAGTGTGATTAAGTTGCCTGTGTGCCATCGGCCAGAGGACCGAGGTATGGATGGAACTTGGACCCATGCTGTGTGGTTTTTATTTGTGTAACCAATGTTTATAAAATTTATAGAAATATTAATTTGTAATTTATTATAGGCGTAGGTAAACCTCAAATAAATTGGTGTAGTCCCATTGTCCTGTTTTCCCCATAGCCTGTGTCCCCGTGATTTTTGGTCATTGAAATTGTGATAAAATAATTTTTAAGTAACTTTTAGTCCCGTTGTCCCCATCGCCTCTATCCTCATGAGGGTTGATAAAAACCCCATCATCACAGCTATGGAGTAATGAAGCTTTTCTCATAAAGATTTCTATGAACATTTCTTGTAAAAGACTATTAAATAAATAAATTAATAAATAAATAAATAAACATTATAATTTCCATATAAAATACTTGAGATAAACTACTTATCTTATATGTAGTTATAGTTATAGTTATCGCGGGCTGGGTTTCCGCAACTCAACGACTGTAAATTGCGCCTATTTTGCGTGATGCGGGTTGGGGGCACTACTCCTGCCAACCCAGCTCCTGTAGGAAGTCTAGCAGACCCTTGACGTTGCCGACGACTTCCTGGAGCGACCCCGGTGATCCGAGGTGTGCTGCCCGGTAGGTGGCCACACCAGAACATTCCAGTAGGACGTGGGTGGCTGTCTCATCCATCTCCATGCAGGCTCTGCACAGGGGACTACTTATCTTATTGGTCAGCACCAGGATTCTAACCTTCAGCTACTAAGAGATAAAATATAAACCGAATAGACCACAGAGCTCTATCAACCATTGTTTTAGGGTTCCGAATTTCCGATCCTTAAAAGGAAAAAAAGAACCCGTAGGCCTTCAATCATGAATTTGGCACATAGCAAGGTCTTATAGCTTAAGTAAAGGGAAAAATCTGAAAACTGCAATCTGTCTTTCAACAAAAACAAAACTACAGAAAAATATTTATAATTTGGTTTACATGGATGACATAATACTTTAATTTTTTATGTGGAAACCTAAATTACACATGTTTCACTCTGCAAGTGTGATCGGAACCCTCGGTGCGCGAGTCCTACTCGCACTTGAACGTTTATTTAAATATTTTATTTTTTTCAGGCCATGACCGGTGTGGCCCTGCCAGAGACAAAAGTATGTTGGGAGTGCAGACGCTTACTCAACAAATGCGACCAGTTCCAACGAAACGCACTGGCAGCCCGGGATGTGTTGGTCGCTTATACTCTTGAAGTCAATGTAAGTATTATTCTTACGACAGGGTGCTCATCTCATACAAATTAGAATTAGTAGGTAAGTAACCATTCGTGAATAGAGATGGCGTGAGGAGTAAGACTTTAAACGCCATGGTTTGGGATCGTTCAACAATTACGTGATAATTTTTGGCCGTTTTTTAATCCCTCCCCCCCCTACATGATCACAGCGTAATCTTTTGTTTTTACCCCCCCCCCCCCCCCCCTCGCCTTGATTACGTAATCTTCGTCCGTGCTTGAAATTTTTGCTGTTTATTAGCACTGACACGTATGTGATGTTTCTATGGGTCTTAAATGACCTAAATTTGGGAAGAGGGTGTGTCATTTTGTCAAAATGCATGAGATAAGAACTATAAAGTTAAATCAATAAAATAGATACTTTCATTAGTCTAGTCGTCGGAAACGAAGCGCAGATGACGTAATCATGGATTCTTACCCCCCCCCCCCCCTTCCGGTAATCACGTAATTGTTGAATGATCCCTTTCAGTTAACGTACTTCTAGGTGGCGCTAATCTTAGAATAAATCCTATATATATTAGCGCCATCTCGTGGTATTTGCAATTTTTCGATGGTGCTGCACCAAGCGATAATGGCCTCGAACTCAAGACGCTTCCGTAGCATCTCAGTTTACGCCGGTGTCATATTTTGTTCTGGGTGGTCTATCTGTATTAGTATAATATAATATTATAGTATCTGACTTATCTCATTGGTACGTGGTCAGCACCGGAATTCGCTCCTGCATCTCCTGCGTCAGAGGCAAGCATGGAACCCACTAGACCACGGAGCTCAAAATTAATTGATCTAAATTTTAATTCCCACAATATAATGGGGCATTAAAAATTAAAGATAGTTTCTGCAGTAGGGTATTATTGCCATGTAAGAATAAATCTAAGAATGCATGTCCGAGGACCGTCGATATTAATCTATAAAATCCAATGTTTTTATAATTAAATTTGAAAAGTCTTGTTTTCTATTCAGTTCGTCATTTCACTAAAACACCATTCGCCATTTTGACTGCGACCTGATGTCACTCCGATAGTAACCATCGACGTAAATTAGTACCTACCTACTTGATCTTGGCAGACGTCGTGTGTTTACTAACGGACTGACGTCACCAGCGAAACATCATGGCGGCTAGCGTTTCCGCGCGACAATCCACTATCACAAATTAATTAGTTTTAAGGCTTTCTTCGGTTTCACAAAATTTAAATAAAATTTCTACTCGTTTATCACGGCCTCAGTATTTTTCCAAAAAAGTTTCCACAAAAGCTTTAACGCCCTGTTAGCTGTAACTTGGCAGTCTTATTTAGTGTTGCCGGATAATCGATCGTACATCGATTATTAATCGATTATCCCAAGTACATATAAATAATCTAACAAATCGATCTAGAATCGATTTTATCGATATAATCGATTGGATCGATACTATCGATTCTCATAATTGTACCAATATAATCGATTATAATCGATTATAATTTCTGTTTCTGATAATTAAATCGATTATATCGATAGTATCGATGGTGAGAAGCAATACGATAGAATCAATTAAATCGATACTATCGACACAATCGATTTAATCGAGGTATCGTTTAGATTATATTGTTGTGTAATCTGTAACGTAACAATATAATCTAAACCGATACCTCGATTTAATCGATTGTGTCGAAAGTATCGATTTTATCGATTATATTCTTTTGCTTCTCACCATCGATACTATCGATATAATCGACTTAATTATCAGAAACAGCAATTACAATCGATTGATCGATTATAATCGATTATATTGGTACAAGTATAAGAATCGATAGTATCGATCCAATCGATTATATCGATAGAATCGATACTAGATCGATTTGTTAGATTATTTAGGTACCTACTAATCGATTAATTGATAATCGATTATCCGGCAACACTAGTCTTATTAACACAGACTTTGGAGAACTGTGCAGTTGAACAGAGTTACTACCCTCACACAACCGACTTCCTGCTGTCTCCCATAAGTGGTGGCGACTTTGTGGAAGGAATGGTGATCTTTAAATCCTCAAAGTATTCTAGAGTACTTAGCGTCCCAAGGTAGAGTAAGTGGTTACAGGTCGCGCCACGTTTCTTGGCATATGTGTGCTGCGTGTTCAAGTTCAAGTTTTTTTTTGTTGACCATAAAATCGTACAGATTTCTTAGTCAACGTCAATATTTTTTTTTTTCGTGTAGATCAGTTATCAAAAGCGGGGCAATTCTGGCGCTATCTAGTGAGATCATGTCCATGGTCGAAATATCGATTTTGAGATACCGAAATCTCTATCAAAAACAAGAAAAAGCTATTCTCACGACTAGCCTTTCGACAAACCGAGATATCTCGACCCGTTTTCGATTGAAATAAATATAAATCGTTTTCGACAGATTTAGGCGGTATCAAAACCGATATCTCGGCTGGGGAGATGATCTCGATAGCGCGAGAATAGGGGGCCAGGTCGCGTCACGTTCCTTGGCACTTGTGTGCTGCGTGTAGGGGGTGTAGATTAGTGTTGCCGAACTATCGATAGTTTTACTATCGATAGTAAAACGCCAAAATCATCTATACAATCGATAGGCCTATCGATACTATCGATAGTATCGATAGTATCGATAGCTCTTTTTTAGCAATACTATTGATAAGCAACAATACTATCGATAGTATCGATAGTATCGATCGTTCAGAAAAAATAAACTATCGATAGTATCGATACTATCGATACTATTGCTCATCAATATTGCATAAACTATCGATACTATCGATGGTATCGATACTATCGATAGTTTTGTACCATCGATAGTAACCTTTATTTCAATAGTATTGAATACAGTAAGCAGGCATAGTGAGGGGTTCTAATTTGGTATCCAAACAAAGTTTTTTATGCGTAACACGTGAAGTTTGTTTGTTTGTTGTGTGTTACTTAATCTTAAACTAGCGAGCGACAGTTATTGTGTGGTAGCAAAATGGGTAAGTTTTTGCAACCAATACTATTGAAATAAAGGTCACTATCGATCGTCCAAAACTATCGATAGTATCGATACTATCGATAGTATCGATAGTTTATGCAATATTGGCGAGTAATACTATCGATAGTATCGATACTATCGATTGTTAATTATTGTGCAACGAGCAATACTATCGATAGTATCGATACTATCGATAGTTTATTATTTTTCAACGATCGATACTATCGATACTATCGATAGTATTGTTGCTCATCAATAGTATTGCTAAAAAAGAGCTATCGATACTATCGATAGTATCGATACTATCGATAGTTTATCGATACTATCGTTGTGACGTCAACAATCGATAGTCTATCGATAGGCTATCGATAGGGCACTATCGAGCGGCAACACTAGTGTAGATCAGTTATGAAAAGCTGGCACGTTCAACACATTGATACGTTGCGCTTGATAAACGTTACACATGGGCATGGGCATCAAGGATAGTCTGTCTCTCTCTCGCGGGCGTTCAAACTTATGAGTATGAAGTACACAGTTATTGTTTTCACAATTATTATTTATTTAATTCAGTCCCTTCATCATTGGGTAATTTATAACACTTGTTTTTCCATTGTTATTTCCCATAGCGGCCATTCACACTGACGAGGGGTAACAAGATCTATAAATGTAGGTAATAACCAGGGATCGGATCGAAAGTGTGAATTTACCTAAAGTTTGTAGTCGGACATGACAAGGAGCAGTTACAACCACTTGAGTTGAGTTGAAAAAATGACTGCACCTTTCAATTACAATCTGTATGAATGTTTTATTTACCTCGCTTGAATGATGTAAAGTACAATACTCAGTCGTTTTTACGACAAATAGAAAAATAAAAAAGTTATGTTTTTTTTTGGGAATCAGCAGTTTGAATATGTTTATAGTTCGGTGTTTCAAATGTAAGGAACATGTAAAACTAATAAAAACAAAAATTAACTGGTTAGACAAAAACCCGAAATTTAACAGGTTAAATTCAAACCGGTTCAACTCAACTGGTTGTAACTGCTCCTTGTCATGTCCGACTACAAACTTTAGGTAAATTCACACCTTCGATCCGATCCCTGGTAATAAGACAGCAGTTTAAATAAAGTTAAAACTAAATTAACATTTATACTCAATGGTGGATGAAGGGGCTATCCGTAAAGGGAGTATAGTATAGAGATGGCACATCGTCAGAAAAAAAAGAAAAGAAAGAGATGACATAATACGAATCATTTTTGTGTAAGCGAGAAACAATAACGATCACCTGTCCCTTGTTTTGACAGATGAGTGGCAGAAAATCTCTGATTTTGAACCTTATGCTTATTGAGAACCAACTCTATCTCCATCTCAAAGGTGTACGCATGCACTCCGTCTATTCCTTTCTCTGTCTACGGGGCTATCCATCTCTCAGATTTGCTTTTACTGCTGCCACAGATTAATAAAGAGTTAAGGTGCGACCGCACTAGGCGGAACTGCACCGTAGCGGAACTGAGCGACACGACGCGACAAAATATTCTTTCAAGACAAACATATGAAGCAAACCGCACTACGCAGCAACGGAACTGCACTGCAGCGGAACTGCGCGGCAAAGTTGGGCAACTAGGCAAAACTGACGCTACCTCACGCCCCCGCCCCTCTCTCCTCTTTCTATCTCTTTCGTTCTTTGTTCAAATGGCGGGTAAAACTGTCGCGTCGCTGCAGTTTAAGTGCGGTTTACCAAAAAATGACGCACCGTGTCGCGCAGTTCCGCTGCAGTGCAGTTCCGCCTAGTGCGTTCGCACCTTTAGGCTGCTGCTTATAAATATACTTACTTACTTTATACTTTATTGCACAGAACACATAATACAGACACTTAATATTAGAAAAAACATGTACAAAGGCGAGCTTGTCTCTAATAAGAGATCTCTTCCAGCAAACCTAGGATGGAGAGGATAATTTAATAAAAGGTAGACCTACATAAGTGCACAACGATAAATATTAAAATAATAGACTACTTACTAATAAATACATAAATACAGATAAAAACAAAAACAAAATATAATATATAAATAGATACTAAGGTATATTAAGGTAGAGAAAGATAGTGTTCCTTCAAGCGTTATATAGAGTGATCTTTTGTTACATTCATGTTTCAATCGAAGGCGTTATTGTGACCTATTTCGATTTTTAAACGTACTGTTTAGTGGAATTGCGTTAGGGCGAGTACTGTGAACGTGCCAGCTCTGAATAACTGATCTATACCGAGCGGTGCTTGCGCGAGAGTGGTGTCAAGAATCCTGGCGGGCTCTGTACCGATAGTCCTGTAATAATTAGCTGTATAAAGCTCTGGGATTTTATTATCAAAGTTTCTGTATTTCACACAAAAAAAAACAATACACAGGACAAAAAAAACAAGGTAAATGTGTACACGGGCGAGCTTATTACTAGTAAGAGAACTCTTCCAGCAAACCAAGTAAGGATGAGACAGTTGGATAGCTAAGTAAGGGTAGAGTACAAGAGTACAGAGTACAGACTCAAGAGTACATAAATGCCAGTAGTTCTGTTGTTAGAGGTTAAGTAGCTAGGTACCAGGCCCACAAGGTTGGTCGTACCAGGCCCACAAGGTTGGTCGTACCAGGCCCACAAGGTTGGTCGTACCAGGCCCACAAGGTTGGTCGTACCAGGCCCACAAGGTTGGTCGTACCAGGCCCACAAGGTTGGTCGTACCAGGCCCACAAGGTTGGTCGTACCAGGCCCACAAGGTTGGTCGTACCAGGCCCACAAGGTTGGTCGTACCAGGCCCACAAGGTTGGTCGTACCAGGCCCACAAGGTTGGTCGTACCAGGCCCACAAGGTTGGTCGTACCAGGCCCACAAGGTTGGTCGTACCAGGCCCACAAGGTTGGTCGTACCAGGCCCACAAGGTTGGTCGTACCAGGCCCACAAGGTTGGTCGTACCAGGCCCACAAGGTTGGTCGTACCAGGCCCACAAGGTTGGTCGTACCAGGCCCACAAGGTTGGTCGTACCAGGCCCACAAGGTTGGTCGTACCAGGCCCACAAGGTTGGTCGTACCAGGCCCACAAGGTTGGTCGTACCAGGCCCACAAGGTTGGTCGTATTTTCAGTAATTTGTATTGAGACAGGTATAATAGTTTATTAGTGTATCTCTATGAATTCTAAATGAAATCCCATCCTTGTACAGTTTGTCAAGAAAACCTAAAAAATAATAGCAACATATGTGACTTATTAGTACACTACTGCGTGTTTTGATTGACAAACCAAATATATAATTAACCCTTAGTTAGTCGCGCCAAAAAAGTTACATAACTAGTCGCGTGGGGTGTTCAACACCCCAGATGTTTATAGGAATAAAACATCATTTGCATGCATACTCAGACTTGTATGAATTAACTTATGCATTAATCCACTCCTAAACCCTTTTGTTACAACAAAAAATATTTTTTAGCATTAAGTAGTTATAACTTTGAAAATATCCGGTTTTCGGTGACATAGTTAGACAACATGGGGTGTGCGACACCCCACGCCACTAATTAAGGGTTAAAGAAAGCAGTGGTGTGCAAATGTTGCCATCATTTCATTTCTAGTATTTTTTGCCCAGCTGTTAGTGTTGAAAAGTCTGACATGCAACCTTACCTGTTTCTTGGAATCTACTTTTAATTTATTTAAAAATGTCTTATCAAAGTGCAATCATTGTATGAACTTATACCCGGCACACGAAAAGCAACTGACTCTGATCTGTAAACTCATGTTCAGGACTCCATGAGACAGGTTATACCTAGTGTTGAGTCTGCAAGCAACTATACAGGGTGTAACAGAAGGGTGTAGTCATATTTTAGGGCGTTGTTAGGGACATCATTCTGAGCAATTTTCACTATGAAACCGATTTGACCAGAGCAACTTTAATTTTCACTTCTCTATACAAATCAGCTGACCGCCGGAAGCAAAACGTATGGAGCAATGAAAAAAAAGTTGCTCTGATCAAATCGGTTTTTTAGTAAAAGTTGCTCAGAATGGTCTCCCTAACAACCCCCTAAGATATGACTACACCCTTCTGTTACAGCCTGTATAACTATAGGGTGACATTTTTAATTAGCTGACCATATTTTGGGGAATGATAGTCCCCATCGTTATGAACAACTTTCCCCAAGAAACATAACAGTCGCAAATGAAATAAATTTTTCGTCCCCCAGTACATGCTCCGACTTCAAGTTACTATGGGAGTTCCAAATTTTTTTTCGTTTGCGACCATGTGTTCCTTTGTGAAAGTACTTCATAATGATGGGTAAAATATCATTCCCCAAAATATGGTCAGCTGATTAAAAGTCACCTGTATAATGCTTAATGTTATTTGTTAAATAAAATATTTGATTTGATTTAGATTTGTATCTTCCAGGAAACTCTCGGGCATGACATCCAACAGTCTACATACTCCACGCTTGGTCTCAAGGGTGAAGTTGAATACACACACGTTTGCCATGAAGACGACAAACCCATTGTACCCATCGCAAGCACCTCTAAGGCTCTCGTCAGACCCATATCCGTGAAAAAAGAGAAAAACATCGAGACAAACTATATTGAATTTGAGACGAATTTGAAGGTTGAAAGTCGTGGATTAACAGATGATGACGATAGTAATGGAGTTGTTGAACCTAACCCAGAGGCCAATGCAGACCCTTTGAGTGTAACAGCGACAGCGGCTCCGGTCAAAACATTTAACGTCCCAGTCGTGAAATTCATCAACAATAAAAAGGTGCAAATGATATCCAAAGACCAATTGCCAAAAAACCTTATTCCGATATCTGGGATACCTTTCAAAAGCAAAACTAGTGTGGTTAAGCAGTTGAAACTGTCAGACGATATGATAAAGCAGATGCAGGCGTTAGCTGCTAACAAAATGCCGCTGCAACTGAAAGTTGGAGGTGAAACTCTGAGCAATGTTATAATAGTCAACAATCCGAAGTCAGTTGAGAAGGTGGCCGTCAAAAAAGATTCGAAAGCCGTCAAGAAAGTGGTGAAGAAGAAGGCGAAAGTGCCCAAAAAGCCGGGGCCGAAAACTGGGTCGAAGCTTAAAATGGTTGGATGCAAGGTGACAGGTAACCTCTACCACATTGAAGATGACGATGAGACTCCAACTTTTCCGGAGATCAGGAAGAGGTTCACTGACTTACTCCAAGACGCTATCACTCATGACCAGAAGAGACTTGTAAATGTAAGTGTTGATAATTTGCTATGGTGTAGCAGGCATGGCCATCTACATCAGGAGGCATGGGCATCTTCATCTTCATCAACTGACGAACCCATCTGCGATCGACCGAGTCCAATTTTTTTTGAATTGATTGCTTGACAGTCATTCCACAAACACTACTTGATTAGAAAACAATGTCAATTGCTTTTTGAGTTTAATACAAACTGTAAACCCCCCCTCCCCCCTTTGGGGAATTAATTTCGTCAAATCCCATTTCTGTGCTACCCTACGCTACATAAGGAACCTCTGTACAAAGTTTCATGGCTCCGGCCCGTCAGCCACGCATAGTAGATTGTATTTGTACCCAGTATTGAGCAGTTCTGGTGGCCATGTGTGGTCTTCATCAGCAGTTCCGCATCACAATATTATTCTTACCGTGAGTAAATGCACGAGTTATTATGAAAAAAACAATCACTATAGGTCTGCCTATAATATTTGAAGAGTTCCCTCGATTTCTCCAGGATCCCATCATCAGATCCTGACCTGGTGTCAATGGGACCAATTGCAAGATAAACAAACCCTTTCAAACAAAAAAATAATTTTTCAAATCGGTCCATCCGTCTAGGCGCAATCGGGGTAAAAAAAAGAAAAAAAAAGGCCCCGACGAACTTTTGGAAGTCGGTTAAAAATATGTTTCGCCTAATCCACCCCCTCCAACTCGGCAGGTGGTCGTGATGGACGACTCAGAGCTGTCCGCGTACCGACAGTCGGAGATGGCGGAGCCTCAGTACTGCAACTCTGAGTTCAAGTGTGAGCGTTGTATCGTCGGCTACTACTCGCAGCAGCAGTTGGACGACCACAACAAGGCGAAGCACACACATGTGAGTGATATACTAACTAGTAGTAGTAGTACCAGGCCTCCGTCACTGAATGTACTCGCGCGCTATAATTACCTACCGCCCGCCCGAGCTCTCGGGCAGCCCGGCTATGGCCCGGCTGCCCAAGTCAGTATGGTTGTCGCAAGCCAAGCGCACGCACGTTTTGAACTGTGTTCGTATCGTACTGAAGAGTCGTTATCGTTTTATCGAAGAGGCAGCCCTGCGATTAGTGTGAGATCGCGCGGTGCGAGGCGATCACAACTGTACGCTTGAGCATTTAGGCACATTTTAGCATGCAGCGGTTGCTGACGCGACGGAGTAGGCTATTATAGCAGTAGGTATTGGAAATTTCCTACTGAGTGAAGTATCTGTTACGTAGTAGTAACTATTTAGTAATCTGTGGTGGTACCTAGTTGCCCGTGAGTGTAAAATAAACTGTCAAGCGCGAGTCCGACTCTCACAAAAGGGTCCCGCACCATCGCTCAAGAAACAAGCGCCTGGCAGTTCAATCTTCAATCTTCATCTCGTAACGTTGCCATTGCAAAAATGTCAGGTGCTATTGAACTTGACTTATAGCTAAACATACTTTTTAGGGTTCCGTACCCGAAGGATGCCAAACAGGACCCTATTACTGAGACTTCGCTGTCTGTCTGTCCGTCCGTCTGTCATCAGGCTGTATCTCATGAACCGTGGTAGCTAGCCAGTTGTAATTTTCACAAATGATGTATTTCTGTTGCCGCTATAACAACAATTACAAAAACCAAAAGAAATTCAATATTTAGGGGGGCTCCCATACAACAAACGTAACAACAACAAAATTTTAACTGTCTAGCTACCACGGTTCATGAGATAAAGCCTGGTGACAGACGGACGGACAGACAGCGATGTCTCAGTAATAGGGTCCCGTTTGGCACCCGTCGGATACTGAACCCTATATTTTTTATTATAGTCTCAAAACACATTATCTTTAACGGGGTTCTGCTAGTGTACATTATCTCGACAACTGATCGAGTATCGAAATCACATCGAAATACTATGTCTGAGTATTTTATTGAAACACTGGCCAAAATGGAATAAAAGCGTGACGCTACATGTCCGAATTGTTCAGCTAATCTTACGCCATCTCGTGTCCATTTCCAGCGCGCAGTGGACACGAAGTGCCCGATCTGCCTCTCGTACGTGCCGAGCTACCTGTTCGCGTTCCACTACGGGCGGCACAGGGTGCTCTACAAGTGCGTGCTCTGCGACGCCGCAGTGAAGGACGTGCGCCGCGTCAGGTACGCAACACCCTGTACCATGTCGCCGCAAAGCTAAAACTTACTGTCGCTGCCAGTGTAATGGGCACTTTTGGGCCGGGAGATTCTTGGGGCGGTTTATTTGTGTAATGGCACACCTCGGACACTCCATAGAACGGTCGTAAAATAATCACCTATCACTACTACATAACCAAATGATGTTTGTATACGTGCAAATGTGTGCGTAAACTTTGCTAGGGCTGGTGGCGCGGCAAATGCAGCGATATTAAAGTATACGCGTCGTCACTCGTCCGGCGTTCAGCCCTGTCTATTGATCCTCTAACCCAGGGGTTCTCTAACTGATTTGGGATGCGCCCCCTTTCGACCATTAAAAAAAATTCGCGCCCCCCCATCCTCCAGTCCAGATTATCTGGTCAAAATAAAAAAGTATTCAATGTAATAAGTATTTTTATTAATCATTACATTTATACAAAACTAACACAAAAGTAAGCAGTGCCTATTTATTGGAATGAGATGGATGAGCTTGCATGGATTTGACGAGGTTTATAATTCTCGGCTTAACCATAGAAATCGCACAACGCAAACGTTAAAGTTTAACCAATCCTTTGACGCCAGGGGTGGGGTGCGGTATCTGAATCAGCGCGGGGAGGGAGTGGCCGTTCTGTACGGAGTACTGTTCTTCTGTGGTAATTGTTTTATGTCTTGTTTTTATTGTTATTTTCCGTGATTTATTTTTACTTGACGAAGCTGTTGTTGTGGATGTTTGACATTGTATTTATTAATTTCTTTTGTAATTAATGTATTTTGTAAACTAAAATCATCTGGAATACAGTTTCGACGACTTGCATAGTAACAATGCGAGTGGTCCCGGGTTGGATTCCCGACTGGGGATAAAGGGAGAATAAATATCGGCCAAGTGCGGGTCGGAATCGCACACGAAGGGTACCGTACTATCGTGTAACAAAACTTCGGCGCTCAGAAAAATAAAACAAATAAGCTGCCAAGTGCGAGCTGGACTCGCGTTGAGAGGGTTTCTGACAAAAAGTAAATAAAAACAGTGTACAAAGGCGAGCTTATCTCTAAAAGAGATCTCTTCCAGCGAACCAAGTTCCGATGAGAGAGTTTGATGTATCAGCAAGGGTAGACCTTTGTGTACAACAATATACCTACGAGTACCCACAAAGCTGGAATATACTTACATCCAAATACATCCTAAAATTAACTACCGAAATATTAAAGATATAATACTATTAATAAAGTAATATATATAATAGTAGATTGTTTACCAAGGGAGTAAAGAACTGTTTTTAGGGCGAGAGTGTTTTTTGAATCCCGAGTGACCGAGAGATTCTAGAGTTGAGTCCCGAGTGTAACGAGGGACTCAAAAGTAGAATCCTGAGGGAGCGAGGGATTCAAAGTACATCACTCGAGCCAAAAATAGTTTTTACTCCTGAGGTGGACACTCTACTTTTCATCACCCTCTATGAGGAAAGTAGTAAGTAATCAATAAAATAACATACATGTACCTATACAGGGTGTAATAGAAAGGGGTGTACAAGCGGAAAGAGGGACATCATTCTGAATAACTTTTACTATGGGACCGACTTGATCAGAGCAACTTTATTTTTATTAACTCAGTACATTTCGGGCCCAGCGCTCAGCTGATCTGTATGGTGGAGTGAAAAATAATGTTGCTCTGATCAAGTCGGTCCCATAGTGAAAGTTGTTCAAAATGATGTCCCTAACAACCTTGTTTCGACTTGTACACCCCTTTCTATTACACCTTATATTTATTTATACAATTGTCGTGAATGTTGTGTGTATCTAATGGTTTGTTGGAAGAAATCTCTTGTTATCTATGATAAGTTTTCTGTGTGTCATTCTTGTGTTAGTACAATAAAGAAATTACGAATTACGAATATGTCCTCCACATAGTTAAAGCTTGTCTAGTATTGGCTAATTCTTGAAAATTGGTTCAAAAAGCATTTTCAGATAAACACTTTAGTTCCTCTTGAATTTTTCTACAGGATTAAGTACAGTTTTTACATACCTATATTCCTCGTGATTTTATTGGTAACAGATCTTGTATTTGTCATTCGGGTTTGTTGTTATCATCTGGAGTTAGACACTCACATTCACTCATATTCTTTACTCATATATCCGCAAACGAAATTGAAATAATTAATGCATTCAGATTTGGCGCGCTTTGTTCACAAATTTTCCAAAACTTTTTAATTATTTGGTCCGTGTTTCGATATCAATTCTGTAAGGTTGTTTCTCTGTTGTCACCGATCGGTGTCAATCGATTCGGTCGATCGGATTATCTAATCTGTGTCGAGTACGTATTTTAGTACAAACTTTTTTTTTATTTGCTGCGTTTAGAATCGATCTCTCTTTTAATTGGGTCTGTCAGCCTGAGTGGTAGTGAAACTGATTAGTGATAGCATTTTTTTCCTTTGTACTGGCAACAAAATTAAAAAGTTACTTTTAGTCCCTAGGGACTAAATGACCTACTTTAGTCCTTGTTTGCCGGGACTAAAGTAGATCTTTTTGAATAGATGTGATGAAAAGAAATATTTACATACACTAATAAATACATACAAACTACCTGAGATTTAAAGAGTAAGGTAATATTCCATATTAGCCAACACCTGAACTTTAGGTAAACATGCCTCCGAATATCCGATCAATGGCTATGATGTGTGTGAATGTTTGTATATCTGTATGTTTGTGTGTCTGTCTGCAGGGAGCACCTCAACAAGCACAAGAACAATATGTTCAGTGAGCAGAAGCGCTCGTTCGCCTGCCGGGAGTGCGGACAGAAGTTCGAGTGAGTACACGCACCAGCCTCCTTGTGCGCTGGCGCAGTGATGATCACTCAGTGATGATCCGTAAAAATTAAGAAGTTATTGGTGTCGTTCAATTGTCGTGTAACCAAGGATATCAAAATAAGTCGTTTATAATTAGTGATCGGAATTGTTAGTGATTTTTGGTACTTACGTCATGAAAGTCATAACATGGATATGCCTTTTTTAACCGACTTCCCAAAGGAGGAGGTTAACAATTCGTCCGGATGTTTGTTTTTTTTTTTTTTATGTATGTGCCCCGATAGCGCCTAAACGGGTGGACCGATTTGGAAAATTATTTTTTTGTTTGAAAGGGTTTACCTTCCCATCAGTCCCATTGACACCAAGTCAGGATCTGATGATGGGATCCTGGAGAAATAGAGGGAACTCTTCAAGTATTATAGGCAGACCTATAGTGATTTTTGTGTTTTTCATAACAACTCGTGCAAATGCACATGGTAAACATAATATTGTGATGCGGAACTGCTGATGAAGACCACATATGGCCACCAGATCTGCTCAATACTAGGTACAAATACAATGCGTGGCTGACGGGCAGGCAACGCATAGCCTAAACCGGTGGACCTAGAGCCATGAAACTTTGTACAGGGGTTCCTTAGTAGCGTGGGGTAGCACTGATATGGGATTTGACAAAATTAATTCCCCAAGGGGGGGGGATAAGGGGTTACAGTTTGTATTAAACTCAATCTAATCAAATAGCGTTTGTGGAAGTCGGTTTTTTCTAAAGTTAACTTTTTGTTTCAATTATTCCGGAAGGTTAAACGAATTAGAATTAAAATAGTGTTTTATTAGCTTGAAAAAAATTTGTTCACACATACAGGTTAACGATGACACATCTTGGAGACTGTACTCTCATTGGTCGCGAAGTCGCAAACTTTGCATTGTGCCGACGGTGCTGCTTTTATGTTGTAAATCTTGCTCGTATTGATTCGTTTCGATTCGCAATTTCGCACTTTATATATTCCATATACGGCCGATTGTTCCATAGTTTATCTGCCTGTTTATCTGAGGATTTTGACAGAATTTGTACGTGTGAAATGTCAAATAAAGTTACCTGACTGTTTATCTGGGGATGGAACAATCGCCCCTTAGTCATTACGAAATTCCGAAAAAAACAATCATTTAAATAAAAGCCCGGAATCTCTGAGGCATACCCATGTTAATACGGATACGGACGTTAATACGATTGAGGTCACTCACCCCAAATCACTCTACCTACTCCGTTCACTGGCTATAACATTAGAATAAAAGTGTTTACTCGTTGTCGTGGTAATAAGTATAGTATGCAACACTTGAATAAAACAGATTTATTGCGAGGGCCATGAATCACTCGCGTCGCTCAGGATTATATAACACTTGAATCACGAGTTATCCGACTTATTTTGATGTCCTTGGTAACCTTGGTTACACGATAATTGAACGACACCAATAAAATCTTATAAAGTCATGTTAGCTATTAGAGGTTTATTGAGCGTTTATGAATAATGAATTTTATGATACTTTTATTGGAGATTTAGAGCATTTTAACTATTGAACGTTTTAAACCTATTATAAGGGATTTTTATGAATAAGACTGTTAATTTTTACGGATCATCACCGAGTGGCCATCATTGAGTCAGCGAACAAGCCGACATCGCACCTGTAACCTTATTCTGACTTCATGAAAAGAGTTCCGTGGTCTATACTATACAGGGTGTAACAGAAGGGTGTAGTCATATTTTAGGGGGGGTTAGGGAGACCATTCTGAGCAACTTTTACTATGAAACCGATTTGATCAGAGCGACTTAATTTTTCATTGCTCGGTATGTTTTGGTCCGGTCGGTCGTTTCCTATGGTATAATAGGAGTGATTTTATTGAAATAATTGGCAAACGAGTTTCTGCATGTTTGTTGCCAATGATTGGATCATAATTCGCCTCACCGTTCCACCTTGAGAACTGAGGTGGATTGTAGCCAATGATTGGATCATAATTCGCCTCACCTTTCCACCTTGAGAACTGAGGTGGATTGTAGCCAATGATTGGATCATAATTCGCCTCACCTTTCCCTTGAGAACTGAGGTGGATTGTAGCCAATGATTGGATCATAATTCGCCTCACCTTTCCCTTGAGAACTGAGGTGGATTGTAGCCAATGATTGGATCATAATTCGCCTCACCTTTCCACCTTGAGAAATGAGGTGGATTGTAGCCAATGATTGGATCATAATTCGCCTCACCTTTCCCTTGAGAACTGAGGTGGATTGTAGCCAATGATTGGATCATAATTCGCCTCACCTTTCCACCTTGAGAACTGAGGTGGATTGAGAAAGACTCAAATTGCCAGCACACGCAGACTTATCTCGCTCGGGTCGTATTCCACAGCTACAGGCCCATCTTAACATAATTATTGTCAAATCCCCCGCAGCTCGAAGCACCGGCGCAAAGTGCACACGGACCAAGAGCACCAGCCGCAGCAACAGTACGCGTGCGACGTGTGCGGCAAGACCTTCCGCTTCCGGTGGTCCTACAGGGACCACGTCAAGTGAGCACGCGCACACACACACGCACACACCCTCACACACACACACACACCCTCACACACACTCGCCATTGCACACACACCACACAGTTTGCGATTTTATACCGTCGTCGTGCGAGTAATGGACGGCGATTGCGAGACATTCATGGAAACTACCAAAAAGAAGAAAACCTGAGACTAATTCCTGGGTTGTTATGAAACACTGACATTTGAGGGCAATGGATACAAATCAGTCACTTAGATCTGGCACGTTCACAGTACCTACTCACAATAAAACAATTTCCCTATAAAGTGTGTTTAAAAATCTAAATACAAAAACACGCTTCGATTGACAAGTCACGTGGGAAGGTACGCAAAGATGTCCGCGTCAACACTGTGAACCGCGTCAATACCGCTTTGAAAGTTGTAAAACATGGTGCAACGCGTATTTACAATGCGTTGCCTCCTAAAAATGATTGACTCAACTAATAGAAGAAGCGGTCGAGATCCAATTGCAATGCGTTTCCCAGTGCAGCATAGGGCCCCAGGTGCCAACTGAATTTCAATCTATATATATAAAAATGAATTGCTGTTCGTTAGTCTCACTAAAACTCGAGAACGGCTGAACGGATTTATCTTATCTTAGTCTTGAAATGTTCGTGGAGGTCTAGGGAAGGTTTTAAAGGCGAGAAAAAATCGAATAATTTCCGGGAAAACCCTAAAAACAGCCCTTTTCTATTTCCCATACAAACGTTTTCTAGAGTCAATCGTTTTCTAGAGTCAATTTGAACTTTATTGCTATTCAATAAAGTTCATATTATTCATCGATATATACTATTGAAGTCTGTGATATTATTTAATATGTTTTGTTTTGAAATTAATTTATACAAAAGTTTAGGTCTTTTATTTATCGATTGAGGCAATACGAAGTCTGCCGGGTCAGCTAGTAAATAATAATTATTAAATAATTAAATTAGCTGTTGCTTTGTTCTCAGACGGCACGCGATGCCTCAGCAGCCGGTGGAGTGTCACGTGTGTCACAAGACATACAAGACCATCGTGTCGTTCACCATACACTACAAGAACGGTACGTGACGCTGCTAGGGCACACCTCGAACACCCCATGGAACGCTCGTAAAATAATCACCTATCACTACGACATAACCAAATGATGTTTGTATACGTGCAAATGTGTGCGTAAACTTTGCTAGGGCTGGTGGCGCGGCAAATGCGGCGATATTAAAGTATACGCGTCGTCACTCGTCCGGCGTTCAGCCCTGTCTATTGATCCTCTAACCAATCCTTTGACGCCAGGGGTGGGGTGCGGTATCTGAATCAGCGCGGGGAAGGGAGTGGCCGTTCTCTACGGAGCACTATTATCTCTTATGTTTTACGCCGGTGTCATATTTATTTCTAGGTGGTCTATCTGTATTAGTATAATATTATAGTATCTATGGTCGAATACAACTAATGTTTCGCGAGCGAGCCGCATTCCCGCGCAGGCGCAGTCAATTGGATATTTACTCTCTGGGTACAAGCAATACGAATGTTATGGTTTAAGATATTTATTTCTCAAAAAGAATTATACAATTCACTTACTTGAGAAACACTTAGTTAGGTAATAAAATAAATAATAGCTAACCGACAGGCGCAAAAGAAAACAAAAATAAATATCTAGGGTAGTCCTAAAAAGAATGCGTAAATAATGAGATGAATTAACGAATCAGTGTTGATGCTCGCAAAGGGTGTGTTTACATTATCATATTTATTGTAAGTAAGAAAGAAATTTAGTTATGAAGAGAGTTATAAATGTGACTTTTGAGTAGGGTTTTGAAAATAGGTAATGATTTCGCTTCTTTAATTGCTTTTGGAAGTTTGTTGTACAAACGTGCACCCTCAATGTTCTTCCTCTTGCAGTGCACAAGCGCGACCCGACCTCCAAGGTGCGCTGCGAAGCCTGCGACATGTCGTTCGTGAACACGCAGTGCCTCAACACGCACCTCAAGTACTCGCGGCGGCACATCGACCCGTCCAACTTCAAGTGAGTAAGCAAGAGCGAAGCGAGTGATTCAATCGGACAAGATAAACTATTCGTGGTTTATTTATTGTATTATACAACGCAGTACTTGTGATCCCCACACTAGGCAAGCCTGTATCGTAGGGATCATACAGAGGAGAGACTGACACACATTGAAACACATTGAGTCTACAATGTCTACAAGACACTACAACCTTTTGTTCTATTTTTTTCAAAGGTCCTGAACTGTATCTCGTCTCGATGTGGGTTTGTGGAGAATCGCGGGGTTGTGCTTATACTGTACAAAGGCGAGCTTACCTCTACCGGCGTTGTTGCAGGCACATGTGCTACGCGTGCGGCAAGGGCTTCATGTTCGAGCGGCAGATGAAGGACCACATCAACTTCGTGCACAAGGGTGTCTCGGACTACGTCTGCGAGCACTGCAACAAGGTACCGCACCTTACCTTATAGTACTTTACATTATAGTATCTTACCTTACATCATAATACCTTACCTTACAGTACGTTACATTACAGTACCTTACCTTACCGTACCTTACCATAACTGAAATTACAGTACCTTACCTTACAGTACCTTACATTATAATACCTTACCTTACAGTACCTTACCTTACAGTACCTTACCTTACAGTACCTTACCTTACAGTACCTTACCTTACAGTACCTTACCTTACCTGTCTTACCTTATCGTACCTGCCATTACACTACCTTACCTTACCGTATCTTACCTTACCGTACCTGACATTACAGACTTGCTGTACCTACCTTACAGTACCTTACCCCACCTTACCTTACCACCCTGTATTTGTTGCCATTAATGTTTGTGCTGCAGATGTTCAGTTCCGCGGGCGGGCTGCGCAAGCATGTGCGCATGGTGCACGAGGGCGGCCGCTACGAGAAGAATCGACCCTGTACCGTGTGTGATAAGAGCTTCACGGTGAGTGTGCTGTGCGTCAAACAACAAACGCGGGAAGTAGTAGTTGATAAGAGTCTAGTGTGCGCTGTGCGTCAAACTGCAAACGCGGAAAGTGGTTGATAAGAGTCTAGTGTGCGCTCTTCGTCAAACAACAAACGCGGGAAGTAGTTGATAAGAGTGTAGATTGCGCTGACATAACTTAATAATTTCTTTTTGCACTCAATTAATTGACACAAACAAAAAGTAAATAAAAATAGTGTACAAAGGTGAAAAGTAAGC
Source organism: Argyresthia albistria (assembly GCA_963457715.1). Taxonomy (NCBI): domain Eukaryota; kingdom Metazoa; phylum Arthropoda; class Insecta; order Lepidoptera; family Argyresthiidae; genus Argyresthia; species Argyresthia albistria. The sequence goes on along the minus strand of OY735280.1, from coordinate 1,714,511 downwards.
GTGGAATAGTTTATAAATAGTGCGCTGTTCGTCAAACAACAAATGCGGAAAGTGGTTGATATATAGTGCAGTGTTCGTAAAACAACAAAAGCGGAAAGAGAAGTAGTTGCTAAGTTGTAGGGTGTGCGTGTTGCACGAGGGCGCTACGAGATGAACCGGCCCTGCGCCGTCTGTGACAAGAGCTTCACGGCGAGTATACCGCCTAGTGTGCAGTACGTAAAACAACAAACCCGGAAACAGAAGTAGTCGACGCCCGCCGCACATACAAACACTCGCATTGCAATTCAAGAGCCGCGTGCGAGTGGCGGCATTTGAACATTTTTCATCTACTGGGGGCAATGCTACTAAAATAAGCGTTCCATTAGCAATGTGCGACGCCGCGAGAACGCCTCAAAAACGCCTTGCGAATACTGGCCAATGGCCATCCATTTGCGATGTGTCACCGGAATACCAAATGACGCCATGTCGGGCGTTTAAGAAGCGGTCGAGATCCAATTGCAATGTGCAGCATAGGGCACCTGTTCGCCCGGCGCAAAACGTATAAAGATTTAAAAAAATAAAGTTGCTTCGATAAAATCGTTTTCACAGTGAAAGTTGTTTAGAATGATGTCTCTAACAACTCCCTAAAATATACCTACATCTTTCTGTTACACTCTGTATAATTTATACGGGGCTATTAACACACCTCGGACACTCCACAGAACGCTCGTAAAATAATCACCTATTACTACTACATAGCCTAATGACATTTGTACACGTGCAAATGTGTGCGTAAACTCGTTCGTTTGTGAATGTGTGCGTTCAGCGCCTAAACAAAGTGCCTCCCGAAGAGGCTCCCCGACTCCGGGGTGAGGTGCGGTATCTGAATCCGCGCGGGGAAGGGAGTGGCCGTTCTGTACGTAGTACTATTATCTCTTATGTGCTATTAGTCTAGCCGCTGAGATAATTCGATCCTGACACATGTCAGTTCGGGATGCAATCACCTTTGTGGGAGTGAGATAGAGTGAAAAGTAGCGCGGGACAGACAGGGACATAGACATGTGTGAGGATCGCATTCTCTCAGCGGGCAGAGTATAATACAATGTACAATGTCTGTGGACATCTGTTATTTATTGGTCTGATTCACTGCACTGTTTTGTATTGTGCATTTTATACATTAGTGTGCTGTTGATGTCTCAAACAAAATTAATAAATACAACGTGTAAATGAATTAACGCAAAATGAGAAACTACTTTGTTAGGGACATCATTATGAGCGACTTCCATTATGAAACCGATTTAATCAGAGCAACTTTATTTTTCACTTCCCAGTACATTTTGGCCTGAGTGGGTCAGCTGATTTGTATAGAGAAGTGAAAAATTAAGTTGCTCTGATCAAATCGGTTTCCTAATGAAAGTTGCTCAGAATGATGTCACTAACAAAGTGGTTTCTCATTTTTCGTTATTTCATTCACACCTTGTATTTGAGTATGAGAGTATTTATTATTATCCGGCAGTCGCCCAAGAGTCTCCGCGAGCACATGAACATTCACAACGGCGTGCGCCCGTTCAAGTGCCCGGTGTGCGGCGACAGCTTCAAGCAGTCCGCCGCTCTCTACACCCACAGGTATGAAGGAAGGTTGCTATGTTGCTCCTAGGCTTGCTGGAAGAGATCTCTTGTTTGTAATCGGGATTCGAACCTGCAGCCCCTGAGAGAAGCAAGCGTGGAGCCCACTAGACCGCGGAGCTCTTTTCGCGGAGCGCTGAAATACTAAGTGCGACTTGCACCAGACTTTTGACACCCGATAAAGGGAGTTTAAACGCAATATAAATTACAACGCAGCCATATAAGTAGTCGTGTAATTATGTATTTACCGCATTAGGTCTGTGCCTGTAATGGTAGATATTAATAGATAAATAAATAAATAAATATAATATTATACTAACTCTCTAAGCTACTGATATGCCGTTGCCGTCAATATTACCATATATAATATATGGGACAGTATTGCCGGCAATACTGTCCCATATATCATTTGCCATAAACGGCAATATTTCCGGCAAAGGCAAATCAGTAGTAGATTAGAGTCTACTCTTATGTTTTAAAACTTGGGGTCGGATGAGGGCCCAGCATGTCACTTGGGGTCGGATAAGGGCCCAGCATGTCACTTGGGGTCGGATAAGGGCCCAGCATGTCACTTGGGGTCGGATGAGGGCCCAGCACGTCACTTGGGGTCGGATGAGGGCCCAGCACGTCACTTGGGGTCGGATGAGGGCCCAGCATGTCACTTGAGGTCGGATGAGGGCCCAGCATGTCACTTGGGGTCGGATGAGGGCCCAGCATGTCACTTGGGGTCGGATGAGGGCCCAGCATGTCACTTGGGGTCGGATGAGGGCCCAGCATGTCACTTCTGCACGTGTTTACTTGTAATTGATCTATGTACTTACAGGGTGCTCATCCCATACAAATTAGAATTAGTAACCCTGCGTAAAAGAGATGGCGTGAGGAGTAAGATTTGTACATTAAACGCCATGGTTTCATTTAACTTACTTCTAGGTGGCGCTAATCTTAGAATAAATCCTATATTTATTAGCGCCATCTCGTGGTATTTGCAATTTTTCGATGGTGCTGCACCAAGCGATAAGAAGCTTCCGTAGCATCTCAGTTTACGCCGGTGTCATATTTTGTTCTAGGTGGTCTATCTGTATGAGTATATTATTATAGGATTTATTCTAAGATTAGCGCCACCTAGAAGTACCTATGTTAACTGAAACCTTACAGTACAAATCTTACTCCTCACGCCATCTCTTTTTACGAAGGTTTACTAATTCTAATTAGTATGGCATGAGCACCCTGTGCTTCCATCCCAACAGAAACTTGGCAAGGCCGTCTCGCCATCTCCGCCCATAAATAACGTGCATAAATCTCTTGCAGGCGACTAGTCCACCTCGGGTACAAGATGCGCAACAAGAAGTTCGTGAAGGTGGCGCCGCAGACCGCGGTCTCTTCGGTCCCCACGGTCCCCGCGGTCTCCCCGGTCTCAGTGGTCTCAGACGCGCGCGTCACCGCGGTCGTGGCGTGCGATGTGTTCAACCACATGACAGGAGATCTGCAGTCCCTTTAACACACTGCTGGAGCGAATTGGGAGCTGTGTCAAAATCACCTATAACCCTAATTCCCAGGGATCGGAATTGAGGTGTGAATTTACCTAAAGTTTGCAGGGAGACATAGCATGGAGCTGCTACAACCACTTGTGTTGGACCGGTTTGATTTTAATAATTTTGGCGAAAATTTAAATTATATTTTTATTTTTGCCGTTGAGTGGTTTGCCGTTGAGTCGTCGGGGTCACCACTTTGCCAGAGGCAATTATATGATGATCGACTCCCTCGGGAGTAGAGTAAAAGGGCTGAATGCGCGCAGATACTAAACTGATTTTATTATTAGAAATACTTAGCTTATATATAAATATGTACAAACTTACGTGGTAAAAATAGAAATACGTTATCTGTGAGGGTCGACAACTTATCTAAATAAAACGTGGAAATATGACTAACAATGTCGACCGGCACATTATTTTATAGATTCTAGAAATTGTATCCATATATTTTTTCTTTTTTCGAGAACTTGAAAAATAAAAAAGTTATGATTTTTTTTGGGAATCAGCAGCTTAAAAATGTTTATCGTTCGGTGTTTCAAATGTAAGGAACATGTAAAACTATAAAAATTATAATAATCGGTTAAACAAAAAGCCCGAAATTTAACCGGTTAAATTCAAACCGGTTCTACTCAAGTGGTTGTAACAGCTCCATGTTATGTCTCACTGCAAACTTTAGGTAAATTCACACCTCAATTCCGATCCCTGCTTATTACGGAGCCACCAACTCATACCCTATTCAGTAATTGATCAGTGATTTGGCAGGTCGAAATGTCACTTAGCGAAATAATGTTGCTCGCTTCTGAATCACAGTGACGTGTATTTTTGAATCGATTAAGTGAATGAAATAAAACAGTCAGATGAATGAATAGTTTATACTTATTTCGCAGTTTTGCTAACGGGGCAGCTTAAAAACACTAATTAACTAGCAAACTGGTTATAGGCTATTTACACGGGTCGACCTTCGACAAAGAACATCGAAACTTTCTGGGATACCTATAGTTTAAATTCCCTTAAATGTACCATTTTTGTGTACAAAAAGCAGAATTAGTAAGGCATACTTTAATATGGTAGCATCTATTAGGGCTTTAGAAATAACTTCGACAATAAAGTAAACAAACAATCATTCACTGAACGAATGCTCTCGATTTTTTTGGCACAACACTATTTGTTTTTCGGCAAAAACTGGCATCACTCGACCTGTCAAATCACTTGGATCCACTACTGAAAAGATTATAGCTGTTCAGGTGGGAAAAATTGGTACTACGGACTTGTCATCCGCCATCAAAGAGAATACACACTATACTGTGTCCGCTATTATGAAGACTACCATGACACTAGCGACCGCTATCAACTGAACAGCTAAGTTGGTGGCACTGTACTATAAAAACGAAGTAAACTGACATCAAACGTCACTGCTTGAAATAATGTTGCCATGTTCAGTTTGATAGTGATGTTCTCAGAGTAATTCTATACAATTAGGATTTGTAATAAATATTTGTCACAATTTAATATGACATTGAAAGCTTTTTGCCATTTGAGGTGGCGGAAGCAAATTGTGCCCACTTTTTGTGAGCCATTTGTCTTACTTATTATTCGCAAATAAATGAGTGGGGCGCGTCATTTCAGTTTGAACAAGCTATATGCACTAGCACTAGCTCTCTTAACATTTCTATCAATATCATTCTATATTGAGACATTAGAATGAACTGAATCATTCTTGACCCCATCACTATTTATTTTCTACCAAAGAGCGGTAACATCGGAACTGTCATTTTATTTCGTTGTTATAATATTGACACCCAGTTTCCTGGGCGCTGATTAAAGTGAACAGGTTGGTTAAATCAGTGTCGGCCAATCAAGTTCCGTCATTTTGAATAATAGCGGTTCGTGATTGGCTGAAGCTGATTTAACCAACCTGTTAACTTTAATCAGCGCCCAGGAAACCGGGCATTAGGGTATAACTAATGGGTGATGTCACCGACAATGCCTGTTTTTAGGGGACACTTTGTTTCATTTTAGGGGCCACCTAGCGGTTTTTTCGCTTTGTCCTAAGTTTAATAGTCATCTAGGCTTAAAAGACCGGCAGCCGAAACAAAATATCCATTCTGTCTTTCAATCTATACTTATTGTCCTTCAGAAGACCAAGCAATACTTTTATTATTATTTTGTTATATATTTATAATTAGCATAATGTATTTCGTAATTTCGTTAAAATATTAGGGGTATGATTCTCGCGCAATCGATATGCGGATATCGACACCTATGTCGAGCGATTCCCATACAAAATCACTCGATATATGTCGATATCGAATGCGCGAGAATCATGCTACAGTTGGCCACGCGACCAAGTATAAAACTTAGTTAATTTTATTTGTTGTATATTTAGTTAAAGAAGGCATTTTAAATTATACATTATGCTATACAGATGTAAGTTTCTTTAAATGAAATCCCAACACCTTCGCCGACGTCGTCGCAAAATTATACCCAACCATTTCGACCGGAATTCATAAAAATCGCTCAAGTGCGTGTCGGACTCTCACAAGAAGAGTTCCGTACCATCGTATCTGTCTGTCACCAGGCTGTATCCATTTGTTCGTTTATGGCCAACTTAGCAAACCGTCCACTAAAATTTTCTGTAGGAGATGAGCAATCGGTCCACTTCTCAATAGGTCTACTTCTCAAAAGGTCCACTTCTCAAAAGATCCACTTCTCAATAGGTCCACTTCTCAAAAGGTCCACTTCTCAATAGGTCCACTTCTCAAAAGGTCCACTTCTCAAAAGGTCCACTTCTCAAAAGGTCCACTTCTCAATAGGTCCACTTCTCAAAAGGTCCACTTCTCAAAAGGTCCACTTCTCAATGGGTCCACTTCTCAATAGGTCCACTTCTCGATAGGTCCACTTCTCAATGGGTCCACTTCTCAATAGGTCCACTTCTCGATAGGTCCACTTCTCAATAGGTCCACTTTGAAGTTTACCGATTACGAAGTTGACTGATTGCGAAGCTTACCGATTACGAAGTTGACTGATTGCGAAGTTTACCGATTACGAAGTTGACTGATTGCGAAGCTTACCGATTACGAAGTTGACTGATTGCGAAGTTTACCGATTACGAAGTTGACTAGTTGCTAAGTTGACCAATTACGAAGTTGAATGATTGCGAAGTTTACCGATTACGAAGTCGTGAAAAATAGTGGACGGTTTGCTAAGTGCTGTATCATCGAACAAATGGCTGTATCTCATGAACCGTGGTAGCTAGACAGTTAAATTTTCACAGATGATGTATTTCTGTTGCCGCTATAACAAATTATAAAAAAACAAAAAACAAAACAAAATAAATTTAATATTAAGGGGGGCTCCCATACAACTAACGTGTTTTTTTTTGTTGCGGTTTTTTATAGATAATGGTAAGGAACCCTTCGTGCGCGAGTCCGACTCGCATTTGGCCGGTTATTTAGTATTTGTTGTTATAGCGGCAACAGAAATACATCATCTGCGAAAATTTCAACTGTCTAGCTACCACGGTTCATGAGATACAGCCTGGTGACAGACGGATGGACGGAAGGCTCAGTAATAGGGTCCCGTTTGGCACCCTTCGTGTACGGAACCCTAAAACCTAACTACTACCTGCTTTTCAAATAGAGAATGAATATTGGCTTCTGAATAGATTTCCAGTTAAGCGTGACTTTTCAATTCAAACTTTGCTTTAACTGCTTAATCTGCGCTTTGCAAATAAAAAACACAAACGAAAAATAAAACATGGTTTGACCAGAGCAATGTGGCGTGGCGCAGTATTTTTTATCTTTGGTAAGTCGGCGGAAAATTAAATAATCATCGGTCAAGGTTCCGTAGATCCATACACACCACAGAATACATTACTATTTAGAGTGTTACCTCTCTCATCTGGTGTAGTTAGGGTTCTGCAGTATTACGCGTTCGCTGTAGGTTTGCCGGTGACGATGTGACGTCACTCAGAGGTAGGGTTAGCAGAAATATTACACATTTACAAAACTTTTTTTTTTTTTATGAGTCTGTAATATCCCACTGCTGGGCAAAGGCCTCTCTCCCCCTCTTCCACTCCATTCGATCCTGAGCGGTCTCCTTCCACTCTTTATCCCATAGAGCCAACTCATCACTCCATCTCTTCCTGGGTCGCCCATGCCAAACATTTTATTAGGCAACATTTAACACATTCGATCGATATTAAATAATCTACAACAATAAAAAAAGTTTAGTCCAGTTGGGCTTACCTACGAGTGTATATTCCAAATTCTAATTAGAATCAGGGGTCATGGTTTTTTTTTTTAAAGCTTTTATTTAACTTGCACTGTATGTATGTTTGTTTGTTTGTTTGTTTGTTTGTGGGTATCACGGTTCGCGTCAAAAATGTCGGCTTGAATTTGACCCACTTCCCGTTATCCGATTGAGCTGAAATTTTGCATACGTATGTAAGTTGGATGACAATGCAATATTTTTTTGACTTGGAGCTGATCTGATGCTGGAGCCGGAAGGTGGCCATAGGAACCCTGTTACCAAACGACGCAATCCTATTGTGTTTGGGCTCATTTGATTTATATTGACAAGTACTTTGATCCTAGAATATTTTTTATGACATGGAGCTGATCTGATGCTGGAGCCGGAAGGTGGCCATGGGAACCCTGTTACCAAACGACGCAATCCTATTGTGTTTAGGCTGATTTGATTTATATTGACAAGTACTTTGATTCTAGAATATTTTTTATGACATGGAGCTGATCTGATGCTGGAGCCGGAAGGTGGCCATAGGAACCCTGTTACCAAACGACGCAATCCTATTGTGTTTAGGCTGATTTGATTTATATTGACAAGTACTTTGATTCTAGAATATTGTTTTATGACATGGAGCTGATCTGATGCTGGAGCCGGAAGGTGGCCATGGGAACCCTGTTACCAATTCGTCCGAGAATCTTAAACTAACAAGACGTGTTATCGGTTGCTCCCGTAAAGTTATAATAAGTCAACCTCATTAGTCATTACAATCTTAACCCGTCCTCCGATTTGCATACGGCCTAATTCTCCGCGGGACCAGTGTACACTCATCCGCGCTGCGAGGCATCAGCGGCCCCCCGCGACTCCCGAGGAAAAGAGACAGCTGTCTCCGAGTCATCACCGTCCACTGAGATACCGTCTCCGCGAGTTACGTAAGCGGTCCTGCCAGCTAATTTTCACCCGTCCGTCTGGCCTGGCTTCTTCACTGTTCCTGCACTTCATTCAAACAAGATCTTGAATTTCGCAAGCGTATTGAAGAGCTTCGTGGCGCGGTTCTACTGGCGTTGGACTCGCACAATTATCATACATAGTTCTATCCCCGGTTCGCCGTGTTAGGGAAATAACATTTTATATATTTTTTTTTGTTGTTTTCAACATTATAATTTTAACTTAACTTGTAGAATAAGATTTTAGTTTAATTTATTACTTAGCTGGTACGTGGTATAACAAACAAGATGCCGCCCAAAACCCCTAAATGTGAAGCCTGCGGAAAATTCGTCGGTATCACTGAACTTATGAGTTGCTTATCCTGTACTCGCAGTTATCATCATCTGTGCCTGAATGTATCGGTAAAGGACTACAAAAAACTTCCTGGAGATAACCGTAATGTGGATAAATGCGACAGTTGCAAATCAGAGCAGCGGTCTCAGACTCCACTGCGCGCTTCGTCTACTAGTCATGTGAACCAGGATGGCCCTAGGGTTCCCGCGCCAGCACTACAAACATCCGCCGCCGCCTCCGCCGCCGCCGCAGCTGTTGTCGCTGCCACTGCTAAACTCGCGACGCACGAAGTGAGTTCACCCTCGTCGCCTAGCACTCCTCAACCTAACGTTACAGCCGGAGATAAACCTGAGTCCTCGGGCAACAGCGCTTTTGACATCACCTCCCTAGAGAGTCGTCTCGAAGCCCTAATTCATAAGGGTAACGAAGCACTGAAGAAGGAGATCAGGCTAATTATTGAGTCTGAAATTAAAAAGCAAGTTACATCTTTGACTGCCCAGCTCGAGACTAGGCTTGTAGAAGTTGAAAAACAATGCGACAAAATTGCAGTGCTCGAGAACAACCTATTGGCTTCTGAGAGACGAGTCACGGAACTTGAGTACCAGTTCGGCTCACATCAACAGTGGCTACGTATGAGCAACCTAGAGATATCCGGCGTCCCTGAGCTGAAAAATGAGTCGCCCCGTGACATAACTATCAAAATAGCAGCGCACGCGGGAGTTGCGCTCAAGCCCGAAGACATTGAGTTTGCGCACCGCGTACAGCCGATGAAGGCTAAACCTGGTCGCCCTAAAGTCATAATAACTAAGCTTCGCAACCGCTCGCACAAAGATGCTATCGTAGCAGGGCTAATCAAGTCAAAGGGTATCAAAACATCGGACATTGGCATTTCTGGAGACGAGCACAAACTATACGTCCACGATCATCTCACACCATCCAACAAAAAGATGTTTATGGATCTAAAAGAGATATGTAATAAGCATAACTATACATATGTATGGACCAAACATTGCAATGTTTATGCTCGCAAAGCCGATAACTGCCCCCTGATTCATATTCGTACTCCAGTGGATTTTCACAAAATCGTGTAATTTGTACTCTTGTCACTATTATTTTCTACATTTTGAAATTATTTTATTTGATAATCACCACTAGACACCGTTCACACGCACTATTACACACACACCTCCCTCACTTGTCTCCCCACCCTACGGCTTTAACGTGCTGTAAGTATTGTTTCATCACTAATGTAAATACTTTCTCTATAAAACCTCACTTATACTCCATTCGCGGCTAATCAATTTAACATTTATTTATTTATTTATCAGAACGTCAGAGGACTGAGGACCAAAACGTTAACATTATATAATAGTATTTTAGCAAACAATTTTGACTTGATAATTATAACTGAATCCTGGCTCGTAGATGGCGTGCTGGACTCGGAATTATGCGATGACCGTTACGACGTATTTCGCCTTGACCGCGACCGTGTCGCCACGTGTAGGAAAGATGGTGGTGGAGTATTGGTTATCGCACGTCGCACACTAAACGCGGTTGCGCGACCTGAATGGACCACGTCTAACACTGAATACCTTTGGGTCACCATACCCGCTAAAGCTCTTCGTGGCACTTCAAAGGACTTATGCGTATGTGCTGCATATCTTCCCGAAAAAAGTGGCCGCACTCCGGTCCTCCATCTCCACATCAATAATTTAATTTCATCCGTGAACTCTGTGAAAACCTTAAACCCTGATTCAAATTTCATTGTCGCAGGTGATTTTAACCTACGTTGCTTGCGATGGTCACCCACCGGTGTTGAACAACTGAGTAGGGAACTTATAGCAGTCCAAGAAGCAGCTACATATTTAGTCGACGAATTTCAGGCACTCGAATTTAATCAGTTCAACACTATTACCAATGACAGTGGACATACCTTAGACTTAGTTTTTAGCAACTTCGCAGTTGAAATTTCACGTTCCTCCGTGCCGTTCATTAAGGAAGATCTAGCCCACCCATCTCTAGAAATACTGGCCAACGACCTAACATCTAAGCCTCTTAGTGAAGCAAACTGTCCTAGGTACCGTTTTCACCAGGGCGACTATGATGCAATCTGTAATACACTCAGCAAGTACGACTGGTCCAGATGCCTCAATGTGGGTACCCTTGATGATGCGATCGATAATTTTTATGTTATTATTAATAAAGTTATCAGTGAACATATACCTCTGGACACCAGAAGGAAAAAAACATCGCATCCTATATGGTTCAGTGAGGCACTTATTAAAATAAACAGAGATAAAGCCAACTGTCACAAAAAGTGGAAATTGTACAATAACCCTTTGGATTACATAGAGTTCTCACTACTGCGCAAAAGGCTAAAGACACTTCAAGATGAATGTTTCAAAAGATACATTGAATCAATGCAAACAAATATCAAAACCAATCCTAAGCAATTATGGTCATTTGTAAAAGCACGTAGGCGTAAATCGGCTTATCCGCAATCACTTGTTTATAATGGTGTGCAGCATTCCGACGGTCCTAGCATCTGTAAAGGGTTTAACGATTTTTTTGGCTCGGTATTCAGTCAACCAGCAGCATCCTACCCCGATCTACCTTTGGCTCCACCGTTTTGCAGCGACAACAATATTATCAGTACCACTCAGTTTCATCCTGACTCTATACTTAAATTACTTAATTCGCTCGATATCAATGGTGGTGCAGGCAGTGACAAGATACCACCATATTTCATAGTACGATGTGCGAAACAATTATGCTTTCCTCTGTGCATCCTATTCAACAGATCGCTAAAAGAAGGCTCGTATCCCAATATTTGGAAGAAAGCACATATCCTTCCGATCCATAAAAAAGGTACAAAAATTAATATTGAACATTATAGACCAATATCCATCCTTAATGTTTTTGGCAAGGTTTTTGAAAAAGCCGTCTACGAATGTATTTATCCAATTGTTTCTCGTGGAATCCCACCACAACAACACGGGTTCCTTAAGAGTCGTTCTACGGTTAGTAATCTTACCGAATTTTTAAATTTTGTACTCAAAATGATGGACAGACGCAGACAGGTTGACGTGGTGTACACAGATTTCGAGAAAGCTTTTGATCGTGTGGACCATGTCATCCTGTTGCGTAAACTGTTCCATTTGGGAATCCACGGTGATCTCTACCGGTGGATCACCTCATATATATCTAATAGACAGCAGGCTGTGGTTATCGGGGGACATAATTCAGACTTCATAAACATTCCATCGGGTGTGCCACAGGGCTCTCATTTAGGTCCTCTTTTCTATAATGCCTATCTCTATGACATTTACACAGTATTTTGCGAATGTAGGTTTCTGTTATATGCAGATGATAAAAAGATTTTCCTTGATGTAACCAGTAATATTGATTGTGATAGGCTGCAATCCGACCTCGATCGTCTTAGTGTATATTATGAACAGAACAGAATTTCTGTAAACGTTAGCAAATGTGTCCAAATATCCTTCACCAGACGACAAGAGCCTATTCTATATAATTACAATATTAACAAACAACCACTCACCCGCGTCGACTCGATCCGGGATCTGGGTGTAATACTCGACAGCAAACTAACATTTCAAAAGCACATTGAGAACATCGTGGGCCGCGCGTTTCGAAATCTTGGCTTTGTCATTCGTATCTGCAAACCTTTCAGCGACCTGGGATGCATAAAGCTGATCTATTATGCTTATGTCAGGAGTATTTTAGAATACGCATCATGTATTTGGTCCCCGAACTACATTACCTACACCCAGCGTATTGAGCGTATTCAGTCCAAATTCCTGAAACACCTGAACTATAGATCACGCATCCAGGACCGCTCGTACGATGAGTCCTGTCACCAGCATCACTTCATCACTCTCAAAGATCGCAGAGTATTGCTAGATATGATGGTACTCCACGATATTCTTTCTGGCCGCCTCGATTCTCCCCCGCTGCTATCCGAATTATCTTTTTGCGTCCCACAGCGCCGCACTCGCCATACATCCAATAGACTATTCTCCGTCCCTCTCGCTCATACCAATTATGCCCAAAATTCTACCATGGTTCGCCTTGCCTCTGAATACAATAAACAATTTAGTGATTTAGATCCATTCTCATCCTCCAAAGCCAAATTTCGTCATGAAATTATAAAAGTCTTGATAGACGATGAGGGAAACAAGTGAATAAACACACAAATACACACCCTAACACACACCCTCACACACACACACTCACTTACCCTTACACAAACATTACAAATATACTCCTCACATTCTCCTTACTATATTTAATTTAAATCACGTACCCTATAAAATTCTTATTTCCTAAAACTCTACAACGTGCATAATAATAAGATAACTGTAAGATAAAGTTTTTTTTTCTCTTTTACTTGCTTATTGTATCTTCTGTGGATATCTGTTACCGGCTTAATTTTTGTATTTTCATGTTGTAACTCATTTATTGTATATGCTGTTGATATCCCAAATAAAATAAAATAAATAAAAATAAATAAATAAATAAATAAACGACGCAATCCTATTGTGTTTGGGCTCATTTGATTTATATTGACAAGTACTTTGATCCTAGAATATTTTTTATGACATGGAGCTGATCTGATGCTGGAGCCTGAAGCTGGCCATGGGAACCCTGTTACCAAACGACGCAATCCTATTGTGTTTGGGCTCATTTGATTTATATTGACAAGTACTTTGATCCTAGAATATTTTTTATGACATGGAGCTGATCTGATGCTGGAGCCGGAAGGTGGCCATGGGAACCCTGTTACCAAACGACGCAATCCTATTGTGTTTGGGATCATTTGACTTATATTGACAAGTACTTTGATCATAGAATATTTTTTATGACATGGAGCTGATCTGATGCTGCAGCCTGAAGCTGGCCATGGGAACCCTGTTACCACACGACACAATCCTATTGTGTTTGGGCTCATTTGATTTATATTGACAAGTACTTTGATCCTAGAATATTTTTTATGACATGGAGCTGATCTGATGCTGGAGCCGGAAGGTGGCCATGGGAACTCTGTTACCAAACGACGCAATCCTATCGTGTTTGGTCTCATTTGATTCGTCTTCACAAGCACTCTAATTCTAGATTAGATGTTTTGTCCAGGCCCCCGATTCTCGCGCTATCGAGATCATCTCCCCAGTCAAGATATCTGTTTTGATACCGCCTAAATCCGTCGAAAATTATCTCGATTTATATTTATTATGATCGAAAACGGGTCGAGATATCTCGGTTGGTCGAAAGGCTAGTCGTAAGAATAGCTTTTTCTTGTTTTTGATAGAGATTTCGGTATCTCAAAATCGATATTTCGACCATGGACATGATCTCGCTAGCGCCAGAATTGCCTCGCTGTAATGATAAAGACTAAAAAGTTAAAAATAAATTAAAAGTAAAAAAACATTTTAAACAAAGCTTTTATTTAATGCCCTAAAAAGAAGAAAATAAAATTTCGATTCAATCAAATGCGTTATTTTATTAAATTACACAATTAATACGATATAAAAGCTTGTTGCGGGATTTATCTCCAAGTCTGTGCAAATAGTCCCTACCACCTGATTAAGTCTACACAAGTAAATCTCGCAACAAGCTTTTATATCGTATTAATTGTGTAATTTAATAAAATAACGCATTTGATTGAATCGAAATTTTATTTTCTTCTTTTTAGGGCATTAACACGCTGGGAAGCGTAAGGACAATCCAGTCCTTGGAACAATATTGACATTAAAATTATAAAAAAAAAAAAATTACATTAAAATTATTTTGACAGTGGGTACCAAGACGTCAATGAATGTCTAATTTTTGACGTTGGTACCCACTGTCAAACTAATTTTAATGTATTTTTTTTTTTTTACAAAAAAAATAAAAAAAATGGCTGGAGCCAGGCGGTTAAATAAAAGCTTTGTTTAAAATGTTTTTTTACTTTTAATTTATTCCAATTTATTGTACAAACTTTGCTATAAATAAACCATTATTTCAAAATCTTTGTTTTTTATTTCAATAAATACACATTAATACACATAAATAAATTAAAATATCATAAAAAATAAATAAAAAGTCACACAAGAGCAGACTGCGAGTACTGCGACGCGTCAGCGATGACGTTGCTAACGGTGTGCGGATAGGGCGACTCAGGGGTGCGGTTGGCGGTTGGGGGAGGGCAACCGCATTCCACGCACCGGCAAACCTACAGCGAACGCGTAATAAAAATAAACGGTCAAGTGCGAGAAGGACTCGCCCACCAAGGATTCCGATCACACTTGGAGAGCGTAACACGTGTATACCTGTAAACCTGACCTTGTGATTAAACCTCATGACTTTTTACCAATTTGACAATGTGTTGGCGAATGTGAACACTGTTTCACGTATCAATATCCTAAAATAAAGCAATCATTTTTACACACTTGTCGAAATTCGTGTTAAAATGAATTTACACTAGTATTACACAATTGAATTTTTTATTCTAAGATATTGATACATATTAACGGCCGATCCCAATAACCTATCTCTATCCGTGATCTGCAGATTACGCCTTACATTTTACAGTTGCGCTATGGGATTTATGTCAAAATTGACACCAGCAATCTCAAAATCTGCAGATTATGGATAGAAGATAGGTTATTAATTTCGGCCGTAAGACGTGTAACAGTCTTTTTCTACCGCGGATTGAGTCAAATGGATAAACAGTATCACGGTTTACTCACAAAGTTGAGAAAATAGCCAAAATTTACAATTCCCGACCGTGACGTTTCACCTTAACGCTCTTATTCATAAACATCCAATAAACCTATTATAGCTAAAATGCCGTTAAAATTTGTTTGTCTTTCTCTTTCACTTTGACATTTGTGTTTGTGAGAAAGGGACAAAACACATTTTAGTTATCAAAGGCTTGATAAGTTTTATGAATAAGAGGGTAAGTGTCTAACCAAAAAGGAAAAAGCAAGCGAGCAGCGAGGGGCAAGCAAGGGCTGTACGAGTATGTTGGAGCCTTATTGGTGATGCATGGAGGGATATTGTGCGAGAGTGTGGCAGGTACTGCGAGAATGATGCTTAACTGTGCTGTGTATGTAACTGTCCTCTCTTTATTAGAATTATTCGTAATTTGAAATCGAAATTTAATTACTATGGTATCTATTTATAATTAATTTGCTGATCTGTATTTGTACTATTAATTTATTGTAATGTGATTTAAAATAATGTTTGTGTCGATTTGGTTCGCTGTTATGGCACAAATAATACCTGTGATAATAAATAAATAAATAAAAAAAATAAAATGTTTCGTGAAGCAGGGTGAATTATTCTAGAGCTATGCAAGAAAAGAGAACGGATTACCTATTTATTTATTTATTTATTATTCAAATTAAATTGTATAGCATTACAGACTAAACCAATGCGCTAGACAAATACAATAAACATTAATTAAATAGTATTCCATATTTGATAAGTATTCAATTCAATTACAAATTCATTAATTTCAAAATATACAAAATAAATAATCTGAGGACAGCACTGTCATACAGTCATCTCGCAGAACCTGCCACATTCTCGCACTATGTCCCTCCATGCATCACCGAACAGATCATTCGCTGGCGCTGCAGCCAAAAGAGCTAAGGACGAGGGGCATGGGTCTAAAAATATTTTACTAGAGAACATGGCATAGCGTCACGCCTTTTCCCATACGGGGTGGCAGAGGCACAACTGTGTCCACTTGTAGCCAGTGATTCAATACTCCATTTTGCGTGACAGGGCGCTAGCCCATCGCCGCAGATATGGAGCAATGAAAGTTTCCTCACGATGTTTTCCATCACCCGTTAGAGTGTACGTATAACGTACTTAAGATAAATGACTTATATCATTGGTACATGGTCAGCACCGGGATTCGAACCTGCACCTCCTGCGTGAGAGGCAAGCGTGAAACCCACTAGAAAAGTGTTTAAATGGCAATATGGACCAAAATTTAAAACTAAAATTCTGGGCATACAGGCAGGCATTTTCTATGGTGGTCCTCCACTTAACATAACATAATAATGTTACACCCTGTATGGCTTATAATGAAAAGTCAAAAAAGGCCTCTCTTTTGTCCATAATATTTTTTTGGACCATGTGTGATTTAATTCTATAGAGGAGGAATGAACATCAGCCTCTTTGTATTGAAAATTGAACAAGGGGGTTGATTTTCACAATTATTAATTAAGGTTATTTTACTGGGGATGAAATATTTTTTTAGGTTTTTCCGTACCCGAAGGCCAAACGCTGCCTGTCCGTCCGTCCGTCTGTGTCTGGAGGTTATTCTCTCAATATTAGATAACTATTTTAGTGAGGATGGATACAAAGAATAGAATAGAATAGAAATAGTTTATTTTGCCTTAAAAAAATATACATAAAAAGTACAGTTAAATAGGGTACATTAGTTTAATAAGACAAAAAAGGGACGGTCTCAGCGTTTGCTGTGAGAAGCACAAACATGTTCTATCTCAAAGCGCTGATTTTCAGACTACCTGTAAAGAAGAAGAGAAAAAAAAAATTATAACAAAAACAAATAAAGTAACAAAACAATAAAATTAATAAAAATGACATAATAAGTATAGAGCTCTGTGGTCTAGTGGGCCTCCCGCCCGATTCTCACGCAGGAGATGCAGGTTCGAATTCCGGTGCCGACCATACACTAATGAGACAATGAACTCATAGATTAATTATTAATCCATCTATCAGACTATTGGATGACATAATAATTTTAAGATAGCAAACAAACCTCAGAAACAAACAGACGTATAACAATAATAATATATAAAAAAACGGTTAAAAACAAAGAGCAACATGGCTTCTTTGGATGGATTTTAGTAGGAATTGTGGAGCACCAAAGTCCATTAATGTACAATATTTTACGCTTCTAGTAACAAGCCAAATCCAACATGGAACGTTAGCAAGATCTCAACACCACAAGCCTGTACCCATCGAGTATCATATATCCTGCAGTGAAGATGGTTTGAATGACTACATCACCATAAATGGAAAAAAAATAAAATGTAACTCAGTCATCCCTAATAATGATAGGGTTCACGTAAGAAATAACAACCCTACTAGCGAATCTGAACATGATAATATGAGCCAAGCCGAAACCGGATTCATCAATGCTATGAGCGAAATAAAAAACGAATACAACAATGCTATAACAGAAGTAAAAAACGAATACAACAATGCTATGAACGTAGCAACAAATGAATTAAAAATGATATTAACCGAACTAAATAACTTCATATCCAATTATGATGCGGATCAAGTAAAAGGTTCTAATAACGAATACAAACATGATATGAGCCAAGCCAAAAACGAATACAACAATGCTACGTGGTATGACAATAGCAAAGATGCTATTAGCAAAGCAAATCACCGAATAACCTTACCCGATTTATATAAACGGATAACGCCAACCAAAGTCAAAAGAACATTATTAAAAAACAAAAACAACAATGTCAAAGTCAATATAAATGGTGAAAATGAGGAACACGGTGGAGGCGTTCGCATTTCATTCGACTTAGTGGCGCAGCTGGAGGAAAATCAGCAAAACGCAAGGCCGCTTTCTCGAAAAAATCTGATTAGCTATGTGAACCGTCAAGTTGCAGAAGATGTGCTGCTGAATAGTAATGGAGACCTCGTGAGTTTGCTGAGACCTGCCACGCATGGAAGTAAGAAGGAAATAGACGGTGGAGGGAAGGAAGATGTGAATGTGAGGTATCTGCACATCAGCAATCCGGAGGCGATAGAAGAATACCGGCAGAAACATTCGGAGTAAGTAAAATGGCGGCTGACACAGTTTTAAGTTGGAAGCAACCCTCAAACCACTTAGACTTTGGTCGGTGAGAAATTAACGAATGTTTGAATTATTAATAAGACTAGCTGACCCGGCAGACTTCGTACTGCCTCAATTTAATATGAACTTTATTGAATAGCAATAAAGTTCAAATTGACTCTAGAAAACGTTTGTATGGGAAATAGAAAAGGGCTGTTTTTAGGGTTTTCCCGGAAATTATTCGATTTTTTCTCGCCTTTTAAACCTTCCCTAGACCTCCACGAACATTTCAAGACTAAGATAAGATAAATCCGTTCAGCCGTTCTCGAGTTTTAGTGAGACTAACGAACAGCAATTCATTTTTATATATATAGATTATAATATTTTTGATTATAAAATATGCAGAACTGAAAACAAGGGGTCTAAGGAGGCGATAAATCTTCGATGCAACTGTCAGAGCCAACAAGCAATCCTGAAATCTCAAGCCTTGAGGTCGTCTCTACAAGGAGAACCACATAGGTAGGATTTTATTCTAAAATAATATGTAGCCCATTAATGTAGTGGCACGGCCCTTTACCCGGATCCGAGTAAGATTGAGCCATACTCCACCACGCTGGCTCAGTGCGGATCGATGGAGGGGTGTCAGGCTAGTGCCAACCCGACTGTTAGAAGTTATCAAGCCCTATTCTCCTGTCCTGAGTTAATCTGAATTGAGAACATCGGAAAAATCTGATTTTGTCCGAAGCTTGCTGCACCATGCTAAAACAGTTTCAAGAAGATATTTGAAAAATACCTGGGTACCCTGGGCCCTCGGTGGGACTGCGTACTTCTGTCCTTAATTTAGAACATCCAAAATTTAATATTTTGTCTGAAGTAGGTATGCTGCACCCCCTTGTCCCTTAGAGATAACTAAGGTCAGATAACTGGTTATCTATGCAGTTTTTTTACCCTCAGAGATAACTAGTTATATCCAAGGATTTGTTTTGCCTCGCAGATAACTGCACCATGCCAAAATAGTTTCAGGAAGATATCCGAAAAGTATCTACCCCGATGCTATGCCTCTGACACAGCTTTACGAGTATAAGCTACACTATTTTTAGTATCACAGTTTTTTTTTTAAATGTCTGTGTGCAATAAAGAAATTATGAATTATGAGTATCGATAGTAGCCGGAAGTGTCATCCGAAACACAGAAGCGCCCGAAACAAATGTCACAAAGAAACGGACACCCATCCAGCAACCGTCTCGGCCAGATGTTGCTGTGCCCGCACGATCGTGTCGATGTGCGAATACCGCTCAGCCACGGGCACTTTAGTACGATTTTAAAACATACTAAAGTCAGATAACTTTATTTGACATCTCAAGTACCTGTGAAATGTCAAATTCCTCAGTTAAACAGACAGGTAAACGCCATCTGTTTTTTTTACTCTATTCTGCGCTAGAAAAACAAGGTTTGGTTGATGACCGCGCTTCGGGCGTTTCTGATTTCTGATTTCTGATAAAAATGGGCACCACTTTTTAGCATTGGCTTTTACTTTCAGTTCGCTGACGGACGACAGATGCAACTGTGGAGTTGACCTGATACACGAACTACCGAATCGACGGAATGACGGCTTCGGTAAAGGCTCCGATATATTTAGTGGCGAGAAAAGCGTTGTGAAGACTTTAGACATCGACTTCATCAACACCAAGACCAGGGAAAAGAAAAAGCCGGACAAGGGTGGGTGATCTGAGGATTCTTTTTAGGGTTCCGTAACCAAGGGTGCAAAGACCCTACTACTGATTAAAACTACGGCTCGTGCTAGAGGGCCCGCTGACGGACAGAACGGACGGACGGATAGACGGACATCGAAGGCTAGGAGGCGGAGGAGGGAGGTCCTGCTGGCACCCTATTTACCGATTATTCTATTTTTATATGGGATTTCTTTATAGTTAAAACGCTTTGTATGGATAAAAATGAAGACTCGAAGCTGCTTGAGTTGACATGCACTTATATTGACTTTCTTCAATGGATTTTTGCTTATTTTACAAAATATAAAGACTAAAATTAAATGTATGGATCGATCCTGCTTGGTCGGTATTTCGCAGTGTTGTGTGGTGTGAAGTTGTCGTTCTCGCTCCACGGTCCACGCTTCACCTCCCTCGCCTTGCTTCTCTCTTCAGCATGCTGTGACATATATATGGTATTTGGATTGATTTTATCGAATGCTGAAGGATGACTGAAAGATGACTGAAGTCTGTATGCTAATGGAGATGTCTCTGTATTCTCCTCAGACTGGGAAGCAAAACCGAAGGAAAACTACGAGCCCAAACCCAAGAGAGATGACTGGAATTTCAAAAAGAATGACAACTTTTACTCCAAAAAGAAGGACGACTCCAACTTCAAAAATAATGATGACTTCAGGTAATAAAACTCCCGCTAAACATTATCTGTCTGTTCTATCGAATGCGATTTTGCGGCTTCTACTACCGAGTAGCGCTAGTAGCCGCTTACCTACAGCTTAACGTTTCGTCGAATAACTTCCGAGAATAGTGCTTACTCGATTTTCGTCTGTCTTGCCTCAGAAAGCGCCCGTGTCTAGCGCGTAGATGTGCCGAGCCGGCAATGTTGCCATTTTTACGGCAATATAGCCGCAATTTTGCCGGCTCGGCATATCTATCTTGCGGTATTCGCATATCGGAAACGATCGTGCGGATAGAGCAACTTGTGCCCGAGAAGGATGCAGAATGGGAGTCAGTTTATGTGTAGCATGTTTTGGCCACTTCCGTGTTTTTGGACGGTGCGTTAAGCTGTAGGTAAATGTTCAACCTAATCAAATCCAATCCGCAGCTACACTAAGCGTCGTCGCCCGGAGAAGACTTTTGACCGCGACGACTCATACCAACCTGCCAAGAAGAAATCAGCCAACAGCGGCTGGGGCCAGTATAAGAACTTAAAGATCGGGCCACAATCTCAAACCGTATACCACGACGAGCCGCGACCGAAGAGGAATAGGAACAGACATCTTGATAGTAATCTCCGTTCTAACTATAACCCACAGTTTGGGCGCACGCCGATTCCTTTTGTAGGGAAGAAGCGGATTTATGATGAATTACGTGTTAGTTAATAAAGATCTATCATATTTTTAACACACTTTTATTAGCTTCACTTGTATGTATGTATTATTATTATTATTATTTACAATTTACAAAGACAACAGCACAAAAACAGTTGAATATAGGCAGGATAACTAAGTCTAAACAAAGGCCAATTAATGACTTATATTTTATAGGCCAGACATGATTGGTAGGGGTGATATACATAAGATATTGGACGGGACGGGACGGGATGGGAGGAGAGGGAAGTGTGTGTAGGGTTTTGTCGTCGTGTGTGAGGTTATGTGTGCGTGTGAGTGTAAGTGAGAGATGATGATGCAACTGTTATGGCTAGGAGAGACATCATAAGGCGATATACCAAGCTGCTTACTCATTATAGCTATAACCTATACACCGTCTTCGTCATCGCTTTTGGTGAGCTGTAGCAGTAGGTGCCTCTTGAACTCAGCCCGCGACATGTGAAAAATATCAAGATGTGCGAAGTGGTCATTGTATGTACGCGGAAGGCGGCAGCTGAGGGAATTGGCCGCGTCGTTTGTGCGGGCGAATGGGACATGGAGGAGAGAAGTTTGTCGAGTTCGCTTGGTTGGTGTTCTAAGCCGCAGCAGCTCGCTGACCAACTCAGGGCAGTCAACATGACCATGATACACATTGTGTAAGAACTGCATGTCTAAATGAATGCGGCGATCTCCAAGGCTGTGTAGATTATGTATGCAGTATGTTTGTAACGGAATCTGAGTGTTCAAACTCTTTTGATCATTTCCCGTTTACCCATTTTAGCCCTTATTATGGATTTTTGTGCATATTATCGCAAGCATGTTTGCTTTGCTTACATATTTTGGGCTTTTGATGTTGCACAAAATCTTATAATCCGGTCTCTAGTAATGAGTCTTGTTGTTTTGTATGAACAAAGATCACAACGTACTTTTATTGGTTGTAGTTCATTGCCGGATGGTGGCTGACCTTGACCTTGACCTTTGCCAATACCCTGACTGTGAACTTTACCTTAATTGAAATTAATATTATGTTCATGTTGGACATACAAACTTATTAAATAATCAATATCCACATTATCATGGGATCATCTGGGGGAGAAACAGGCTTTGTAGAGGTTAAACATCCAAATCCACATTATAATCGATAGCCTTAGCACTTGCCTCCCCTAGATCAGCATAGCAGGCAGTTTAAAAGGGTCAAAGTTACCAGGCCTTACTGTAGGTAGGTACTTCATGTTTGAATAAATATTGGGTGACGAATATGACTTTAAAAATCTTTATTTAGTGATGGGAATTGATCTTCTATGCAAAAAAAAAAAAATTATCATTTCGTTTTTTTTTTTTTAATTGAGCACTTGTGACCATTATATGAAAAACATGCCAAAACATCAAAAAATATTAGTTCTAAAATAGCCTCCGAGGGTTTAACCATAGAGCAAATACTTGCTCTATGGTTTAACGGTTAAGGTTGTTCTTTGCGAGAAATGGCCATTTTTGTCCAGCGCGCCATACACTTATTTTTGTAAAATTAATAAAAAAAAACACAAAATGTTTGGAGTTTCAAATCTAGACAGGATCAGGAGCTTTAGGTAGGCTTAACAACGGTTAACTTATGGTATTAGGTAAATGAAAAACAAACGTTAATTTAATTCAAAGGTTGTTATATCCCTAGAGCCAATTTTCGTTACACTGTGTGAATGGCCCCGGCCAGCCCGAACGCGCGGTGGTGACTTACGCGATGGCGGGCGCGACGACGCGGGCGCACTTATGCATTACCCGCCTTGTCACTTTCATGATAGGTATATGAACTCAAGCGGCGTTTTCAAATGTTTGATATTTCGCGCCCGCCGTTCGCCGCCGAAGTCTGTCGGTTTCGTTGAGGCCATTGCCATGTGAGTCACGGCCAGAGACTATATGACTGCGCCTGCCGGGGAATGCGGCTCGCCAAACGTTTGTTGTATTCAACAAACGTTCGCATACGCAACCTATGTATTATGACGGGCCGCCAGACAGTTTCGCAGCGGCTGACCAATCACAGCTCTCTTACCTCGTCCCCCGCCGCTCGTAAATTGGTGAGTTGTGTTTCAAAGGAAAATTTATCTGCGCTCTCCACTGGATAAGTGCTCCCTGGTCACGGCCCAGAGTCCTGTTTGGCACCCTTCAGTTACGGAACCCTAAAAACTAACTACTACCTGCTATTCAGATAGTAAAACTATAGTAAATTATGATTATTGGCTTCAGTAAAGCGTGAATTTGTAATTCAAACCTCAATTTAACTGCTTAATCTGCGCTTTGCAAATAAAAAAACACATTAAAAATAAAACATGGTTCGATCAAAAAGCAATGTGGCGTGTCGCAGTATTATTTGTCTTTGGTAAGTCGGCGGAATATTAAATAATAAATAATCGGTCAAGGGTTCAGTCCTTTATTGTTACCTCGTAGTTAGGGTTCTAAATAAAACAACGAAAAGTGTGATGTCATCCATGTAAAGCAAATTACTTACCTACACATTTTTGCAAATATATAGAAACTTCCAGTTTTCAGATTTTTTTTCCCGCCACTTTTTGCCTTTCATGAATCGGATCGGTCAACGGGAAGTACCCTATTGGTTTCGATTTTCAAGTTCTATGAAAAACCAACATTTTTACAGCTTATACGGATTCAGTAATGTACCTAACTGTAATAATAGGTCATGAAATTGGATTTTATATGTTTTAACTATTCCTGAGTAAAAAACTTGTGGAGCACAAAAGTCCAGTAGAATTAATGCATATTTTCCGATTCCAGTAACGAGCCAAATTCATCATGGAACGTTAGCAAGATCATACCACCATAAGCCTACACCCATCGAATATCATATATCCTGTAGTGGAAATGATGGACGGAACCACTACATCATCATAAATGGAAAAAGATTAAACTGTAACTCAGTCATCTCTGATGATGATGCGGGTCGAGTAAAAATATTTATTGGCCAACACAAACAAACGATGAAAAATACATTAAATAAGACGTTAAACGATCTCAAAAAAAATGCTGAAGATGTGCTGCTGAATAGTAATGGAGACCTTGTGAGTTTGCTGAGACCTGCCACGCATGGAAGTAAGAAGGAAATAGACGGTGGAGGGAAGGAAGATGTGAATGTGAGGTATCTGCACATCAGCAATCCGGAGGCGATAGAAGAATACCGGCAGAAACATTCGGAGTAAGTAAAATGGCGGCTGACGTACGAGAGGCGTTCAATAAGTAGTGAGAATGAGGTAGAAACTCCTTGGATAATGATAAAAGTAAAAATACTGGCAGGCATAGCCCACCTATTTGTTGCCGTCAATGATGCTGGGTTCGAATGGGCATCGTAACACCCATTTTTTTTATTCTATAAATCGAAAATATAGACAAATATAAGAAACTAATTTGAATATTTTTTAATTTTTTGATGTCATTATTTTTTTATTAATTAATTAAAATTTCTGAATTTTGTAAGTATGACGTCACCACTGGCATAATTAGGTAAGTTCCTTTGCATTCAATCATGCTTTTAAAAAGTAAAAATACGTTGACGTTTGACAAATGTCAACAAGAGTTAATATTTAAATAATAAGTCGTTGTTATCCGATGTCGGTAACGAGTTATAACATTTTAATTTCTAAAATTGCCAATAACCAAGAATTGAATTGAGTTTATTGATCCGCTAATGTAAGTATTTAACAAAGAGACTAAAGAATCCTTACTTCCAAGTGATCTTCACAGCAATACTGTGTGTACACCTTGAAATTTTCCGCCTTAGCTTGACGACACCATTTTTGACGCAAATCTTCTCGAATGCGTACAAACAGTTTAGTTGGGCTATTTTTCGAATTGTTTTTGCAGTTTGGAACGAAGCACTCTCTAGATCCCATGATTATTTTAGTATTATTCGGATGTTTATTTGTTGCGATGCGAAGGTTATTTTCAGCGGTTATTTCTCTGTTTGACACTTTTGACAGTTGTTGTTGTTGACAAATGTATTTTTTTTTTATATTTGTAGGCAATGGAACTACCGCATTAGAGCCAACGATGACGTATTTGAAAGAAAATGAAATTAACAGTTTTTGCGATAAATATTAATAATCCGTTTTAATTTTATTTATTTAAACCCCTTATAGTAATCAGTATCCCTATTCCTCTAAATGGTTTTCACTTTACGACAATCGATGCCTCCCTGATCAATGCCCATTGGTGGAGTATACTCCATAGTCTCCAGACCTTGCTTCTAGTGACTTTTATGTATTTCCTCGATTTAAAGAATATCTTTAGGCCAGAAATTCGATGATGACGAAGTAATCGCCGCTGTACAAGGTTTTTTAGACATTTAAGATGAAGAGTTTTTTCAGAAAGGAATTTTAGGTATAGAGATATGTCAAGTGTATAAAACTAAAGGTGATGTGAAAAATAAAATAACAAACAAATGTTTTTGTTAAAAGTTACTTGCATCTAATTGATTCTCACTACTTATTGAACGCCATAGTAGTGTACGTTTTTAGAAAGAGTCTATATAAGAAGCAACCGTCAAATCACTAGACCAAGAAGCGTTGTTGCGTTTTGGTGGGATTTACTTATACGTAGGTATGAGAAATTAGCGAATGTTTGAATAATTGATAAGAATATAATATTTTCGCTTATAAAATATGCAATTGCAAATAGAAATGAAAACAAGGGGTCTGAGGAGGCGATAGATCTTCGATGCAACTGCCAGAGCCAACAAGCAATCCTGAAATATCAACTGCAAGCCTTGTCGTCCCTACAAGGAGAACCACTGGATAGGTAAGATTTTATTCTAAAATAATATGTAGCCCATTAATGTTAGGTGGCATGGTCTTTAACTCGGATACGAATAAGATTGAGCCATACTCCACCACGCTGGCTCAGTGCGGATCGATGGAGGGAAGTCAGGCTAGTGGCCAACCCGACTGTCAAAAGTTATCTTATAAAGCTGCCCTATCCGTTCTGTCCTAAATTGAGAACATCAGAAAAATCCGATTTTGTCCGAAGTTTGATGCATTATGCCAAAATAGTTTCAAGAATATATTCGAATAACATCTAGGTACCCTGGGTGGGACTGCGTAATTCTGTCCTTAATTTAGAACATCCAAATTTGAATATTTTGTCTGAAGTAGGTATGCTGCACCCCCTTGTTCCTTAGAGATAACTAAGGTTAGATAACTGGTTATCTGTGAAGTTTTTTTACCCTCAGAGATAACTAGTTATATCCAAGGATTTGTTTTGACTCGCAGATAACTGCACCATGCCAAAATAGTTTCAGGAAGATATCCGAAAAATATCTACCCCGATGCTATGCATCTGACACAGCTCGCCGTTGCACACCATTTTTGGTATAACTGTTTTTTTCTAAATGTGTGTGCAATAAATACATTATGAATTATGAGTATTACCGCCCGAGTATCAATAGATGTCGGGAGTGTCATCCGAAACACGGAAGCGCCCGAAACAAATGTCACAAAGAAACGGACACCCATCCAGCAACCGTCTCGGCCAGATGTTGCTGTGCCCGCACGATCGTGTCGATGTGCGAATACCGCTCAGCCACGGGCACTTTAGTACGATTTAAAAACATTATTGCAGTCAGATAACTTTATTTGTCATCTCAAGTACCTGTGAAATGTCAAATTCGTCAGTTAAACAGACAGGTAAACGCCATCTGTTTTTTTTACACTATTCTGCGGTAGAAAAACAGGGTTTGGTTGATGACCGCGCGATAAAAAAGGCACCACTTTTTAGCATTGGCTTTTACTTTCAGTTCGCTGACGGACGACAGATGCAACTGTGTTGACCTGATACACGAACTTCCGAATCGACGGAATGACGGCTCCGATATATTTAGTGGCGAGAACAGCGTTGTGAAGACTTTAGACATCGACTTCATCAACACCAAGACCAGGGAAAAGACAAAGGGTGGGTGATCTGAGGATTCTTTTTAGGGTTCCGTAACCAAGGGTGTAAATCGGGACCCTACTACTAATTAAAACTACGGCTCGTGCTAGAGGGCCCGCTGACGGACATAACGGACGGACGGATAGACGGACAGCGAAGGCTAGGAGGCGGAGGAGGGAGGTCCTGCTGACACACCCTATTTACCGATTATTCTATTTTTATTTGGGATTTCTTTATAGTTAACGCTTTGTATGGATGAAAATGAAGACTCGAAGCTGCTTGAGTTGACTGCACTTATATTGACTTTCTTCAATGGATTTTTGCTTATTTTACAAAATATAAAGACTAAAATTAAATGTATGGATCGACCCAGATTGGCCGGTATTTCGCAGTGATGTGTGCTGTGAAGTTGTCGCTGAGCCCCTCGCTCCACGGCGTCTGCACCGCCGCCCCTCGCCTTGCTTCTCTCTTCAGCATGCTATGACATATGTATGGTATATGGATTGATCGCTCAAAATAAACTTATCAAAACGCTTTTTGGCTATGACTATTTAACAAACACGAATAAAATATGCCTACACTGAAACAAAACTGTTTAATATAACCCAAACATATCAATACAATACATGTATACTCATACGAAAAATCTTAACGAAAGATATTCACACTCAAATAACCTTCACAAAAAAAAGAAATCTACAAAGTCGCTTTACAAGACAAGCTAACAACATTATTATACAACATCACAGGACAAACTATGGCAATAGGAGTATAGTAGCTGAGGCTGCTCGTTTGTACAACAAACTTCCAAAACCAATTAAAGAAGCGAAATCATTACCTATTTTCAAAACCCTACTCAAAATTCACATTTATAACTCTCTTCATAACTAAATTTCATCTTTCTTACTTACAATAAATATGATAATGTAAACACACCCTTTGCGAGCATCAACACTGATTCGTTAATTCATCTGATTATTTACGCATTCTTTTTAGGACTACCCTAGATATTTATTTTTGTTTTCTTTTGCGCCTGTCGGTTAGCTATTATTTATTTTATTACCTAACTAAGTGTTTCTCAAGTAAGTGAATTGTATAATTCTTTTTGAGAAATAAATATCTTAAACCATATTTTTTGTTAGAATGCTGAAGGATTACTGAAGTTTGTATGCTTATGGAGATGTCTCTGTATTCTTTTCAGATTGGGAAGCGAAACCGAAGGATAACTACGAGCCCAAACCCAAGAAAGATGACTGGAATTTCAAAACGAATGACAACTTCTACTTCAAAAAGAAGGACGACACCAACTTCAAAAATGATGATGACTTCAGGTAGTAAAACCCTCGCTAAACTGTCTACATTTAAGCGAAATAATTATCTGTGTTCTATCGAATGCGAGTTTACGGCTTCTACTACTGAGTAGCGATAGTAGCCGCTTACCTACAGCTTAACGTTTCGTCGAATAACTTCCGAGAATAGTGCTTACTCGATTTTCGTCTGTCTTGCCTCAGAAAGCGCCCGTGTCTAGCGCGTAGATGTGCCGAGCCGGCAATGTTGCCATTTTTACGGCAATATAGCCGCAATTTTGCCGGCTTGGCAGATCTATCTTGCGGTATTCGCATATCGGAAACGATCGTGCGGATAGAGCAACTTGTGCCCGAGAAGGATGCAGGATGGGAGTCAGTTTATGTGTAGCATGTTTCGGCCACTTCCGTGTTTTTGGACGGTGCGTTAAGCTGTAGGTCCCGGCTACTATCCCTTCTTGGTGGTAGTAGTCGTAAAGCTGTGTCAGATGCCCTAATAGGGCAGCTTGATAATTTCTGTCAGTCGTTCGTGTTGGCCACTGGCCCGACACCCCTCCACCAACCCGCACTGAGCCAGCGTGGTGGAGTATAGTATGTGTCAATCGTAGTCCCGATTTACAGGACATGACATGTTGTGTTGTGACGCATCAGAACGGTTTCGTACATTTAGGGCCTTATCACACTGGCGATTAGCGAGCGATTTGAAAGCGACGCGACTGCGCAGCGCACACGCCGCGATGACGCCGCGATTGCGCGGCGAGCACGCAGCTTACCTTCCGCATTTTGCACGCCGCGACGGCGCAGCGCCGTCGCGGCGTGCATGCCGAGCAATCGCCTCCACGTCACGGCGTGCACGGCGTCATCGCGGCGTGTGCGCTGCGCAGTCGCGTCGCTTTCAAATCGCTCGCTAATCGCCAGTGTGATAAGGCCCTTAGTACGTATGATGCACAGACTTATGCGAGTTATTTATTTTATGTGTCGCGATGTGTTGTGATGTTCTGACGCGTCACAACCACAACACAACTCGTTAAATAAATGTAAATCGGGCTTCACTCGTATCAGAGAATGGAGAGAGTAATGGGCTAGATATTATACTAGGTATGAAACGTCATTTGTATGCCATTGACGCTAGCTCTACCTATTATTAAGGTAAATGTTCAACCTAATCAAATCCAATCCGCAGCTACACTAAGCGTCGTCGCCCGGAGAAGACTTTTGACCGCGACGACTCATACCAACCTGCCAAGAAGAAATCAGCCAACAGCGGCTGGGGCCAGTATAAGAACTTAAAGATCGGGCCACAATCTCAAACCGTATACCACGACGAGCCGCGACCGAAGAGGAATAGGAACAGACATCTTGATAGTAATCTCCGTTCTAACTATAACCCACAGTTTGGGCGCACGCCGATTCCTTTTGTAGGGAAGAAGCGGATTTATGATGAAGTACGTATTAGTTAATAAAGATCTATCATATTTTTAACACGCTTTTATTAGCTTCACTTGTATGTATGTATGTATGTATGTATGTATGTTTGTAACGGAATGAGTGTTCAAACTCTTTTGACTCCCCTAGATCAGCATAGCAGGCAGTTTAAAAGGTTCCCCGCTCGGGCCCAAGTTACACGCAAGGGTCAAAGTTACCAGGCCTTACCGTAGGTACCTACTTCATGTTTGAATAAATATTGGGTGACGAAGATGACTTTAAAACATCTTTATTTAGTGATGGGAATTGATCTTCTATGGAAACAAACTATTTTTTATCATTTCGATAAAAAAAAAATTGAGCACTTGTAACTATTATGAAACTATTATGAAACATGCCAAAACATCAAAAAGAATTAGTTCTAAAATAGCCTCTGAGGGTTTAACAATAGAGCAAATACTTGCTCTATGGTTAAACGGTTAAGGTTGCTCTTTGCGAGAAATGGCCATTTTTGTCACGCGCTCCATACATTATTTTTGTAAAATGAATAAAACAAAATGTTTGAAGTTACAAATCTAGACAGTAGCTTTAGGCTCAACAACGGTTAACTAAAGGTATATCATGAAAAATAAACGTCAATTTAATTCAAAGGTTGCTATATCCACTAGAGCCAATTTTCGTACCACTGTGCGCCGCGCAGGTTACTTAAAAAACCGGAATTTCGCGCCCTCACTATGGCGAATGGCCCCGGCCAACCCGAACGCGCGGTGACTTGCGCGATGGCGGGCGCGACGGGCGGCGCGGGCGCACTTTAGCATTACCCGCCTTGTCACTTCGATAATATATGAACGCTAGCGGCGCGGCGTTTTCAAATGAGTGATATTTCGCGCCCGCCCCGTCGCCGCCGCCGCGTTGTCAGTCTGTCGGTCTTTGGCACCCTTCAGTTACGGAACCCTAAAAACTAACTACTACCTAATAGTAAAACTATAGTAAATTATGATTATCTTCAGTAAAGCGTGAATTTTTAATTCAAACATCAATTTTACTCCTTAATCTGCGCTTTGCAAATAAAATAAAATAAAGTGAAAATAAAACATGGTTCGATCAAAAAGCAATGTGGCGTGTCGCAGTATTATTTGTCTTTGGTAAGTCGGCGGAATATTAAATAATAAATAATAGGTCAAGGGTTCAGTCCTTTATTGTAACCTCGTAGTTAGGGTTCTACATAAAACAAAGAAAAGTATGATGTCATCCATGTAAAGCAATAAATATTTTTGCAAATAGATAGAAAATTACAGTTTTCAGATTTTTCCCGCCACTTGTGCCTTTCATGATTCTAGGTCAACGGGACGTACCCTATTGGTTTCGATTTTCGAGTTCTATGAAAAACCAACAATTTTACAGCTTATACGGATTCAGTAATGTACCTAACAGTAATAATAGGTCATGAAATGGATTTTTTATCACACCTGCTCTGAAAATACATACTAATTATACCAATTAGAGGGAAGAAACGCCTTTATCCCGCCCTTCAAATCCTTTCATCCCAAGGTATGGAAGTTTGTATGAAAATCCTTCCGACCCAAGGGTGGGAAGTATGTATGAAATTCCATTACATACCCGGTTTTTTATTTTTTTATTTGTCAGCAGTCATACTGCAAAGAGACTTTAACTGTCTACTAATTAAATTTCAAGTAAATTGTTACTGGCCACATACAGTTTTTTTTTACCAGTTACCAACCTCCTTGGTGCATACAGAAAATTAAAAACGAAATAATTTTGTATATAAAACGCGCGGAATCACGGAAGAAGTGGCTGCATGACCTTATGATCTTAGCCTACTCCAGAAACGGGCGAATAAAAAAAGGAAAAGCATTTTCGCAAAAACTTCGATTGATTTAGCATTTCTATGCATTTATGTCTATAATTTTCCTCGTAGGTGTAATAAAAAGCACTATACATACCTCAGGATAAAGTACAGTTCCATACCTCAAATGGTTTGCGCCCCTCGCAAGCTCGTGGCGCAAATGCCATAATCTCGGTATGGAACTGTCACTTTCTTCCCTCTGAAGTAATGTACTATTATATGTATTACCTATTCCTGAGTAAAAATCTTGTGGAGCACAAAAGTCCAGTAGAATTAATGCATATTTTCCGATTCCAGTAACGAGCCAAATACCTCATGGAACGTTAGCAAGATCATACCACCATAAGCCTACACCCATCGAATATCATATATCCTGTAGTGGAAATGATGGACGGGACCATCACATCATCATAAATGGAAAAATATTAAGATGTAACTCAGTCATCTCTGATGATGATGCGGGTCGAGTAAAAATATTTATTGGCCAACACAAACAAACGATGAAAAATACATTAAATAAGACGTTTACCGATCTCGAAAAAATGGAACATGATATTGTTGACCAACAAAAACAAGAGATGAGCGAATTAAAAAATACATTAAATAAGACGTTTACCGATCTCGAAAAAATAAAACATGATCTTGTTGACCAACACAAACAAGAGATGAGCGAATTAAAAAATACATTAAATAAGACGTTTACCGATCTCGAAAAAATGAAACATGATCTTGTTGGCCAACATAAACAAGAGATGAGCGAAGTAAAAAATACATTAAATAAGACGTTTACCGATCTCGAAAAAATGGAACATCTTGGTTGGAATGGCTTCAAAGATAATATTACCGAAAAATTACAAAAAGAAACTGAAGGATTTGATGACATTATAGATAAAACGATAACGCTTACCAAACTCAATAGAACATTATTAAAAATAAAAAATAACAATTTCAATATAAATGATGAAAATGAGGAACACGGTGGAGGCGTTCGCATTTCATTCGACTTAGTGGCGGAGCTGGAGGAAAATCAGCCAAGCGCAAGGCCGCTTTCTCGAAAAAATCTGATTAGCCATGTGAACCGTCAAGTTGCAGAAGATGTGCTGCTGAATAGTAATGGAGACCTTGTGAGTTTGCTGAGACCTGCTACGCATGGAAGTAAGAAGGAAATAGACGGTGGAGGGAAGGAAGATGTGAATGTGAGGTATCTGCACATCAGCAATCCGGAGGCGATAGAAGAATACCGGCAGAAACATTCGGAGTAAGTAAAATGGCGGCTGAAGTACGAGGGGCGTTCAATAAGTAGGTAGTGAGAATGAGGAAGAAACTCCTTGGATAGTGATAAAAGTAAAAACTGGCAGGCATAGCCCACCTATTTGTCCAAAAGATGAAAAAAAAACTTAGTTTTTTTGTTTTGTTTTTTCATTCATAGAATGTCATTTTTTTGTTTTGCCGCCACAAATTATCGCAATGGAGAAAACTTAAGTTCGCGCGGTAATTAAATATCTATTTTTTTTAATATTTTTTTTTACTACAGAACAAGTAAATTAAGACTTGCAGAATACATTAGGGGTCCATGCACCTACATATTCTACGGTGGCGCGTTAGTGTGCTGAGTTTACGAGGGGAAGTATATCCACTAATGACGACTCGCGCTCGGGGCACCCTACAACTGCAGTCACTGAAGAAAAGATAAAAAATGTTGAAGAAATTGTTTTGGTGATCGTTTTATAGCTGGAGAACTAAAGATTTCGATAGGAAGTGTCCATAACATAATACATGACGGTTTGGGTATGAAAAAAGTCTCAGCGAGTTGGGTGCCTAGAATGCTAACTCAGAACAGAATCGGACTAGACTGAGAACTACACAAAGCTGTTTGGAGTTGATACAATAAGATCCTGACCGGTTTTTGGCTCAATTTCTAACTATGGATGAAACATGCCTTCACCATTATAACCCTGAAACAAAAAAACAATCCATGACTTGGAAGAGACCATCATCACCGACCCCTAAGAAATTCATACCATCCGCCAGCAAGATCATGGGTTCTCTTTTTTGGGACAGCCAAGGGGTGGTGATGGTTGAATACCTCAGTCATGGAGCCACTATCGGGCAGCATCTACGCAGAATAAATAAATAAATGCGTGACGAAATAGGCGACAAACGGCGTGGCAAAGTCGCTAAAGTTGTGTTGTTTCAACAAGATAACGCCCCAGCCCACAAATCCAGGGTTGCAATGGCTGCCATAAATGATGCTGTGCTCGAATTGGTGGAGCATCCTCCATAGTCTCCAGACCTTGCTCCTATAGTGACTTTTATCTATTTCCTCGATTCAAAGAATATCTTGAGGCCAGAAATTCGATGATGATGACGAAGTAATCGCCGCTGTACAAGGTTTTTTAGACAGTCAAGATGAAGAGTTTTTTCAGAAAGGAATTTTAGGTATAAAGATATGTTAAGTGTATAAATAGACAAACTGGCTCCCAGTAAATGCAAAGAGAAAGCGTGGCCGACCCAGGAAGAGATGGAGTGATGAGTTGGCTCTATGGGATAAAGAGTGGAAGGAGACCGCTCAGGATCGAATGGAGTGGAAGAGGGGGAGAGAGGCCTTTGCCCAGCAGTGGGATATTACAGGCTCATAAATAAATAAAATAAATAAGTGTATACAACTAAATGGTGATGTGAAAAATAAAATAAAAACATTTGTTAAAAGTTACTCGCATCTAATTGATTCTCACTACTTATTGAACGCCATAGTAGTGTACGTTTTTAGAAGAGTGTATGTTAGAAACAACCGTCAAACCAAGAAGCGTTGTCGCGTTGGTGGGAGTTACTTATAAGTAGGTATGAGAAATTAGCGAATGTTAGAATTATTAATAAGACTATAATATTTTCGCTTATAAACTAGCATTTCGCTTATAAGCCGCATTAAAACTAGCTCCTCACAAATCCCATGTTTGAGAACCGGTGATCTGTTAACTATTTGTGTTCAATTACTCGACTGTAAATACTGTCCTGTCCTCTTATTTTTTATGCCACCTAAACTGTTTTGTTGTATACAACTACCCTCACTTAACATCACCATACACAAAAGGTGTCTTTAGCCTGTAGTACATAGTTATACATTCATGTTACTTGTCTCTCTGTAGTATGAGCGCACAAATCTGTAAATTTAAATAAACGAACTTTGAAATTGAAAAAATTGACTTAACATCACCACACAAAACACACAACACACCATACCTGTTTCGACTCATGTTTTAACGAGCGCGCTTCGACCGATGTCGTTCGTAAAGTGACAACCTTGCTAAATTAAATAGTTGAATAAGGTAGTATTAGACAGACAGTCAAAGGTTAAGAATATATAATATATAGTATATAATATTACAAAAGACAAACAGTTTTACAAACTCTTTTATTTTGCATGGTTGTCACTTTGACGACCTCTGTGGCGCAGTGGTTGCGCATAAGCCAAGTAGAGTTAACATCAAGTCCTTAGAATAATTAATAACGCGTTATTATTCTAAGATCAAGTCCAAGTAGAATAGCGAAAAGTCAACAGGCACGCACACACCACTATTAATTAGTCCGGGAAACAAGCAAGGGTCAAAAGTAGAAGTAGGTAGGGCAGTTAAACGCAGAAATCCAAAGAAAAGCAAAACGCACGAGCGACAACAACCAACGGCACGACATTGAAGTGAAACAGTTTTTCAAACCAAAGAGTAGAAATTATTGTGGTCCGAATTGTGTACAGTCCCAAGTTCGCGCTAAGCCACTTACACGGTTTCATAATTACGGACCGCAGGCTCACCGGGTCATCGAATCAGAAGGACTTAGGATAGGACAGATTAGGCTTTATTCCATACGCCGCGCCGGCCCGGCACCGGCACTGGCACCGGTTTAGTGGGTAAGTGAAAGATAGAACTATAGCTCTGTCTGTTTAGACAGTAACTGTTATCGTTACGTTATGCTTTGACCCACCTCTAGCGACGGCAAACGTCACAGAATCATAGATAATTGAAACAAAAAGTAAACTTTAGAAAAAACCGACTTCCACAAACCCTATTTGATTAGATTGAGTTTAATACAAACTGTAACCCCTTATCGCCCCCACCCCTTGGGGAATTAATTTTGTCAAATCTCATATCAGTGCTACCCCACGCTACTAAGGAACCCCTGTACAAAGTTTCATGGCTCTAGGTCCACCGGTTTAGGCTATGCGTTGCCTGCCCGCCAGCCACGCATTGTATTTGTACCTAGTATTGAGCAGTTCTGGTGGCCATATGTGGTCTTCATCAGCAGTTCCGCATCACAATATTATGCTTACCATGTGCATTTGCACGAGTTATTATGAAAAACACAAAAATCACTATAGGTCTGCCTATAATATTTGAAGAGTTCCCTCGATTTCTCCAGGATCCCATCATCAGATCCTGACCTGGTGTCAATGGGACCACCCTTGAGGTATTACCTATACGCCGAAAAAAGATTTGTTCAAATCGGTTCATAATTGGCGGAGTTATCGCGTAACAAACATAGAAAAAAAAAAAGGTCGAATTGAGAACCTCCTCCTTTTTTGAAGTCGGTTGATAAGCTAAAAACTATTAATTATTGAATTTATTCCTACAAGTTCTACAAACTTATTACTGACACTGTAATTAATAAATGAATATATAAATGCTATTGGCTTGTGAGAAGTCTTTGTACATTGCTAGGGCAGTCTCTTAGCCAACTCATTTCACTGCATTCTTATCACGAACAGACTGTATGCACCCTCGCCTGCGGATTACGTCTCGGGTAAAGTGGTGCGTTTTATGGACTCGTTGTACAATCTTCTCTGCATAAATTGCGTCAATAAAAATTAAAAAAATCCCGCCATTTGTATTTTGTATTAATGAACGGTGACACGGTATCTAGTTGTGGCGTCGCCGCGGTTGGTCCGCAACATGAGCGGATGCGTCCTTTTCTGCGGAGCGGTGCGAGTCTCGGTCGTCTGCGCCGTGGTGGTGGTCCATGCCACTCGGGTGGACATCTCCTCCGAGCATCCCACGTTCTTGATGAACGACTTCACCAGTAACCTGCGGGAAGGGCATGGGTCACTTTAGGATGTGTTAGTTTGATTTGGTTCACACGCAAGCGATTTTTCACTGTAGCGAAATTTCTCGAAGCATATTTTACTACTTATTCAATGATCATTATTAAAACCGAATATTTAACTTATACTCGTTTTATCAATCAGCCCGTAAAATTAATTCAATTTAATAAGATTTTTGTCGTCTTTTTGAAGTAAAACTTCTTGGGGCACGGGGGTAAAATTTATTTAACCTCTCAACTGTGGGTTATTCATATATTTGCTTTTCAATTACTACTAGCCGGGTGCTATCACGAGTGGCTAAGAAATGTAACGGAAATTGGAATCGGTGACGTCAGGGTCGGCTGAAGACTTTTAAAACCGCAACTATTTTCAATACGGTTTTTAACTAATCAGATAAGATAATAATACATTCGTACAATAAAGAATGTTAATTAGTGAGAGAAAAACCTGATGAAACGTTAACAAATAAAAATTATTTTAAGCATTCTTCCACGAGTTCTTGATTTCCGGTATGGCCAAAACCAGTGACGTGACCAAAAACTACTTCGTTCAACCTCTTTGTTGGAACCGGAACTTATGTTTGACAGTTGTGCGATGCGATCCATACAGTTTGTAAGAAAAGAGTTTCATCAATGTCACACGGGTCGATATGGATTTCTAAAATGATGAACGAATCGTTTTGTGGCCGGTAACTATGGAATAGGTACCTAAAACGCGCTGCGTAGTCGCGCAACGGGCAGCTAGTAATCGCATAAAGTCACTTAGAATCATCCAAATGTGATATTTAGTTTTCAAGCAAATTCCGATGTGATGGATGGCTGCATTAAGACTTCTTGAAAACAATAAGTAGGTACCTAGAACTGTTCTAAAGCCACTTTTTATTATATAGTGCAGTTCAAGTCACAAATTAGCAGTTTAGCTACTAAGTACGTGTTATACCTACCTATTTAATGTTTATCTGTAGTAAACGGCCAAAGCCAGGTCTACAGCTTACAG
Source organism: Argyresthia albistria (assembly GCA_963457715.1). Taxonomy (NCBI): domain Eukaryota; kingdom Metazoa; phylum Arthropoda; class Insecta; order Lepidoptera; family Argyresthiidae; genus Argyresthia; species Argyresthia albistria. The sequence goes on along the minus strand of OY735280.1, from coordinate 1,676,310 downwards.
AGCCATAAGTTTAATGGCTTATTGTTTCGCTTATTTGTTTGTATGTAATTTTTGTAATACATATTTTAAAGTTGAATTGTTGTTATAACTGTTGAAATTATACGATTTTGATTTTAATAAGCTTTTGTAATTTTAAAGTTAATGCTTCATGCCAGTCAATAATGTTGAAGTAAAATATCAAAATCGAGGTATGTCGTATGGCGGACTAAGGAAATGTCAAGAATAAAATTAAATAAGAGTTACGTCATCGCTTCGCGATGAAGTAACCCTAAAAAATCCTAGCAAAGTAGGTATGTATAGGTTAGCGGGGGTAGCATAAGGCACGCCAGTCACCCCAGCCACGCATTTTGTCACAATTTAATGTCATATCATAATGAATGCGCGCTATTTTATGGAGAAACATCATTGAGACGCGAAAGGAGTTGGCAATTTGGCAAAATGACTGCCCCAGACATGTACAAAGACTTCTCAACAGCCAATTAATAGCATTTAAATATTCTCTCATAAATTACTGCGTCTTTAGTTAGTTTGTAGAACTTGAAGGAAATGATTAAATAATTAAGAGTTGTCAGTTCATACTCTATGATTCCGCCATTGATTAGTGACTTTTGCCATCGTTAAAAATAACATGCAACATAATTGCCAATTGCCAACTAGCAAAACTGTTGAAAACAGGAGGTTTCCAGAGGAGTGGCTAGATGGCGTTATGTTGCATGTTATTGCAAAATGGTGCTTATTTCTAGCGACGGCAAAGGTCACGGAATCATATTGGAATCACGGAGTATTGAGTAACAACTCTTATTTACCTATATTTAATTTTTTCTTTCTTCAAGTTCTACAAACTAAATACAGACGCAGTAAATTAAATTTATGAATGAATATTTAAATGCTATTGGCTGTTGAGAAGTCTTTGTACATGTCTGGGGCAGTCGTCCATATATTGATTTAGCCATCTTCTTTGTCATTTATCTGCGCGACTGAGGTGAGTGGCAAGCCTTATGGTAGCCCCGCAGGTACACATTAACTTGGAATAGTTGAAAATACGTACTCGATCAATTAAATAAAGGGACTGGGCACAGAGACAAGCAAAGCAATGCATACATTTGAGCGAGACGGCTTAAAGACGTGACGTCAGATGGTATATAATCTGAGCGAGATGCAAATAGTAGTGACACTATAGAATGAGTTAAGTATATCACCACGAGCGCGACAAATTGTAGATAAGGAATGGTGGGAAATAAATGACATGACGTATTAAAAGTAAGTACAAGTATAAAATAATTTCAAATAATCGGACGTCTGAAACATAAAAGTAACTTGAAGCAGAGATTGGATCTCAAAATTGGAAATTTAAATCTCTTTTAGTATAGGTAGGTATAGGTGTATAGTATAGGTACCACTTAATGATCTAGCTACAGAAGTTTTACTTCTAACACGTGTACGGTGCTACACGCGTATATTTTTTTAGGGTTCTGTACCCGAAGGGTGTCAAACGGGACCCTATTACTGAGACTCCGCTGTCTGTCCGTCTGTCCGTCCGTCTGTCTGTCACCAGGCTGTATCTCATGAACCGTGGTAGCTAGACAGTTGAAATTTTCACAGATGATGTATTTCTGTTGCCGCTATAACAACAAATACTAAAAATCAAAGGATTTTTGCTCGATATTGATAATGGTAGCAGGTAGACGCTTAAAATATTCACAATATATTGAGTATATTATTTACTTAAAAATAAATAATTAAATTAAAATTAAATTAATATTTAGGGGGGCTCCCATACATTTTTGTTTTGCGGTTTTTTATAGATAATGGTACGGAACCCTTCGTGCGCGAGTCCGACTCGCACTTGGCCGGTTATTTATAGATTAGGCGCGAGCGCACAATTGCCATCCCACTTGTTCCTACTCCCGAGTTATATTCGCTTCTCACTTCCGCAATCCTCGTTGACCTTGGCATGTAATTACTCATACCTCGCCTTAAAGCAATTGGCATGCGATTTGTTGTAGAATTGTGACCTTACTTCGCCTGCTCGAAGCCAAGCTGCCTCGCTTCGTTGATCTCCTCGACCTTGAGTTTCTGCATCGCTATGGCGTACTCGTCAAGCTGGGCCTCGGCAGTGATGTTGGTTGCCGGCTCGGCCTGCCGACGGAAGTAGCTGGGGAACCTACATAACATAAGATAAGATAAGAGAAGCGTTTATTCAGACGTCACAATACACAAAATAGAAACACAGTTCAAAGCAGAAGTAAAAGAGACAAGAAATTATGCAGAAATAGAAGGGATCAGAAAAATAAAGTTATACAAAATAAGATTAGTTGTAGCGTCGTGTCCGCTGCACTACTGCGCGGCAGAGGCACATTTGTGCGGGAGATAATATTATAATTAGGGATGCAACCGATACGATACCGATACCGATATGTCGGCGATATTTCGGGTTTGCCGATATATCGGCATCGGCGATATTTTTATGGCCGATACAACGATACATTTAAACTTTCGCGCTTTAAAAATGTAATGTAAACGCGCGTTTTTTCTCGTATAATTCGTTGCAAACGAGGCACGTTAAACATGCAATGCAATGTAAACGCGCGCGTTGTTTCGTCTTTTTCGTTGCAAACGAGGCACGAACGAACTATGCTCGGGGAAACCCCGCGCTCTATTCAGTGTTTTGTATCGCCCGCCTCGCACTCATAATATTATATTATTAATTAAATTATTATGATATTTCGCATTACCTAATAAAAATAATAACTTGACTTGTGTTTTATCTATTTTACCTTCATTTTTTTATTCAATAGGCGTATTGGTATCGGTATCGGTATCGGCGATATTTTTATAAGCGTATCGGTATCGGTATCGTATCGGCAAAAAGGCGTATCGTTGCATCCCTAATTATAATGTATTGTGTATTTTTCACTCCACCATACAGATCACCTGAGCGCTCTCGGCCCGAAATGTACTGAGTTAATAAATATAGTTGCCCTGATCAAGTCGGTCCCATAGTGAGAGTTGTTCAGAATGATGTCCCTAACAACCCTCTTTCGGCTTGTACACCCCTTTCTGTTACAGCCCCCTATGCAGGGGTTGCATGGAAGTGGAGGAGACGGTCGAGCACATGTTGCTGGCATGTCCATCCACAATTGAAACCAGGATGGCGATTCTGGGAGAAGCATCATCGACCCGGGAGCTCCTTGAACATCCAGGCCTCCTACTCCAACTTGTGGAGGAGTTGGGTTGGCTGAGATGAGAGAGAGGGAGAAGGGGACATGCACAAAGGCCCCGCACATGTGGGCCACGTGCAGGCACTTCAACCCCCTTACAGAAGAATAGAAGATGTCCCTAACAACCCTCTTTCGGCTTGTACACCCCATTCTGTTACACCCTGTATAATTGTCATACTATTGTTTATTTGTTGCACTATTCTGCAATAGAAAATCAAAAATTGGTTAATGGCCGCGCGAAAAAAAAGGCACCAACATTACTCATTGTCCTTTCAGCTTAATACGTCCACGCGTTCTTGATATAAAAGGTCTTGACACTCAGACGGACGGACGGCCGGACAACAAAGTGATCCTATAAGGGTCCCATTTTTAGGGTTCCGTACCCGAAGGGTGCCAAACGGGACCCCTATTACTGAGACTTCGCTGTCCGTCTGTCTGTCTGTCACCAGGCTGTATCTTATGAACCGTGGTAGCTAGACAGTTGAAATTTTCACAGATGATGTATTTCTGTCGCCGCTATAACAACAAATACCAAAAAATAAAATAAATTTAATATTAAGGGGGGCTCCCATACAACTAACGTGATTTTTTTGTTTTTTATAGATAATGGTAAGGGCGCGAAATTACGGCTCACAGATACAAGATACTTACACCTCATTAATTCTAAGGGCCCCTTGTTCGTGGGCCCTGAATGACGGCACGGTCGACGACTGCTCAGCAGCCCGGCATTCGTACATCTTCCGGATTTTGTCCTTCAGCAATTGATCGTGGTATTGCTGCGTTTGCAACTTAACCTCATTCATTTGAGAATACACGTCTGCCATCTGGTGAAAGGAAACGAAAATTAAACATCAACATTTACTTACATACAGGCACGTACTTGCTCCTGGCCCCACACTAGGGTACCCTTGTGTCGTGGGTGAGAGAAACAGCGACATCACAAACATGGCAAATTGGCGCACTAGTTTCTTGATTTATTTAAGTATTTATTGCGTCTGTCCAAAGACATCCGTCCGATGTATGAAAAAACATAACGAAAGATCGTGTTAGAGGACGCTGGACGTATAAATAATAGATATATAATTGAAACAAAAAGTAAACAAAAGTGATTAGATTGAGTTTAGTGCAAACTGTAACCCCTCCCCCCCCCCCTCTTGGGGACTTAATTTTGTGAAATCCCATCTCAGTGCTACCCCACGCTAAAGGAACCTCTGTTCAAAGTTCCATGGCTCTAGGTCCAACGCCGGTTTGGCTTGCAACGCATTGTATTTGTACCTAGTATTGAGCAGCTCTTATTTTGACTTTGACTTACTCGTTTCTCCAGTATTTTCTCGTAATCAAGGGTCCGTCGGAAGTGTAGCAACACCCCTTGAAGGTTCTCGCCGTATATCTTTTGACATTCTGCCTCGACGTCCACTTTCTTGCAGTAGACGCTTGATATTGTTACTAAAACCATAGAAAACGAAACATAGCGACACGTTTACATATATATTAAGGTAAATAGTAATAAAGAAAAATATCACGCACAACCTTAGAGGTGGCCATAAGTTACGATTAATAGCACCGCGAACAGACTACGGAAAAACTAGAATCTTGTTTGAGGAAGCACATAATGTTCAACAAACTGCCGCAAAACATCATAATTGAAACAAAAGTAAACTTTAGAAAAAACCGACTTCCACAAACCCTATTTGATTAGATTGAGTTTAATACAAACTGTAACCCCTTATCCCCCCCCCCTTTGGGGGATTAATTTTGTCAAATCCCATATCAGTGCTACCCCACGCTACTAAGGAACCCCTGTACAAAGTTTCATGGCTCTAGGTCTAGGTAGGTTTAGGCTATGCGTTGCCTGCCCGTCAGCCACCCATTGTATTTGTACCTAGTATTGAGCAGATCTGGTGGCCATATGTGGTCTTCATCAGCAGTTCCGCATCACAATATTATGCTTACCATGTGCATTTGCACGAGTTGTTATGAAAAACACAAAAATCACTATAGGTCTGCCTATAATATTTGAAGAGTTCCCTCGATTTCTCCAGGATCCCATCATCAGATCCTGACCTGGTGTTAATGGGACCAATGGGAAGGTAAACCCTTTCAAACAAAAAAATAATTTTCCAAATCGGTCCACCCGTTTAGGCGCTATCGGGGCACATACATAAAAAAAAAAAAGATACGCGTGTAGCACCGTACACGTGTTAGAAGTAAAACTTCTGTAGCTAGATCATTAAGTGGTACCTATACTTTACACCTATACCTACCTATACTAAAAGAGATTTAAATTTCCAATTTTGAGATCCAAACTCTGCTTCAAGTTACTTTTAAGTTTCAGACGTCCGATTATTTGAAATTATTTAAACTTGTACTTACTTTTAATACGTCATGTCATTTATTTCCCACCATTCCTTATCTACAATTTGTCGCGCTCGTGGTGATATACTTAACTCATTCAATAGTGTCACTACTATTGTTCTGAGGTCACTACTATTTGCATCTCGCTCAGATTATATACCATCTGACGTCACGTCTTTTAGCCGTCTCGCTCAAATGTATGCATTGCTTTGCTTGTTTTAGAAATCCATATCGACCCGTGTGACATTGATGAAACTCTTTTCTTACAAACTGTATGGATCGCATCGCACAGCTGTCAAACATAAGTTCCGGTTCCAACAAAGAGGTTGAACGAAGTAGTTTTTGGTCACGTCACTGGTTTTGTTTATCCCAGCCAGCGGCGGCGGCGGCGGCGGCGCCATCTTGGCCATACCGGAAATCAAGAACTCGTGGAAGAATGCTTAAAATATTTTTTATTTCTTAACGTTTCATCAGGTTTTTCTCTCACTAATTAACATTCTTTATTGTACGAATGTATTATTATCTTATCTGATTAGTTAAAAACCGTATTGAAAATAGTTGCGGTTTTAAAAGTCTTCAGCCGACCCTGACGTCACCGATTCCAATTTCCGTTACATTTCTTAGCCACTCGTGATAGCACCCGGCTAGCAGCAATTGAAAAGCAAATATATGAATAACCCACAGTTGAGAGGTTAAATAAATTTTACCCCCGTGCCCCAAGAAGTTTTACTTCAAAAGAAACAAACATCCGGACGAAACCTCCTCCTTTGGGAAGTCGGTTAAAAAATGCAGAATCACTTTCTGGATTTAAATCACTTTTAAAAAGGCATATTTTGTCTAGTATAGTCGATTATGTTTATAAGTCATTGTCACGAGAAAAAGTAATACTCAGCTCGCATAAGTTTAGTGTGTTGTATAACATATTTACCAACATTATTTTAATGTATAGAATGTTTCTCTGTAAGTGAACTATTGTTCATAATTCATAATTTCTTTATTGCACACAAACAGTTACATAGGACAGTAAAAAACATAGAAAACGTGTACAGCTTATCTCTAATAAGAGATCTCTTCCAGCAAACCAAATAGGGATGAGACAGGTGGATTGCTGAGCAGGAGTAGACCCATGTGTACAATACATAATAATTATTACTTACAAATCAATAGACTACATAAACTAGTGCATACTTATATAAATAAATATGAAATATGTTTATATAATATATATAATTATATATAAATTTTTGACCTAGTTTAGTTGTAAGTAGTTAGTTTAGTTTTTACGTATACTTTAGTTATAATTAATCATTTGTTATTGTATTGCATTTATTATTATTATGCTTTCCACTAATAAATATATAAATATATATAAACTAATAAATACTATACATACTACCTATAATTCTATAAAGACAGGTAATGCTTCTTCACACGACTCTTAAAAATACTGAGAGTAGGACTATCCCTGATGGTGCAGGGGAGTGCGTTCCACAAGCGGATAGCACGAAGTCTGAATCCGTGCTCATAGGACGCGGTGTTTCATAATTTCTTTATTGCAAACAAAACATATACATATCTAAGACAAGAAGTACATAACAATTGTGGTGGACAGTCGCCACAGCTTGTGCGCGCGGACTGGTCGGATGGGACCCAGCGCACGTAGCAGCACCACGCAGCAGGCTAGTGGAGCCTCTCGTGTGCACGTCGACGCCACCCGCGGGGGACGCGGACCGTACCAGTGCCGATAGAACCTGACGAGGTCTGACGGGGTGACGTATACCTGTCACCCGCGACTTTACCCGACCTCGTCTCTTCACCGGAACGATACCGTCTTCTTCGCCGCTCCGATACCCCTTGGCCGACGGTGTCTGACGAGTAGCTACTCGTCTATACCCGACACTAGGAGTGAGCGTTTCGAAGACGCACCGTTTAAAAATACCGTTTACGTTCCAGGAACGACAAACTAGTTCTTCGTTCTCAGGAAAAGCAGTTCTTCTAAACCAGTCGGACGGCACCAACCGGTTAAGCGCCGACCGCTTTGAGCTCATTTGTCTCGTCCGCGTCCGACTATTTTCGCGCCGACCTGTTTGGCATGGACCGGTTTAGCACCGACCGCTTTCGTTTCGTCCGCGCACCGACTGTTTTCGCTCCGACCGGTTTAGGCCGACCGCTTCGAGTTCGTTCTTCAAATCAAAACCAGTCGCCAACGAAACCGTTTTGAATACCCGTTTTCGAATCGGGAAAACTAGTTTCGTTTCGTCTTTGAAAAAATGGAAGACGACCCACGCTTACCCGACACCGTCTCTTCTCAGGTACCGGCAGTCGGCAGCGGGGGGCGCCTTGTAGGTCGGTGCAGGAATGAGAACACAAATTTTCTTTCTTCAGAAATGAGGGCTCGAAATCGAGGGCTTCTTCTGGAGTCTTGTCACTATCCTTTCTTGCTTCCTTTTGTATGTAGATATGTGGATAGCGAAAAGATTCCAGTACTGAGGCCCGAAAACTTTGCATTGCCGTCCGGAGAGCACATGTTTTCGCATGTGCTTTTCGGCGTTAGCGGAACTGATTTATTTTTCGAGCTGACCCAATTATTTTTATTCAATAATAGAAACTTAAAGAATAACATACAATTGTTAATGTTACAATTCGAAACTAATTAATCTCTAATTAGAAAATATCTTTAAACTTATTTTAGTTGCTAGATAAGCCCCATAGAGTGCGTTTTTGCTCGCACTCTGTACGCACAAAACGTTATACTTCGTGAGACTTTTCCTGTTGCCTGTGTCAGTTCCAGTGGATTTGGCACAGGCGACACGATAGTGGTCACTCGGTAGCACGTTGATACTGAACTACAACATAGCTAAAACTTGATTACATTACAAAAAATTGATTACAACAGTTTAGGTTTTCTAGGTTGAACTATGATTTCTACGGTTACAGACAGAGGTTAATGTTACATAAAATTACAGTTGGATTCTAATAGGAAACTGTGGTTTATAGGATATTGGAACTTCTTATAAGGTTCTGTGCATACAAAATATGTCAAGACGAAAATACCTACTCATGGTTTTAAGATCGTTCATGTGACGATAACTCAAGCCAGTGATACTGGAGTTTGAGTACTATATTAGGTTAATTATCAATTTCTTTTGAGCTCTACAGGTTACAACAAATACTAAATTCCGATACTATTAAAACTATTGTCATGAGGTTCTTTGCCGCTTTGCGGGCTTCTAACAGAGTGCCTTTTACTTATACAGCACTACCGACATTTTATAAAATGCTACATGCTGCCAGATAACAATGAAACGACTATTTGCGTAATCTACTATGTGAATACAAAATACTGATAACAAATACTGATAACGATAACAGCTCGCGTGAGGCGACCAATCACGTAACGCGAGAACTGTGCGAGTGAGACAGAAATACTGTGCGAGTGAGACAGAAATACTAGATACAATCTGTTATCCCTCCAGCGTGCTCCCTCGTTTGAACGACTACTGGGGAAAATATTTTACAAGTTTTTATATTGACTTTGCGGGGATGCTATGCTACTTTATCCGTAACAGTGTCCCCCGGGTTACAAAGTAACAAAGATTTCGAAAACGGATAAGTACAGTTATAAAAGGATGGTGATGCTAGGTGGATGAGAGTTCTTAATATTTATAATTTTTAAGTTACAATTAAAAGGTCTTAATAAATACATGACTAGGTTATAATTGCGTATTATTCTGGCAGCGTATGAGCTAACAAGTTATTTTAATTTAAACCACAAAATTGAACTAAGAAAATCTAATCGGGTGCGCGATTATTCAGCGGAACTAGGACAACGATACGAGACATGGGCCTGCGGATTATTCCAGCTTTGGTTCTTACTTCCACAATGCGGGTGTTGCCGTCTGGGCCTGGATGCACAGTCACTATTTCGCCTCTTGGCCAAGTACTTCGGGGTAGTGATGAATCAACGATGAGTACTAAGTCACCGCACTCGGGGTTGGGGTAGCCACGGTTAGTGTTGGGTCGTGGTGCCAGAATGGGCAGGTATTCGCGTAGCCAACGTTTCCAGAAGTGGTCGGCTAAACTCTGCGCTTTCCTCCACATGTGGGTTCCGAGTTTGGCTTGCTCCGCAATGTCGAATGGTGGAGCGCCGTTGGATCGTTGTATCAAAAAGTGGTTAGGCGTCAGTGCTTCCTCCTCGTCGGGGTTGAGATCGATGTCGATGAGCGGGCGCGAGTTAACAACGTGTTCGGCTTCCAGCAACAGCGTGTGAAGGACGTCGTCAGTCGGATACTGTTCGTGTAGCGTGGCGCTCAGTGCAACTTTGACTGAACGGATGAGCCTCTCCCAAGCCCCGCCCATATGTGGTGAGCCAGGGGGAATGAACTTCCAATTGATGCCCTTCGAGCGTGCGCCGGCGGCTATGTTGCTTAGTTGCATTTCTCGAAGTTCTTTGCTTGCTGATGCTAAATTCGTGCCATTGTCGCTGATAATAGTGTGCGGGGTTCCTCTTCGGGCACAGAGACGTCGTAATGCAAGTAATGCCGAGTCGGTTCTCAGTGAAGTTGCGACTTCCAGATGTACTGCTCTTGTGACGAGGCAGGTGAATAATACGCCCCATCGTTTTACGTGGCTTCGTCCCTGCGTTATTATGAGTGGTCCGAAGTAATCGATTCCCGTAAATGTGAACGGATGTTCCGTTGCTTGAAGTCGTTCCAGCGGTAAATCGCCCAGTGGCGCCATTTGCGGGGTACTTTTGCGACTTCTGCACCAAACACACCTCTTGGCTATACTTCGCACGGTGCTTCGTAAACCGAATATGAAATATCGCTGCCTTATTTCGTTCATCACGATGTGGTGGTTCCCGTGGCCGAACTGCTTGTGCAAATCTTCGATCAGCATACGAGTCACGGGGTGTTTGCTGTCCAACACGAGTGGTTTCTTGCAGGTGGGCGATAGATAGCGCGCAGCGTTTATGCGTGTAGATAGGTATAGCATGCCGTCGTGCAACTCGGTAGCGATGCGGTGCAGCTTGGATTGCGGCGTGGTAGCTTGTCCCTTATGCAGGCGTTTGATTTCGTCGCGGAAGGATTCTGTCTGGACTTGTTTTACAATTAGTAATTCTGCGGCGTGTAGGTAGTTATTGCTGAGCGGTAGGTATGGGTCGCGTGTGTCGCTCGTCGATACTGGTATTTTTGGCTTGACCGAAGATCGCAGTTTCTTCGATATCCGCCGCCAGGTGGCGTCTTTGTTCGCGTTGACTGTTCGTTTGGAAGTTATGAGACTTTTGAATTTGTCTACGACTTGTAGAAGACGGGCGGTGGCGCGCAGCAATCTCTTCCAGTTTGAAAATCGGTCGAAGTTTAGTAGCGTGTCGGTGACAATAGCAGTGGCGTTGACGGCGTGTGGCTCCGATTTTTCTTCGCCTGTACTCGTGGGTCCGGCGACGTTTTTTCTGACCGGCCAATGTGCGGGTTCACGATACAAAAAGGCGGGGCCTGTGAACCATCTGTGTGTGGAATCGAAATTCGTCGGGGTGTTACGTGTGGCGTCGTCGGCGACATTCTCCTTTGTAGGTACCCAGCGCCACTGTTCAGGACGTGTATGTTCCTCTAGTTCTGCCAACCGATGTGCGACGTAAGGCTTGAATGTGCGTGGGTCGGATTGAATCCACGCCAATACTGTGTGAGCGTCGGTCCAAAAAGTTTTACTGGTGATGACGAAATCTGTTTCTGTGGCAACGGATGAAGCGAGTCGGCTGCCTAGCAACGCCGCTTGTAACTCCAGTCTGGGTATCGAGACCGGTTTTAGTGGCGTGACTCTTGCTTTCCCCGTTATTAGTTGCACGTCGATTCGTCCGTCGGGGGTTACGGTGCGCCAGTATATCGCAGCTGCGTAGGCGGTTTCGCTCGCGTCGCAGAATATGTGTAGCTCGCCTGTGGATGCACGCGACAAACAGCGAGGTACGTTTAAGTTTTGTAGTTTGCGTAGGTCTATCAGCCACTTGGTCCATAGTACGTGCTCGTTGTTTGATATGGGGTTGTCCCAGTCGGTTCCCGCTCGCCAGATTTGTTGCAACATTTTCTTCCCTTGTATAAGTACGGGGGATGCGAGTCCGAGTGGGTCAAACACGGACATAACTGCGCTGGTCGCTTCGCGTTTAGTGGGCGCTCGTTGTCCGGATATTACTTCTTTGGGGGTGGTTCTTAGACTTAAACTGAAGTTAAGCACATCTTGTTTCACATGCCATATGAGCCCCAACGTTTTCTCCTCTTGAGTGTTGCTCAACTCGACGTTGCCATGCGCGCGCGCCTCCTGTGGGATGTCTCTCAATACCTCCGGTACATTGGATGCCCATCCTCGTAGCTCGAACTTTGCTTTGCGATGAACGTTGTCGATCTGCATAGCTATCTCGTGCGCTTCTTTTGCCGTGTCGAATGATTGAAGCAAGTCGTCAACGTAGTGGTTACGCTCGATTGCCTGTGCCGCAAGTGGGTACGTAGCGGAGTGTTCGTGGCCATTCCTGTTTTTGATGTAGATCGCGGTACACGGGGATGATGTGGCGCCAAATATCAATGACGTCATTCGGTACTCGCTCGGCGGCTCGTTAGAGTTGGAGCGCCATAGGAAACGCAGGCTGTCTCTGTCTTCCTCGCGTATGCGCACTTGTAGGAACATCTCTTTTATGTCAGCTACTACTGCTACTGGTTTCTGTCTGAATCTTATCAGTACGCCGAACAATGACTGAATTAAGTCGGGGCCTGATAATAAAGCGTCGTTTAGGCATTTGCCGGACGTGCGGGCTGCTGCGTCGAATACCAATCGGATTTTGCCTTTTTGGGGGTGTACTACGGCAAAGTGAGGTAAGTACCATGCTCGTGGCGACGTCGGTGTTGTGTCTACCTTCTCGGCATAACCGCTGGCGAGCAAGTTCTCAATCTGCTTGGTATATTCGCCTTTGAGCTTATCGTCTCGCTTCAATTTGCGTTCGATGCCGTACAGACGACGTAACGCGCTCTCCCTATTGGCGGGCATGGATTCTGTCGACGTTCTCCATAATAGGCCGGTTTCGAATCGGCCGTCGGGTAATCTTCGACTTTTCTCGTCCAATATTGCCAACGCCATTTGCTCGGGGTCGTTTGACTGTCGTTTTGGCGCGACTCCTAGTGACTCGATGGCAAAATGTTGCTTGACCAATTCGTGGGTGGCTCTGTCTTTTTCGCTCGTCTCGTACAGATGATTCACGAGTCGTTTTCCGTTGCGGGCGTAAGTGTTGTTAACGCCGTGTAAAATCCAGCCGAGTTTTGTGAGTGATGCGACTGGCTGCGACTTTTCGCCGAATTTTACTTCTCTTGATATGATGAGGTGCCAGTTATCCTGTCCAATCAGTACGTTGGGTGTGACACGTGAATAAGTGAGGTCGTCTATCAACCCGTCGAGGTGTTCGCAGTGCTCAATCTCTTCTCTGCGTATGGCTTGCGATGAGAGGCGGAGTTTATTCACTGTGTAGGCCGTCATCTCTTCTTCTTCGCCCATGCGTGAGCCGCGCACTCGCAACTTGAGACAGCTGGATGATTCACTGAAGCCGCCGCTTATGCCCTCTATGTTGAGTTGCTCCTGGGGACCTGTGGCTCCGGTTCTTTCAGCGAGTTCTCGGTCGATCAACGTCACGGTTGAACCCTCGTCCATCAACGCGTATGCCGGGAAAGTTCCTTCCGGCCCAGTTATCTCTATTGGCGCTATTTTAAGGTAGGCCTTGGTGGAGCATAGTGTGTTGACGCTTGATGGGGATACCGTTGTGGTGTCAATAAATGTTGGCGTAGACTGTACTGTGTTTACGCTAGTCATTGGTTCGCGAGACGTCTTGATCGCGGGGGGGTTATCTGGTAACCGCTTGTCGTGTCGCTCGGCGTGTAGCAAGTGGTGGTGGCCGCTCTTACAGCCGTTCTTCCCACATGGTCGTGCGCGACAGTTGAACCCTCTGTGGCGGGTGCTGAGGCAACGAAAACAAGCGTGTTCCTTTTTTGCTATCTCCCAGCGCTCTTCCGTGGTGGCTTTGCGAAACTGTGGACAGTTTTTTATCGGATGTGTTTCTTTACACAGTGGACAGTTACTCGGAGGTGCGTTGTGTTGGGCTGCGGCCACGAAGTCGACGGAATCTGCGTCTGAGACTTCTCCGTCGCTCAATTCATCTTCGGTGGCGCTGTCTTCCGTATAGTCTGAATCGCCCGCGTATGTGGCGTGTACTGCGCGGCGCTGGCGTGTGGGTTTTTCGTATTGAGTTTTACGTACGGACTCGTACTGTGGTTTTCTGGCTATCTCGCATGTCGCATATTGGTCCGCGATACGATTCAGAAATTTTGATACTACAACGAGTGCCGGTTTGTCCTCAAACATGGTTCTCCACTCTACCCATCGCATTTTAATATTGTTGTTCATCTTTTCTACTATCTTGTCTTCTATCTCCATCGAGTCGAGATAGGATGTCTTCCCCAGCTGTTCTATTGTGCTGACTACGTTGGCGACCGTAGTTGCGAATCGCCCTATGTTGTGTGCGTCTTCCGCCAGGGGCGCTAGTTTGTCGAGTGTTCGTATCTCGTGTGTTATGAGCTGTCGCGGTCGACCGAAGCGGCGTTCTAATGTCTCCAGTACGCCCCTCGGGTTTGACTCGTAGAATAACAATGCGCGCACTGCTTCTTTCGCTCTTCCCTGCACGCATTTTCTTAATCTTGCCACGTTCTCAGTTTCGGTGAAGTATTGTTCTGTATCGCGATATGTCGCGCGGAAAGCGATCCACTCGCTTGGATCTCCGTTGAAAGTTTGTAAATCGACCATGTATTTTGGTTTGTTTGGTCGTACATTCTGTGCGACTGCCTCTCGAATCGCCGCGACTAAATCCGTCCCCACTCTCCCCATCGGCGTAGCTTCACTCCGTTCGATCTTCTCTCTTGACCGACCTTCGTGTCGAGTATTGGTAAGTGATGCTGCTGCCCCATGCGGTGGTTGCTTCGGCTTGTGACCAGCCCTCGACACCCAATCCTCTACTTGAGTGCTTACAGCGACGCCATGATGCTCTTCAATGTCATCCTCGCCGCCGTCCGAGTCTGCCAGCTCTTGTAACTCGAGCTTACGCCGTGCTAGCTCCACTTCCTTTTCCAGGATCGCGAGTTCCGCTTGTAACTGCGTCCGTCGCTGTCGTGGTTCTGTGTAGCTAGCTCGCCCCGATACCGCTGTGCGCACCGACGGAGTCCTTCCCGCACTATTGCGAGACGCCGCGCCGGCTGCCCACGCCCCCAAAACTCTGTTGCCTCCCGTCGTGGTTATGCTAGTGTTGACGTAGTTAGGTCGCTCGTCCCGTGCGGGGTTCTCAATACCGCCGCCGGGGTGTGCGTCGTCCTCTTGCCCAATTATAACTGTAGAATCTGTATTCATCTCTCCACTTGAAGTTGTCGCTGTCATGCCCGACGAAGTTGTAGTGGTGGTGTCGCCCGTCGTGTCTGTGCCTGCGTCCTCACTCGATTGAGGATCTTTATTCAGTGGGTTGCCCTTGCTTCGTGTCATCATATCGGTACCCTAATCCCTTCCAAATTACCGCGCCTATCACCCTAAGTCCCTAGCTTGCCCTAAAACCCTATCGGCCCTAAAACCCTATCGGCCCTAGCCGCCAAGCTCCGTCTCTCCGAAGAGATGGGTGAGAGCAAGGAATGGGGAAAAAAGGAGGTATAGGAGGTGTGGGATCTACCCCTGGCAGAGAATGATGTGCTTTCGAGTTCTATTAGGGTCGAGAGGAACGCTCGCCCGTCTAGGTGCCTACAGTCCGGCCCCGTCAGCACACCACCATACCAGCGAATGTAGCGGGTATTCTGTCCCTGTTCGACAGGTGACCTACCCGATCAGTCACACCGCTCGTAAGAGCGTTACCCGGTCTATACCAATGACCGGGCGGCTTGCGCCTCAATAGATCTGCCACTGCGCACCACGTCCAGACTTCTCCTTGGCTCTGCTTGGCAGGAACAAGATCCAGCACCACGGCGCCTCTCCAATTGGCAACCGCTTCTGGTCTCTTGAGCCGCCTCTTCTGGCCTCTTCGTCACTTGCTTGACATATGACAACTCTCCTCCTCTTCGTGGTCTGCTTGGCTGGGGGTCCTCTTCCAAGTCAATCCGGCTCGAAGGACCATTTACTGTGGTGGACAGTCGCCACAGCTTGTGCGCGCGGACTGGTCGGATGGGACCCAGCGCACGTAGCAGCACCACGCAGCAGGCTAGTGGAGCCTCTCGTGTGCACGTCGACGCCACCCGCGGGGGACGCGGACCGTACCAGTGCCGATAGAACCTGACGAGGTCTGACGGGGTGACGTATACCTGTCACCCGCGACTTTACCCGACCTCGTCTCTTCACCGGAACGATACCGTCTTCTTCGCCGCTCCGATACCCCTTGGCCGACGGTGTCTGACGAGTAGCTACTCGTCTATACCCGACACCGTCTCTTCTCAGGTACCGGCAGTCGGCAGCGGGGGGCGCCTTGTAGGTCGGTGCAGGAATGAGAACACAAATTTTCTTTCTTCAGAAATGAGGGCTCGAAATCGAGGGCTTCTTCTGGAGTCTTGTCACTATCCTTTCTTGCTTCCTTTTGTATGTAGATATGTGGATAGCGAAAAGATTCCAGTACTGAGGCCCGAAAACTTTGCATTGCCGTCCGGAGAGCACATGTTTTCGCATGTGCTTTTCGGCGTTAGCGGAACTGATTTATTTTTCGAGCTGACCCAATTATTTTTATTCAATAATAGAAACTTAAAGAATAACATACAATTGTTAATGTTACAATTCGAAACTAATTAATCTCTAATTAGAAAATATCTTTAAACTTATTTTAGTTGCTAGATAAGCCCCATAGAGTGCGTTTTTGCTCGCACTCTGTACGCACAAAACGTTATACTTCGTGAGACTTTTCCTGTTGCCTGTGTCAGTTCCAGTGGATTTGGCACAGGCGACACGATAGTGGTCACTCGGTAGCACGTTGATACTGAACTACAACATAGCTAAAACTTGATTACATTACAAAAAATTGATTACAACAGTTTAGGTTTTCTAGGTTGAACTATGATTTCTACGGTTACAGACAGAGGTTAATGTTACATAAAATTACAGTTGGATTCTAATAGGAAACTGTGGTTTATAGGATATTGGAACTTCTTATAAGGTTCTGTGCATACAAAATATGTCAAGACGAAAATACCTACTCATGGTTTTAAGATCGTTCATGTGACGATAACTCAAGCCAGTGATACTGGAGTTTGAGTACTATATTAGGTTAATTATCAATTTCTTTTGAGCTCTACAGGTTACAACAAATACTAAATTCCGATACTATTAAAACTATTGTCATGAGGTTCTTTGCCGCTTTGCGGGCTTCTAACAGAGTGCCTTTTACTTATACAGCACTACCGACATTTTATAAAATGCTACATGCTGCCAGATAACAATGAAACGACTATTTGCGTAATCTACTATGTGAATACAAAATACTGATAACAAATACTGATAACGATAACAGCTCGCGTGAGGCGACCAATCACGTAACGCGAGAACTGTGCGAGTGAGACAGAAATACTGTGCGAGTGAGACAGAAATACTAGATACAATCTGTTATCCCTCCAGCGTGCTCCCTCGTTTGAACGACTACTGGGGAAAATATTTTACAAGTTTTTATATTGACTTTGCGGGGATGCTATGCTACTTTATCCGTAACAACAATAGTGTACATAGACGAGCTTCTCTAAAAATATACTTAAGAATGTCTTAAAGACAATAGCAGTAGATATTGGAAATTTCCTACTGAGTGAAGTATCTGTTACGTAGTAACTATTTAGTAATCTGTGCTTCCGATGAGAGATAAGAGGTTGATTGCTGAGCAAGGGTAGACCCGGGGAGGCAGTCGCTGACGTCCGACTCGGACTTCGAAGGAATTACTTGGAACCCACAGCCCTTCACGTCCTTCCCGGGTAGTGCTAACGAGCGACAAATCATCATCATCATAGTCATCAAATCATCTCAAGACATTATAATTTCCAGGCTCTCAAATGAGAACCTGACCACTTGACACTGGCAAAATTAACCTCAAAAGAGGTTAGGACGCCATTAATAAAAAGAAGAAGAAGAAGAAGAAGGGTAGACCCGGTAGACCTGTGTGTTAATACGAGTTACCTACATACCTTGTAAAATACATAATTTCACCAAGAAAAATATAGAGCACATCTCATATGTTGTAATACCCGGTTGTAAGTATCAATGTTTTATTCATGCATTTACTAGGTATCTGTATATACATCTACTGGTATACCTACTGCATACTGGGTTAGGTACATGTTGAGTTTAAAATGTTGTCGGCCGTAAAAAATAAATTGTTATTAGTTTTATGTATTTTTGCGTGTTTTATTGGGACCGCTATGTTATTTTACTTAGGTTGTTCGCCGGGTAGCTCAGCGGACATAAACAGTGCTGCCCTACTTTTTCGTAGTGAATTATTCGTAAGTACTTACGAATAATTACTTAAGTAAAGTACTTACGAATAATTACTTAAGTACTTACGAATAATTCACGAAGTCAAAAACTTAAAAAAACTGACTTCGTGACCTACTTATTACTCAATCCTCTCAGCTCGCGTTGCGAATGTCGTTTAAAAACACGAAAATAATGCCCAGTTTCCTGGGCGCTGATTAAAGTTAACAGGTTGGTTAAATCAGCTTCAGCCAATCACGAACCGCTATTATTCAAAATGACGGAACTTGATTGGCCGAAACTGATTTAACTAACCTGTTAACTTTAATCAGCGCCCAGGAAACTGGGTGTAAGCTTAACAGCTAGACATTCTGTCTGGCTGTTACACAAACACACATCTATTACACAATATGGACGAATCAGTCACAGAAAGGAAACAATAGTTGTTTTGTTTTTAACCGACTTCCCAAAGGAGGAGGTTTACAATTCGTCCGGGGATGTTTTTTTTTTATGTATGTGCCCCGATAGCGCCTAAACGGGTGGACCGATTTAGAAAATTATTTTTTTGTTTGAAAGAGTTTACCTTCCCATTGGTCCCATTGACACCAGGTCAGGATCTGATGATGGGATCCCGGAGAAATCGAGGGAACTCTTCAAATATTATAGGCAGACCCATAGTGATTTTTGTGTTTTTCATAATAACTCGTGCAAATGCACATGTTAAGCATAATATTGTGATACGGAACTGCTGATGAAGACCACATATGGCCACCAGATCTGCTCAATACTAGGTACAATACAATGCGTGGCTGACGGGCAGGCAACGCATAGGCTAAACCGGTGCACCTAGAGCCATGAAACTTTGTACAGGGGTTCCTTAGTAGCGTGGGGTAGCACTGATGTGGGATTTGACAAAATTAATTCCCCAAGGGGGGGGATAAGGGGTTACAGTTTGTATTAAACTCAATCTAATCGAATAGGGTTTGTGGAAGTCGGTTTTTTCTAAAGTTTACTTTTTGTTTCAATTATTCTACTCTCATGTCATAAAGTTCGAATTACAAACTTGAAATCGAATTCATAATGACGTACTTTATAAAAATGCAATACAGTAATCAAACAAAATAAAAAGTAGAATTTTTTATTTTCAGGCTGTACGGCTTTGATTGCCCTTGCCTATCCAAAAGGATAAAGATGGAAAAAAAATACTTCTCGAACAAAACTAATGTTATAAACTTAAACTAACGGAAAGGCAAGGGTCTTGAAACCGTACAGCCAAGGTGTTTGATAGTCGAGGATAGTCTGTATCATTGGAAAGATTTTTTTTTAAACTATAATTGACAACCAAACAGCTACTTGGAGGCAGGAAGATTTAAACAAAGGGGTCCATTGATCTGAGGTTTGATAGTGTGGCCCATGCTCCGCGCATGCACTGGGATGCTGGGTTTTGGCGGCAACAAAACGTCAACGTAACCTGACAATTATTTTGTTTTGTCTAAGCACTGATTTATGAGGAAATAAATATTGATGTGTTTTAATAAAAAGAAGACCACTGCTCCGCGCGCCAACAGATCGCGTGGTATGGTAGGCTCACACTTTTTTCCCCGGAAAAGGGGCAGGCAGAGACCTTGCAGAGACAGCCTGTAGCACCGTTCTTTTTATTTCATTTACCTAGCTTACTAGCTTTCTAGTCTGCTGATAATTGAAACAAAAAGTAAACTTTAGAAAAAACCGACTTCCACAAACCCTATTTGATTAGATTGAGTTTAATACAAACTGTAACCCCTTATCCCCCCCCCCCCCCCGGGGAATTAATTTTGTCAAATCGCACATCAGTGCTACCCCACGCACGCTACTAAGAAACCCCTGTACAAAGTTTCATGGCTCTAGGTCCACCGGTTTAGGCTATGCGTTGCCTGACTGTCAGCCACGCATTGTATTTGTACCTAGTATTGAGCAGATCTGGTGGCCATATGTGGTTTTCATCAGCAGTTCCGCATCACAATATTATGCTTACCATGTGCATTTGCACGAGTTATTATGAAAAACACAAAAATCACTATAGGTCTGCCTATAATATTTGAAGAGTTCCCTCGATTTCTCCAGGATCCCATCATCAGATCCTGACCTGGTGTCAATGGGACCAATGGGAAGGTAAACCCTTTCAAATAAAAAAATATTTTTCCAAATCAGTCCATCCGTTTAGGCGCTATCGGGGAACATACATAAAAAAAAAAAAAAAAAACATCCGGACGAATTGTAAACCTCCTCCTTTGGGAAGTCGGTTAAAAAGAAGAAGAAGAAGACCACTGCTCCGCGCGCCAAAAGATCGCGTGGTATGGTAGGCTCACACTTTTTTCCCCGGAAAAGGGGCAGGCAGAGACCTTGCAGAGACAGCCTGTAACACCGCTCTTTTTATTTCATTTACCTAGCTTACTAGCTGTCTAGTCTGCTGAAAAGCAATAATGCCACGTCCCTGCTACTGGCCTAGTGGATACCCATACTCCTGGAAGCTGCCTGCCGCAGCTAGCCAGCCTGCCTGTCTGACTCTACTCCTACCCTTGCCGAGGACGCGGCAGTACTGCTGACCCTTCGCCAGACCTGCGATGTTTCGAGGGGAGTCGTAGTCCTCGCAACCCACGACCCTGCTATAGGTAGTTTCCAAATTCATCTAATAAAACTCTTGTAAATACTGAAAAACATCTATTCTCTTCCTAGCTCTCACTCTAGCCCATACAAAAACCATCATTATAAGCTATTTATACTAAGAACCTGGATTTTCATTTCCATAGTTATACCACAGATACTACAATATTATACTAATACAGACAGACCACCTAGAACAAAATATGACACCGGCGTAAACTGAGATACTACGGAAGCTTCTTTAGTTCGAGGCTATTATCGCTTGGTGCAGCGCAATATCGACAAATTGCAAATACCACGAGATGGCGCTAAGATATATAGGATTTATTCTAAGATTAGCGCCACCTAGAAGTATGCTAACTGAAACCATGGCGTTCTTACTCCTCACGCCATCTCTTTTTTACGAAGGGTTACTAATTCTAATTTGTATGGGATGAGCACCCTGTGAAAGAACACACAGGATAAGGAAAGGTTCACGTTCACGAACAAAAGTCAAGTTTCGGTACCAAAACATGCTCGCATACGAAATTGAAACTCATCATGTGACACGAGCGTTCATATTCCATTAGACACCGCTGACACGATGCCATTTAGCAAAAGCCCATAACTTTTATGTTCTGAGTCCCTACCACTTGCTACCTCCTTGCTAAGTAGAGATAACATCCTTACTTGTACTGAGGTGCTCTGACGTCGTTGCCTTCAAAGACTATTCAGTGAACTTGACAGGATCAATCAATGTAAACACAACAAGAACCAAACAAATTCTGGAGAAAGATCGTAAAATACTTACTATATGTCTCCCAACATACGACACAGGAGACAGATTCCTACCTGTGTAAGTAATAATTGAAACAAAAAGTAAACTTTAGAAAAAACCGACTTCCACAAACCCTATTTGATTAGATTGAGTTTAATACAAACTGTAACCCCTTATCCCCCCCCCCCTTGGGGAATTAATTTTGTCAAATCCCATATCAGTGCTACCCCACGCTACTAAGGAACCCCTGTACAAAGTTTCATGGCTCTAGGTCCACCGGATTAGGTTAGAAAGAAAGAAGAAAGAATCGCAAATCGTATACGCTTTGCTTGCAATCTATTTACGATCTATTTGCGATTCTTTAGGAGCATACCAAATGACGCCATGTTGGGTGTTTTAGATGCGATAGCGATCCAATATAAGTGCGTTTCTCAGAGCAGCATCGGGCCCTAGGAGGTAGGTATCTACGGCCGGCGTGCCTACCTGCGTGGCATTTGTCAGAAGCTCGCTCTTCTTGTTTCAGTGACCGGCATGCCGCAAAAGATAGTATATGGTGCAGATGGGTGCCTCGGGAAAAACATCAAGTGGTTTATAATGGCTGGTATCATCGCCAGCGGTCTTTCGCTGGCCTGTATAGTGCTATACATATTGGTTGATAAGTTCATGTGTAATAAACTGTAAAATTACTGTTGGGATTACTTACATAGATAGATAGATAGATAGATAATCCATTTATTCACTGTAAGAATACACACAAATACAATAAATATTCTTACAAAACTAAAAAAATATAGAAAGAAACTATAAATGTGCATATTCCACAGTGAATAGGCCCTGGCTCAGCATGTGTTGCAGATGACTGCAACGCTGGTAATTCTGCCAGGACCCATTTTACAGTGCGAGTGGAAGTGGAAGTACTTAATTTAATGGGGTCAATTGTGGTGGTATGGTAGTGTTGCCTATCAATGGTCTATGTCTATCAATAGCCAAGCGATAGTAAGAAAATCGAAAGTAATATCGGATAGTATCGGTACTATCGATGTCGATTTTGTGAAAGCACCACTAGTGGGTGGAGGGAGACCTCAAATTGTTAATTTGTATATATGTCGCAGTTGGTTGGTTAAATCAGACACTTAACCAACAACCTAGACAGTTAATTAAAGGCCGACATTTAACCATTTTGATTTAAATAAAGCATCGTCGAAAACGTTTAACAATCTCTCTTACAGACTGTCTAGTGTAAGTTGGCGTGTGGCAAAAAAACGTACTAATTCTGCCAGTTGTGATGACAGGTTCTCAAAGCTTGGTAACTTGTAGGAGGCGCCGACACAGGAACGTCAACATATACTATACCCTATCCAACATAGGATGATTTCTGACAGCTGTCAGTGACTGTCAAAACACGCCTATGAAGTATCGTAGTTTTCGACGGTAAAATGTATAGAGACAAATAACATACTTTATTGGCAAATAGTGGCGTGCTACACATATCGTAAGACAAGTTGTCGATCTTGACTCGGAACATATAAAGAATATTGAAGACATCGACAGAACAAGAAAAATTATGGATGAAGATTGGGAGCGTGACGTACGATTCGACCAATCTGATTATAAATCTACAAGACTAATCCAGCGAGTCCGAATCAGACTTTGATGATGGTGATTTGGGCTGTGAATCGATTTAACGAGAATAAAAACATGTTACAACATCCTTTTGTTTGATTTGCTTGAAACATACAGAAACTTTAGTTAGAATATCGATAATTTGTATCGACATTATCCCCATGCCTAGTAAAGTCACAGTGACAAGCTGTCAGAGACTCAGAGATCATCCTATGTTGGATAGGGTATAGCTGTATCGAAAGCCGGCGTGTTGGATAAAATAAGATGGCGTCACGACAACAGCTGATTACTTTCAGAGTCTATCTTTTTGGCAAACGTTGTGCAACGTTGGTTTTTTGTGTTCTGTGGTTTCAAATTTGGTCTTTGCTTTGGTGCAGTTGTGAACATGTTTTCGACACCGCCATGATTATTTAATTTGTTATTTCCGTTTAATAAGCAACCATTCGGTTTTGTGAAACTACATGGGTCGGTTCACCCCGCTCCGTTCCCGTTCATAATGATTTTGTAACTATTCTGTTTACTGTTTCGGGTGTTTTTGGTCATTTATGTGAAAACCAACTTGCATACAGTATATGTTGTAATTAGGATGTTTAATAATAATATATTTGTAATAAAATAACCTGTTTGTTTCATTTAGATTCTGTGGCGGCGAAAAGGTTAACGTACCAAAGTTGAAATGCGTCTTGTTGCCTAGGAACGTTTAGACGTTTCGTTTATTCACTTGTCCGACAGAACTTCAGCGACTTGGTTAAATGTCGGTCTTTAATTAACGGTCTGGGGTGTTAGGTAGTTAAGTGTCTGATTTAACTAACTAACTGCGACATATACATGGGGAGGCAATTTCTCACGTCCGTAGGAAATAAATACTTGGTTCCCACGGCCCCTTCACGTTCTACCCGGGTAGTAACCAAATCAACACGAAAATAAACAAACATTTACTTACATACAGGCACATACATTGCTTCTGGTCTGGCCCCACACTAGGATACCCTGTGTTGTGGGAACCAAAAACAATGTAAACATTCAAGACCAGCGTGTCGATTCTCGCGCCTTCGATATACGGATATCGAGACCAATATTGACAGATTCCCATACGAAATCACTCGATATAGGTGTAGATATCGTATATCGAATGCGCGAGAATCGTGCTCCTGGGGTACGATTCTCGGGCATTCGATATACGGATGTCGACAGCTATATCGAGTAATTTTGTATGGCAATCACTTAAAATTAGGTTCGATATCCGATTATACTTGGTGATTGTACTTTTTTGTTTATCCCCAGCCGGGGATCGAACCGGGACCCCGCATGGTAGGCAGGGCCACGTCCGCTGCGCCACAGAGGCTATCCAGAGAGAGCTCGAGAACCTTTCCAAATCATCAACAGCAGCCCAATCACGAGCAAAGATTCGATAGAAAACTATCGAAGCCAAATAAAGCAAAATAATATTCTGGAGCTGCCACTAACGAGCTCATTCATGTTCTCTAAGAAAACCCTTATGAGAGTGGAATCATTGGACGCTGGCTCCAGAAAGCAACAGAAAGTAATATTTTAATGTTTAATGTACCTAATTTTTAGGGTTCGGGTACGGTGCCAAACGGGACCCTGTTACTGAGACTTCGCTGTCCGTCCGTCTGTCTGTCTGTCACCAGGCTGTATCTCATGAGCCGTGGTAGCTGGACAGTTGAAATTTTCACAAATGATGTATTTCTGTTGCCGCTATAACAACAAATACTAAAAATCAAAAGAAATTTAATATTAAGGGGGGCTCCCATACGACAAACGTGATTTTTTTGCTCATTTTTGCTCGATATTGATAATGGTAGCAGGTAGACGCTAATGTTCACAATATATTGAGTAAATTATTTACTTAAAAATAAATAATTAAATTAAAATTAAATTAATATTTAGGGGGGGGGGGGCTCCCATACATTATTTTTTTGCGGTTTTTTATAGTTAATGGTACGGAACCCTTCGTGCGCGAGTCCGACTCGCACTTGGCCGGTTATTACTAAGTCTACTTTCACTGTTATTTTATTTTTTATGGGTTTTTTATTGCCTGAAATAAACGAATTATTATTATTATTAATAATAATAATTAGGACGCACCTAGTCCCGAGCTGCTTCGCGCGGTGAATGACACAAGAAAGAAAGAAAGAAGTGTTTATTTGCCACATAAAATTATAAAATGAACATAACATGAGATCCAACTTAATTAAATTGTGGCAAAAAGGACTGGACTCAGCTTATAAATAAAATTAAAATAATGTACCTCCTTAAAATTAAGAAAAGTAAATAGTAACAATGTAGGTACCTATGGATTTTTATCTGAAATAAATTATAATAATAATTATTATTATGCTGAGTGATGTGACATTATCAGAGCGCTGTTTTCAGGCCAAACCACAGGGCGCTCATCCCACACAAATTAGAATTAGTAACCCTTCGTAAAAAAGAGATGGCGTGAAGAGTAAGATTTGTACTTTAAACGCCATGGTTTCAGTTAACATACTTCTAGGTGGCGCTAATCTTAGAATAAATCCTATATATCTGCACCAAGCGATAATGGCCTCTAACTAAAGAAGCTTCCGTAGCATCTCAGTTTACGCCGGTGTCATATTCTAGGTGGTCTATCTGTATTAGGCTGGAGGCGACCAACAAAAAGTTATCCGGATAATAACTATACCGGGGATAACTTGTAACTTTTTCATAGACACCAGCGACACCTAGACCAGCGGGTCGATTCTCGCGCCTTCGATATACGGATATCGAGACCAATATGGCAGCTCCGTTATCAATTTGTCTAGTACGTTTTATATTGTATTTGTAAAGTAATAGGTATATCACTTATTTCAAACAGTGTGTTTTAAAATTTAATTTAAAACACTAGTTTAGTTACTAGAACCTATATATAGCAAGTATTCATTTGTATAACTATAAGCGACAACTTGTAATTGGCATAAGCACTCTCCTTTTATTCAAATAACAATTATAAGCTGTAAGTTTTCTGAATAAGAAAAATTAATAAATAAATAAAATAAATATTGACAGATTCCCATACAAAATCACTCGATATAGGTGTAGATATCGTATATCTAATGCGCGAGAATCATGCTCCAGTCACCTCAATGGTGTCTATGAAAAAGTTACAAGTTATCCCCGGGATAGTTATCCCCGGGATAGTTATCCCCGGGATAGTTATTCTCCGGATAACTTTTTGTTGGTCGAATCTAGCCTTATTATGGTATCTTTGCTTAAGAGACCGGCGACCGCGTGAATTTCCCATACAAACGTAATACAAAAATGATTTGAATTTGAGAAATAGTTTAACGTATTTAGACTGTTAATCGGATTAATACAGTGTCTACGCAGGTTCCTGGTCGTATACCAAGGTTCTTATTCAAATTACTTAAAAATGTTTTTAAATTGGTTGAAGAGGAACCCTGGTATACAGACCAGGAACCTCCGTAAACACTGTATTAATCCGATTAACAGTCTAAATACGTTAAACTATTTCTCAAATTCAAATCACTTTTGTATTACGATTGTATGGTAAATTCACGCGGTCACCGGTCTCTTAAGCACAGATACTATAATATTAAACTGTACTAAACGTGTCGCGAGCAGGCTCGACCTGCGTGTCGCTGGCTATTCACACGCTTGCTGCTTGTGGATGAGCCGCGCGTGCGTGACGGCGGCCGCGCGCTGCGTGAAGCGCGCCGGACACAGCGCGCACGGGAAGGGCCGCTCGCCCGTGTGCGTGCGCATGTGGTTCACGAGCGTCGTCTTCGCCTGCAAGGAGGGCAATGGAAAGTTTAAATCTCATAGCAATCATCGACACAGATACAGATCAAAAGCTGACACGTTCAACACATTTAACGCGCGCAGACTAACTTATGGGCTCTACGCGCGATGCAATCTGTCTCGCGATTTCTTGCTGCAACTTGTATTTCTCTCTCTCAGTCTATCGGCCTTCAGGTTGCCTTGCAACCGCTAGAGAAGAACCTAGAGAAGAACAAAGCAACTTGTCTTCAGGTTGCCTTGCAACCGCTAGAGATGGACAAAGGAGCCTGCCTTCAGGTTGCCTTGCAACCGCTAGAGAAGGACAAAGGAGCCTGCCTTCAGGTTGCCTTGCAACCGCTAGAGAAGGACTAAGGAGCCTGCCTTCAGGTTGCCTTGCAACCGCTAGAGAAGGACAAAGGAGCCTGCCTTCAGGTTGCCTTGCAACCGCTAGAGAAGGACAAAGCAGCCTGCCTTCAGGTTGCCTTGCAACCGCTAGAGAAGGACAAAGCAGCCTGCCTTCAGGTTGCCTTGCAACCGCTAGAGAAGGACAAAGCAGCCTGCCTTCAGGTTGCCTTGCAACCGCTAGAGAAGGACAAAGGAGCCTGCCTTCAGGTTGCCTTGCAACCGCTAGAGAAGGACAAAGCAGCCAGCCTTCAGGTTGCCTTGCAACCGCTAGAGAAGGACAAAGCAGCCTGCCTTCAGGTTGCCTTGCAACCGCTAGAGAAGGACAAAAAGCAGCCTGCCTTCAGGTTGCCTTGCAACCGCTAGAGAAGGACAAAAGCAGCCTGCCTTCAGGTTGCCTTGCAACCGCTAGAGAAGGACAAAGCAGCCTGCCTTCAGGTTGCCTTGCAACCGCTAGAGAAGGACAAAGGAGCCTGCCTTCAGGTTGCCTTGCAACCGCTAGAGAAGGACAAAAAGCAGCCTGCCTTCAGGTTGCCTTGCAACCACTAAAGAAGGACAAAGGAGCCTGCCTTCAGGTTGCCTTGCAACCGCTAGAGAAGGACAAAAAGCAGCCTGCCTTCAGGTTGCCTTGCAACCGCTAGAGAAGGACAAAGCAGCCTGCCTTCAGGTTGCCTTGCAACCGCTAGAGAAGGACAAAGGAGCCTGCCTTCAGGTTGCCTTGCAACCGCTAGAGAAGGACAAAGCAGCCTGCCTTCAGGTTGCCTTGCAACCGCTAGAGAAAGACAAAGCAGCCTGCTGTTGTCGTGTGTGAGGGTGTGCGTGTGTTATGGCGCGCACACGGCGCAGATCTTGTCGGTGTGTGTGTTGTTGTGTGTGACGGTGTGCGTGTGTTATGGCGTGTAGAGAGGCAACCGCTAGAGAAGGACAAAGGAGCCTGCCTTCAGGTTGCCTTGCAACCGCTAGAGAAGGACAAAGCAGCCTGCCTTCAGGTTGCCTTGCAACCGCTAGAGAAGGACAAAGCAGCCTGCTGTTGTCGTGTGTGAGGGTGTGCGTGTGTTATGGCGCGCACACGGCGCAGATCTTGTCGGTGTGTGTGTTGTTGTGTGTGACGGTGTGCGTGTGTTATGGCGTGTAGAGAGGCAACCGCTAGAGAAGGACAAAGGAGCCTGCCTTCAGGTTGCCTTGCAACCGCTAGAGAAGGACAAAGCAGCCTGCCTTCAGGTTGCCTTGCAACCGCTAGAGAAGGACAAAGTAGCCTGCTGTTGTCGTGTGTGAGGGTGTGCGTGTGTTATGGCGTGCACACGGCGCAGATCTTGTCGGTGTGTGTGTTGTTGTGTGTGACGGTGTGCGTGTGTTATGGCGTGTAGAGAGTACTCACGTAGAAGCCCTTCGCGCACACGGCGCAGATCTTGTCGGTGTGTGCGTTGTTGTGTGTGAGGGTGAGCGTGTGTTATGGCGTGTGGAGAGTACTCACGTAGAAGCCCTTCGCGCACACGGCGCAGATCTTGTCGGTGTGTGCGTTGTTGTGTGTGACGGTGTGCGTGTGTTATGGCGTGCGGAGACTACTCACGTAGAAGCCCTTCGCGCACACGGCGCAGATCTTGTCTCGCGGCTTCTCGCGTTTCTCGTGCACGTTCTTGAAGTGGCGCTTCAGGTACGACTTGTACGTGAACTTCTGCAACAGCGTGATATCGGAATTGGAATTGGACAGTCAACTTTAGGCACAAAAAATTGCCTACTGTTAAGACACTCTGACTACCGCAAAGACACACCCGCAGTACGGTGGATGACAGCACAGGGTGCTCGTCCCATACAAATTAGAATTAGTTACCCTTCGTAAAAAAGAGATGGCGTGAGGAGTAAGATTTGTACTTTAAACGCCATGGTTTCAGTGAACATACTTCTAGGTGGCGCTAAACTTAGAATAAATCCTATATATCTAAGCGCCATCTCATGGTATTTGCAATTTTCGATGGTGCTGCACCAAGCGGTAATGGCCTAGAACTAAAGAAGCTTCCGCAGCATCTCAGTTTACGCCGGTGTCATATTTTGTTCAAGGTGGTCTATCTGTATTCGTATAATATTATAGTTTCTGTAATGACAGCAATACAAAAATAGACTCGAAAAATAGACACCTTCCATACAGTGAGCCCAGCTGCCGTCCGGTTTCGGCAAAGTCGTCACGTATGAAACCCAATGTAGTTTTTTATACTGGCAACACTGCCGGGAATAGCCAATGAAACTAGCTTTCGTTTGACACATCACACTTGATTGTTCGAGAGATCAGTTAGGAAAAAAAAATGCAATTTATTTTTCGCGCGTATTTTCCGCCATTTTCGACATTCGCTTCATCGTGTTACCATATGAATTACAAAATGGTGGTGACGCAATAGGTCAAGACATTCATCTGCTCGCACGCGAAATAGAAACATATCGTATGACAGAGCGTTCATATTCCATTAAAGTTCAAAGTTCCAAAGTTTTATTAATCAGGAATAGTAATTATAGGTTTACTTAATCTAAAACGTAGATAAGTTCTATAGTACGAAAATACAAATACAAATGTGTTTATTTTGCGTAGATATGGTTACATAGAAGGTGGAAGGTAACATAACATGTATCGGTACTGCACAAAAAGAACATTGTAGCGGCTTTTGCCAAGTGATTTAGTTTTAAATAGTAGATTGTTTACCAAGGGAGTGAAGAACTATTTTTAGGGCGAGAGTGTTTTTTGAATCCTGAGCGGCCGAGGGATTCTAGAGTTGAGTCCCGAGTGTAACGAGGGACTCAAAAGTAGAATCCTGAGGGAGCGAGGGATTCAAAGTACATCACTCGAGCCAAAAATAGTTTTACTCCTGAGGTGGACATTCTACTTTTCATCACCCTCTATGAGAAAAGTAGTAAGTAATCAATAAAATAACATACATGTACCTTTACAGGGTGTAACAGAAAGGGGTGTACAAGCGGAAAGAGGGACATCATTCTGAAAAACTTTCACTATGGGACCGACTTGATCAGAGCAACTTTATTTTTATCAACTCTGTACATTTCGGGCCTAGCGCTCAGCTGATCTGTATGGTGGAGTGAAAAATAATGTTGCTCTGATCAAGTCAGTCCTATAGTGAAAGTTGTTCAAAATGATGTCCCTAACAACCTTCTTTCGGCTTGTACACCACTTTCTGTTACACCCTATATTTATTTACACAATTGTCGTGTGTGTGTAATGGTTTGTTGGTTGAAATCTCTTGTTATCTATTATAAGTTTTCTGTATGTCATTCTTGTGTTATAGCACAGAAGAGATAATAGTACTCCGTACAGAACGGCCACTCCCTTCCCCGCGCTGATTCAGATACCGCACCCCACCCCTGGCGTCTAGGGCCTGGTTGAAAGATCAATAGACGCGGCTGAACGCCTGACGAGTGACCGCGCGTATACGGTGAATAATAAATAACCGGTAATATAATATGGTAAAGTTTTGTGCATTATTTGGGTGTCTGTCGTCAACTAGAAACAGCAAAGACAGGAGATTCTTTCGGTTCCCGACTGATGAAAGAAGGTAAGCAACAGCAACTCTATTGTTGTTCTTTTGAGAAATAAAAATTCTAATACCTTAACTCCCGGAATGTAACTTGGTCAGCGGCGTTTGCTGTGTGTGTCTCGCTCTCTCACAAGGACAGACTTTGTGCGAGACAGAGACAGAGTTATATGTTTATAGTACTTACTAGCTACTGACTACGATAATTGATAATAAGTCAGTGTCGTAATATTTTATTTTTAACCGACTTCAAAAAAGAAGAGGTTCTCTAAAGGTTCTCTTTCATATTTTATTTTCTAAGATACCTAGTACTAAACCTTCCGTAATACATAATTATCAATTAAGTACATTTATTATAGATTCATTTCGTGCTATTCGTTGTTGGTGCGATTCAACAACGCGAACGAAGCACTTCGAGTTGAAAAGTAGGTAGTAGGTGGGTCAATCAACTATTTTACCCACACTTTGCTGTCCCCGACCATTTATTATTAAAATACGCTAAATGGTTAAATTTACACATTTGACGAATATAACAATAGTATCTAAGCTAGCAGGCACTACGGGGAACTTGATTACGTTCTCGAAGATCTTCGTTTGTGTTTTTTTTTTGCTCGCAAGGCGCGGTATGGTGTCCTTTGATAGTGCCGTTGAGCTGCTAGTCCTCGAAGAACTTTCAGAGGGAGTGCGTGCGTTGACAGAAAAGTGTAGGTTAAGTTGATTGACCCAGGTACGCACGCACTAACTTTGTCGCGGCGACGGCGCGCCATTAGCTGGGTCCACATACAGCGAGCTTCGGCCGGGTCTCGCTCGAACCCTGTAGTGGTTTGGTTGTTTTGAATCTCTCAGAGACTAGGTACCTACTTAACATAAAATTCGAATATTGTACAATCCTAACGATGTTTTTACATAGGTAGGTACCTACCTACAGTTCACGCCAAGTGTCTCTTACCTACTTCAGAATAAGTAACAGTAGGTAACAACAACATAACATAGCTTCACGCCTTTTCCCATAAGAGGTGGCAAAGGCACTGTGCCCACTTAAAATAATTCAAAAGTGAGTTCGAAAATGGAATCTATGGCGACCGCATAAGAGCTGTCGGACTTAATATTGTCCAGTAATTTTAGTGAGTGTAACCTAGAGAATCGGCCACATTGTCAAGATATTTTAGTGTGTGTCTCCTAGAGAATAGGCTCCATTACCTACCTATTTTGTTATTTATTGATTGCAGATAGATATATATTTTAGTGTCAGTCTCTAAATAATCTAAATAATTGATTATTACTTACATCGCATTTAGTGTAAGCAATATTTATTTAGTTACCTGGCTATCTTGTCATTGCTAAATAAATAATAACTACCTATTACAATATATATTTTTATTTCAATGAGAACCCGACTAGGTACCTGTTTAAACGGCAGCGCCCCTACAAAGTCACTTCATAATACTTAATGCAAACGCTTGTGTTCGGGTCGCGCCGTCGTCTTTCGGTTTGCCCGACGCAAATCGCTGCATTTGCCGCGCTACCAGCCCTAGCAATATTTACGCACACATTTGCACGTGTACAAACATCATTTGGTCATGTAGTAGTAACAGGTGATTATTTTACGAGCGTTCTATGGAGTGTCCGAGGTGTGGTTATAGTACAATAAAGATATTATGAATTACGAATATGTCCTCCACATAGTTAAAGCTTGTTTAGTATTGGCTAAATCTTGAAAATTGGTTCAAAAAGCATTGTCAGATAAACACTTTGTTTCTCTTGAATTTTTCTACAGGATTACAGTTTTTACATACCTATACTTATTCCTCGTGATTTTATTGGTAACAGATCTTGTATTTGTCATTCGCGTTTGTTGTTATCATCTGGAGTTAGACACTCACTTTCACTCATATTCTTTACTCATATCCGCAAACGAAATTGAAATAATTACAGCATTCAGATTTGGCGCGCTTTGTTTACAAATTTTCCACAACTTTTAAATTATTTGGTCCGTGTTTCGATATCAATTCTGTAAGGTTGTTTCTCTGTTGTCACCAATTGGTGTCAATCGATTCGGTCGATCGGATTATCTAATCTGTGTCGAGTATGCATTTTAGTACAAACTTTTTTTTATTGGCTGTGCGTTTAGAATCGATGTCTCTTTTAATTGGGTCTGTCAGCCTGAGTGGTAGTGAAACTGATTAGTGACAGCATTTTTTTCCTTTGTACTGGCAACAAAATTAAAAAGTTACTTTTAGTCCCTAGGGACTAAATGACCTACTTTAGTCCCTGTTTGCCGGGACTTAAGTAGATCTTTTTGAATAGATGTGATGAAAATATATTTTATTTTATTTTTGCAAATAATAGTAACGGTAGATTCAGGTAGTTTGAACTGTTTTATTTTTTTAATGTAGGTATGTTGTGTTCACCTATAATTGGGTCTACACATAGCAAGATGTACTGTTTTTTCTATTTGTGTGTATTGTGTAAGATCTGTTGGTAAACCATAATAAATAAATAAATAAATAAATAAAATATGACATTA
The DNA here is from genome assembly GCA_963457715.1 of Argyresthia albistria. Classification (NCBI taxonomy): domain Eukaryota; kingdom Metazoa; phylum Arthropoda; class Insecta; order Lepidoptera; family Argyresthiidae; genus Argyresthia; species Argyresthia albistria. The sequence goes on along the minus strand of OY735280.1, from coordinate 1,642,965 downwards.
ACTTCTGCACGGTCAGAGACCGTCTCGCAGTCAGTTAAGATCAAGGGAACAATCTACAAACTAATTACAGTCTCAAAACAGTATTAGATACCGCTGACTCGATGCCGACCTCGTAACATTGAATCTTTATTGTATTTGTGTGTATTCTTACAGTGAATAAATGGATTATCTATCTATCTATCTATCTATCTAACAGCAAGCAACGCAGGGTTCCGAGTTGCCGACTCGCACTCGGTTGTTTTCGACGTCATTGTTTTCACCCGGCTAGCGCGCACCGAGCGCCGGCCGTTTATACCTATTCAGCGGAGTGACACCCCCCTGCTATAAGTCGTAAGTAGTAGCAGTTGTCGTAGTTACCTTGTTGCACACACTGCAGCTGTGTTTGTCGACGTCTCTATGTGTGCGCGTGCGGTGCACCCTCAAAAAGAAGGCGTTGTGGAAAACTTGGTCACAATCGGTACAGGCGTATCTGAAATAGACACAAAGAAAATTAGTCGAATTCGGAAGCTATCTTATACAGGGTGACTATGAAACCCCTATAGTCTATTCGTGATAAGAATGCAGTGGAGTCATCACTGTCCGGCGACCTAGCCACGCCCCGTAACCAATCAAATCGTTTCCAATTATCAAACTAAGTTCACCGTGACCAGTTGAAGGCAAACATTCGAACGCGACGGTTGTGTCCTGTCCTGTGAGTCTGTGTTCACAGATTTAAATTTCACTGCATTCTTATCACGAATAGACTGAAGTTCCACTATTTAATTTAAACTAGTCGTATTTCTAATTCACTGCCAAAATCGTAAATACATGGGTTGCCATATAAAATGTAATTTTGTCTTAAAGTAGTTTACTATTTTGATAAAACCGGCACTTTAAAAATGAATTTATTGGTAGGTTAAAAGACAAAAATCTAATTATTTGCCTGAAATAACAAACATACCACGATTAAAATCGTATCGATAAATATTTCCTCAAGAGTGTTTAGCAGAATTTATGATCATGTTGCACTGGTAGCCCTTCAGATGTGACTTGATGTTGAAGATGGGTTTACAGGGCGGCGCCAGTTCCACGCAACTTAATGTCAAAAAGCGGTAGTTTCACCTGTCACCGCAAGCCAATTTTTTATTTTTTTTGAAAACTTACAATTTGAGATAGATAAGGACTAAGCCAATTAAAAGTTTCCACCTATGAATGGAAAAAAAAGATACTTAAAATATCTTAATATTACTGTACTTTTTTGTGTATATACCTTTTATCTATCGTTAACTATTACAGTTTTTAGACTTTTTCAATAACAAAAAATTTGATTTATATTATGTATGTACCTAATAAAATGGTTTAAATCAATATTACTGTTTTGAGTGACGCCTTTCGCCGAAAAAATTGTTTGTTATATAAAGTTACGGAAAGTAGATGCCGTGCGTACGCGGCTACGCCGCCGGACAGTGATGACTTTACTGCATTCTTATCACGAATAGACTATAATGCTCTGTTAGTTAGTTAGTTTAGTACGTACTGCCACAGCTCGCGGTCGGGCGCGTGTAACCGCGACTTGAGATGTATCTTGAAGGAGACTTGCGACTTGAACTGCTTGTTACACTCCACGCAGAAGTTCTCTTCGGCCTGAGATAACAGTTCGTTTATTAGCAGGGATCGGATCGAAGGTGTGAATTTAACCTAAAGTTTGTAGTCGGACATGACAAGGAGCAGTTACAACCCCTTTTCCAATGACAGAGGCACAATATTTCTTGCATATTTGCTTGCATATTTTAAAGAATTTCCAGACTGTAGGGCTCGGTTTTAAACAGATATGAGATGACAGGGAGTGACATACTAAATTACACTCAGCATTCAATATTTTATATTATAAATTGTCATGACATTTTATGTAGGATAGTTTCATGAATTCTATAGGGATATTTATTAATTGCTGTTGCAATGTAATTAAATGCCTTAGAAATAATATTTGCATGCCACTGCGTGGCGAGATATGCTGCACATACTTTTTAGGGTTCCGTACCCGAAGGGTGCCAAACGGGACCCTATTACTGAGATTTCGCTGTCCGTCTGTCCGTCCGTCTGTCACCAGGCTGTATCTCATGAACCGTGCTAGCTAGACAGTTGAAATTTTCACAGATGATGTATTTCTGTTGCCGCTATAACAACAAATACTAATAATATTAAGGGGGGCTCCCATACAACAAACGTGATTTTTTTGCTCATTTTTGCTCGATATTGATAATGGTAGCAGGTAGACGCTTAAAATGTTCACAATATATTGAGTATATTATTTACTTACAAAATAAATAATTAAATTAAAATTAAATTAATATTTAGGGGGGGGGCTCCCATACATTTTTTTTGCGGTTTTTTATATATAATGGCACGGAACCCTTCGTGCGCGAGTCAGACTCGCACTTGGCCGGTTTTTTTATATTCTATACTATAACATCTTCATAACCATATTTTTCGCAAATAAACGAATTTGTATTTGTACAATAATTGTGCCCACTTTTAGCCAGTTTCTCAACACTCCATTTTTAACCGACTTCCCAAAGGAGGAGGTTTACAATTCGTCCGGATGTTTGTTTTTTTTTATGTATGTGCCCCGATAGCGCCTAGACGGGTGGACCGATTTGGAAAATTATTTTTTTTGTTTGAAAGGGTTTACCTTCCCATTGCTCCCATTGACACCAGGTCAGGATCTGATGATGGGATCCTGGAGAAATCGAGGGAACTCTTCAAATATTATAGGCAGACCTAAAGTGATTTTTGTGTTTTTCATAATAACTCGTGCAAATGCACATGGTAAGCATAATATTGTGATGCGGAACTGCTGATGAAGACCACATATGGCCACCAGATCTGCTCAATACTAGGTACAAATACAATGCGTGGCTGACGGGCAGGCAACGCATAGCCTAAACCGGTGGACCTACAGCCATGAAACTTTGTACAGGGGTTCCTTAGTAGCGTGGGGTAGCACTGATATGGGATTTGACAAAATTAATTCCCCAAGGGGGGGGGGGGATAAGGGGTTACAGTTTAAACTCAATCTAATCAAATAGGGTTTGTGGAAGTCGGTTTTTACTTTTTGTTTCAATTAGGCGTGATAGGGTGCTGGATCTCGCTTACTCAACCTTACTCGTGTTCGGGTAAAGGCCTGTGCCCCTAGGACGGGACATTAGTAGCCTAGACCTTTAGGTACTGACGTGGTTTGGATGACTCATAAATGGTGACGACCGCGACGTGACGTTTTATAGACGTCTACGCAATTTAGGTCAATAGTTGGGGCTATTTGGAAGAAAAATGCACTAAACTAAAAAGGCTACTAGTTTGATGTCAACAACTAAGATGACGTCATTATGACGTTTAGAGGGCTGCTTATAGTGCTTATACCCTATCCAATATAACAGCAAACTTGACAGCTAACATGAAACTTCATAGAATCCACTTTTTAAGACACTAGGGATGTGACCAAAACAATCGGAAAGAATCGAAATTTGTTTATTCAGTTAAACTAACAGAAGAGTTGTCATCGCCATCACTGCTATGGCACTTACAGATACTAGTGGCTCTGTGAGCTGTAGACCTCGCGAGTATGTCGGTGGGAAAGCTGAACTGCTAACACACATAAAAAAATAACCCAAATAATTTTCTTTCAATAACACATACAAACTTATGAATGTACCTGGTTACGTACATGCAGTATGAAAGTAGCCGCACCAATAACTTTGTAAACTACATTTCGCGATCTTTAATACAACTTATTGACTTTTTACTAAAATTATATAGTCTGTTTCACTCTCATGGTCTTTACGAATCCAACGACACCTCATTTGTTAATATCCATCGAGCCGTTTGGGTTGTAGCGATTTTTTTACATATTAAAACCCCATATCTCCGCCATTTTGAAAAAAATCAAAAAACTGGCTCGAGTAAAAAATTCTATTTATTTTTCCAACCTGCTCACAAAATTTCACGAGAATCGGTTCATAAATGCGACCTGTAGAGGAGAACAACCGGACATACGAAAGCATTTTTGCCCAAACCTGAAACGGAGACGCTTCGCTCGCTTCGCTCGCTCGGTCAATTATTATTTAAATTTCAACCATATTTAAGGTATCTGAAGATTCAAGAATAAAATGTTAGACATCTTTTCGATTCACAAATATTTAAAGAGTATCGATTATTTTGATTAATCGATTTTTATGAGCAATATCCCCTCACTCACAGGCTAAGATTGACATCTATGAAATTGCCTGGTACATCACGCTGGCGCTTGTGAATTGGATTCCGGTTTTAATAGCAATCAAATACCTCGTATTGAAGTTTGCGCCAGGCTTGTCGCATGCTCGTGAACTTAGTAGAATTCGGCCCCTGACCGCTCGCGCCACCGGAACCCGAAGGTAGCGGGAGGGGCAGAAGCGTCTTTAAAAAAATAACGGCAATGCCGTTTTCTGCATCAAGGCAGTCTGTGAGACACCCACGTCACTACTTAAAGGTTTACTTTTATTCATATTTTACTGGCGCCGCACAAGTTATACTCCCCTCACCCCACTTACTTACTCCCCCACTCACCTCGTCAGCCGGGTGCACACTCTTGTTGTGTGAGCTAAGTTCCTTGTGAGTCGTGAACTGAATGTCGCATATTTGACACACACTCGCCGGGTGGTCTCTGTGGACAAGAGGCGCTGTTTCGGTACAAAGTGTTTGCCTGTAGAGCAATCAGAATATAATACATTTGTTTATTTCATGAACATAGGTTACATTTAACCCCCAAGCTCGAGCCATTTTTTTTATAAAAAAAAATACATTAAAATTAGTTTGACAGTGGGTACCGACGTCAAAAATTAGACATTCATTGACGTCTTGGTACCCACTGTCAAAATAATTTAAATGTCATTTTTTTTATAATTTTAATGTCAATATTGTTCCAAGGACTCTTTTGTCCTTACGCTACCGTGGGTGCAGGTCTTAAAGTCTTCACAAAATAAAAGGCCCGTTTTGACAGTTCACGCCAATGAACTTTTAACCCCAGACGCGTGGGTAATAGAAGCGGTTTTTAGGTGCAACTTGTACGCTTTGCTTGTACGCAACAGTTGGCTTTTATTACCTACGCGTTAGGGGTTAAAACTTCATGGGCGTGAACTGTCAAAACGGGCCTTTTTTTGTGAAGACTTTAAATAAATTTTATTACCGCTACGTCCTACCAGTAAAATGGTGTATTAATATTGTTTTCTAAGTACCTACAACATTTATACATATTATTACAAATTTAAAATATCAACTGTAATAGCATTTCTTACTGAGCAGATGGAATAATTTACTTACTAACAGTTGTAAATTTAAATCTTTTATGTCGTTTGTATATGTATTTTATTGTATATCTTAGGTGCCACGCAAACTATACTTCCAGAGATGACTCAGTATCGCGTAATTCTCGCAATTTCTTTACTGTGCTATACAAGAATGGCATACAGAAAACTTATAATAGACAGACAATGTACAAAAGCGAGCGTATCTCTAACAAGAGATTTCTACCAGCAAACCATTAGGAAAGGTGGGTAGTTGAGCGGGGGAAGACCCACGCGTACAATACAACTCTACAGGGCGTAACAGAAGGGTGTTATCGTATTTTAAGGGGTTGTTAGGGAGATCATTCTAAGCAACTTTCACTATGGAACCGATTTGGTTTCATAGTGAAAGTTGCTCAGAATTATGTCCCTAACAACCCCCTAAAATATGACTACACCTTTCTTTTACACCCTGTACATGTATATGGGTCTGCTCAGTTATTGTTTATTTAATTGCTAAATTATTTTCCTCCTACACGTTTTGTTAATTTTCATATTTCGTGTTTGTGTGCGTACCGAGGTGTATCAGCTGTGACTTGAAGCATCTGAGCCCGCACACTTCGCATGCCAGTAGCTTGTGGGAGCGCATGAAGTGGCTAGTGGGATGTTACCTGAGGTGTCGTATCAGCTGTGACTTGAAGCAACTGAGCCCGCACACTTCGCATGTCAGTAGCTTGTGGGAGCGCATGAAGTGGCTAGTGGGATGTTACCTGAGGTGTCGTATCAGCTGTGACTTGAAGCACCTGAGCCCGCACACTTCGCATGTCAGTAGCTTGTGGTAGCGCATGAAGTGCCACCGGGCGCTTGCTTTGTCCCTGGAATGCAGATACAAGTGTTAATTTAATATTACAAGTTATTTAAGCCCCAACTCCTAAGATACAGGTAACACCAGTTTAGGAGTTGGATGTTCAGTATTCAATCAATGCATCATACCTATCACTAGACCTCAATACCTCAATTATATTTACATAGGTTTAACTATATCTATTAATTTATTTATTTATTTATTTACAATAAGTACACAAAACAGAATACAGTCATTTGAAACAATGATACATCATTAAGGGACTTTGTGTTGGACTGTAGCCCAAACTATGTGTACATAGAAAACTTAATTTAGTGTGTTTATGATTCCTATACTAGCAAAACGGGTTTTATTGATGAAGTAGGTATATAGAAAAAAGAAAAAGAAAGAATATAAATCTAATCCTAATAGGTTGAAGACGTCTAGAACAGAGCTGAGTTAATGAGTTTAATAAATTTATAAGGTCGAGGTTAAAGTTGGAGAATAAACAATTTCAAAATAATTGTTGTGTTGTCTTACAAAATCTCTAAAATCAGTGAACCAAATCACTAAAGTCAGCGTCACCATCGGCGGTCGATCAATTGTTTATCGATCAGAAATAGAAATAGAAATAGAAATTGTTTATTTTGCCTAAAAACAATACTGAAGAAAGCGAATGCGTAGGTATATAAGGCAAAAAAGAGAACAGTCTCAGCGTTTGCTATAAGTTAGCACAGTGCTAGCTTGCAGCGCTGGTTTTCAGACAGTCCCTGACTAAAAATTAAGAAAACTAAAACTAACTTGGTAGATAATAGGCCTCATGGGAAAAAGGACAAAACATAGGGTTTTGTTTTGTTAATTTTCTACAAGGCAGCGAAGTGATTTCACAGGGGCCTAGGAATAGCTTAACATTTACGCTGTTCAGTACTACCACTAAGACTAAAATCAGTATCCGTCGATCATCAAAGCTGTCACTATCGATCATCAACATTGATCGATGGTATCGATCGGCTTTCGATCGATTGGTGTGGGAATCACTCCAGATTGCTGTATTAATTAGAAGCAACGTTGCAGTTGCTCCTGATTGTTCTACTAATTGGAGAGAACGTCGGAATTGCTCCAGATTACTCCATAAATAGACACAAACGTTGGAATTGCTCCAATAATTTGATGCAACGTTGGAATTGTAATTTGTAATTTCTTTATTGTACTCACATGACAGAAAAAAATATGTACAAAGGCGATGCACAAATTGCTCCAGATTGCTCCACTAAATTAACACGACGTTGGAATTGCTCCAGATAGCTCCACTAATTAGACACAACGATGGAATTGCAACAAATTGCTCCACAAATAGAAACATATTTGTAAATTATAAATATTGGGCAACGTTGTAATTTCAACAGATGGCTCCACAAATTGCTCCAGATTGCTCCAGATTGCTCCACTACTCACTCTTGCAGCCGCCGGCACTGCGGACAGCGCAGCAGCGTCGTGTGCGTACTCTTCAAGTGAGCCTCCAGCGCGCGCCGGCCCGCAGATGTGTAGTTACACAACACGCACTTGTAGTATGTGCCCGGGGCTGGTGAGTCGGGCTGTGGAATACGGGAAAAATGCTGTCAGGGTCGGGGGCCGCGTGCAGGGATCGCGCGGCAAACTGGGGGAAAAAAGGACAATAACAACAGCGCACGATTGCGTGGACGCGAACGAGTGGAGTGGACGATCCTGCGCGCAATCCTGTACACTACACCTAGAATCTGTAGCGATAGAGTGAATGTGTAAAGCCCGCTTTTCTTTACTTTTTAACCGACTTCCCAAAGGAGGAGGTTTACAATTCGTCCGGATGTTTTTTTTTTATGTCTGTTCCCCGATTGCGCCTAGACGGATGGACCGATTTGGAAAATTATTTTTTTGTTTGAAAGCGTTTACCTTCCCATTGGTCCCATTGACACCAGGTCAGGATCTGATGATGGGATCCTGGAGAAATCGAGGGAACTCTTCAAATATTATAGGCAGACCTATAGTGATTTTTGTGTTCTTCATAATAACTCGTGCAAATGCACATGGTAAGCATAATATTGTGATGCGGAACTGCTGATGAAGACCACTTGGACGGGTTATATTTTTGCTATGGAGTTTGTTTACAAATATTATACGGTCTCCAGACGGGGCCTTTATATTCAGTAGTTGGCTTGGCGCTGTAAATAGGCGTCAAGGATTCTCTGGATCAGCTATCTGCTTGGCCGTCTGTACCAGCGTTGTTTCAATTCCAGACACTACAGATTGCAGAATCGTCGTGGAATGCCTCAAAAACGCCTTGCGAATACTGGCAATCCATTACCGGAATACCAAATGACGCCATTTCGGGCGTTTAAGAAGCGGTGGCGTTCCAATTTAAATGCGTCTCGATCACGAATGTTTTCGAGATCGTAAAACGGTTTCGAGAACCTTTGTCATAAAGAATAAAAATCACTGACATTTGGCTTTTCGATAGATTTCTATCGAATCTTTGTTTGTGATTGGGCTCCAGCTGTGCCGCTGCCACGCCGTGTGTGAACTCGCCGTGTCTAGCGTGTGCCGTGCGGCAACTCACCGTGTCTAGCGTGTGCCGTGCGGCTACTCACCGTGTCTAGCGTGTGCCGTGCGGCAACTCACCGTGTTTAGCGTGTGCCGTGCGGCAACTCACCGTGTCTAGCGTTTGCCGTGCGGCAACTCACCGTGTCTAGCGTGTGCCGTGCGGCAACTCATCGTGTCTAGCGTGTGCCGTGCGGCAACTCACCGTGTCTAGCGTTTGCCGTGCGGCAACTCACCGTGTCTAGCGTGTGCCGTGCGGCTACTCACCGTGTCTAGCGTGTGCCGTGTGGCAACTCACCGTGTCTAGCGTGTGCCGTGCGGCAACTCACCGTGTCTGGCGTGTGCCGTGCGGCAACTCACCGTGTCTGGCGTGTGCCGTGCGGCAACTCACCGTGTCTAGCGTGTGCCGTGCGGCCGTGAACCGTGCCTCCGCGCGTCGTATATGCTCGGGGCTGGTGAACCAAGTAAAGCAGGTCTCGTGCCATTTCACCTTGCCGGCAACAACACTACTCAGGTCATCTGTAAACAAATAATAGCAATTTAGAAACTACAGCAAATAAATATGACGGTTCAAAAAATTAAAACACGCTTTCGAAATCACAAGAGCAATCAAATGTGACAAGCGATTAATCGAAGATCAATTCAAAATAAAGGCACTTGTTTTGCTGAAGTTTTCAAGAGTTTAACAACTAATTTTCCTTACGGAATAAGAGCACAAATCAAAAGAGCCCAAACTCGATGGGTTTTCATTTTACAAGTAAGAATCCAAGAGTGCCGCCTGCCGCCGTGCAGCCCATCCCAGAGTGCCGCCTGCCGCCGTGCAGCTCATCCCAGAGTGCCGCCTGCCGCCGTGCAGCTCATCCCAGAGTGCCGCCTGCCGCCGTGCAGCTCATCCCAGCAGAGTGCCGCCTGCCGCCGTGCAGCTCATCCCAGAGTGCCGCCTGCCGCCGTGCAGCTCATCCCAGAGTGCCGCCTGCCGCCGTGCAGCTCATCCCAGAGTGCCGCCTGCCGCCGTGCAGCTCATCCCAGAGTGCCGCCTGCCGCCGTGCAGCTCATCCCAGCAGAGTGCCGCCTGCCGCCGTGCAGCTCATCCCAGAGTGCCGCCTGCCGCCGTGCAGCTCATCCCAGAGTGCCGCCTGCCGCCGTGCAGCTCAGCAGCAGGTGATGATGATGAGAACATTTTACAAGTATGAATCCCAGAGTGCCGCCTGCCGCCGTGCAGCTCAGCAGCAGGTGATGATGATGAGAACATTTTACAAGTATGAATCCCAGAGTGCCGCCTGCCGCCGTGCAGCTCATCCCAGAGTGCCGCCTGCCGCCGTGCAGCTCAGCAGCAGGTGATGATGATGAGAACATTTTACAAGTATGAATCCCAGAGTGCCGCCTGCCGCCGTGCAGCTCATCCCAGAGTGCCGCCTGCCGCCGTGCAGCTCAGCAGCAGGTGATGATGATGAGAACATTTTACAAGTATGAATCCCAGAGTGCCGCCTGCCGCCGTGCAGCTCAGCAGCAGGTGATGATGATGAGAACATTTTACAAGTATGAATCCCAGAGTGCCGCCTGCCGCCGTGCAGCTCAGCAGCAGGTGATGATGATGAGAACATTTTACAAGTAAGAATCCCAGAGTGCCGCCTGCCGCCGTGCAGCTCAGCAGCAGGTGATGATGATGAGAACATTTTACAAGTAAGAATCCCAGAGTGCCGCCTGCCGCCGTGCAGCTCAGCAGCAGGTGATGATGATGAGAACAATTTTTTTTAATCAGAATTCTTTATTTAGTAATACAGTGTAGGTACAACTTTAGAGTAATAAATGCAGCTAAAGATCCTTAAATATGTACAATTACTTTGTCAGGCTAATGGCACCTATAAATATGTACAATTACTTTGTCAGGCTAATGGCACCTATAAATATGTACAATTACTTTGTCAGGCTAATGGCACCTATAAATATGTACAATTACTTTGTCAGGCTAATGGCACCTATAAATATGTACAATTACTTTGTCAGGCTAATGGCACCTATAAATATGTACAATTACTTTGTCAGGCTAATGGCACCTATAAAAGATTTTGACATGTAAGAATTATTAAAAATTTATTGACAACAATATTTTATCGATACTTTTTGTATGTGCTTACATTCAGAATAACTAAGACATGAATCCATTAGTCTTGAATATCATTTGTGAACTCATTAGAAGATGTGAATGTCGTAGCCATATGATCAGCCATTTCATGATATGGCCAAGCCATTTCTGGCCGTATCCCGATATGGCCGGTTTTAATGAAAACATGTATTTTTAAAAGCATTGTTATTCAGCACTACCTGGCGTTTTTTGTATTTTACATGTCAAACTAACACGAAGACTATTCGAGGGCTTCGCTGCGTTCATCCCCTTGACTCCACCAAAGCGGAGATGTGGAATATTTGTATGCGCGATAGAAACAGCTCACATATCCGCTTCCATGGCGGCATACAAATATTCCACATCTCCGCACATCTCCGCTTTGGTGGAGACCCGGCCTTAGTCTCCACCTAAGCTACCGCAGTGATTGCCCAAAAAGATTTCATCGTTTTATGATATTTCACGTTTATGGCTACGACATGAACAGTACTTGTCACGAGCCAGAGCCACTGAGCCAGAAATTCCTACGCTACGCCACCCACCTCGGAGCAGATTAAACATCCTCATATGCAGTATGTCGCACAACCGGTCGCGTACTTCGAAACTCTGCTTGAACTCGCGCCAGCTCCCCTCGGTGGCAGTGCTGAGAGGCACCCGCCTTTCGTCTTCGCGTTCTTGGCAGATGAGGCACAAATCAAAGTCGATTCGGTACTTGCGTCGCTGGAATAAAAGGTATAGGATATAAAGAGTAAACACATTTTGTATTACTTCGTTCGGCTTCATTTAATTTCGTTTCGTGGTGTTCAGTGAAGCGGCTAGAATGACAGATGGGCAGTCAGACATACAAACAGAAAGAAAGACAGACAGACAGACAGACAGACAGACAGACGGACGGACAGCGGAGGCTTAGCAATAGGGTCCCATTTGGCAACCTACGGGTACGGAACCCTAAAAAGTGGCTGTTTAACTTGAAAATTATATCTTATTGTGTGCACTGTGCACTAAAGTATTAAAGATTTAACATTACTTACAAAGCATTTAAACTCCAAGTGATCTTTCAAGTCCGATTGGCTGTCAAATCCATAAAAGCACATCTTACACTGATAAGGCTTTCCCCATGCCTCCTTCTCGTACGCCTCACATTTACTCCTCTCAACTCTAACCTCCGTACAATAAGGACTCATATCCTCTATAGGCTCCAACACCTCTACATAGACCGTATCAAAGAGTTTATGACGCTTTTGAAACGTTCTCTTTTTAATTTTAGACGAAGTCGGCGAGTTTCGAGAATTTTCCGAATTTTCATTGTTTTTTCGCATTTGTTCTGTCTGTGAACCCTGACTGTCATCTTGGAGTGACGTCACGACGTCTGACGTCATTTGGAAGTCATCTTCGCCGTCGGATGGACTGCCTTCTTCTGTGTTGAGCAGGTTTGAGTCCTGTTGGGTGTTTGATGATTTCTCGGTTTGTGACCCTTGCGGAGTATTGTCCAGGTTCTGTAATCAGAAAATAAAAAGTAAAATTATATCACATACCATAGCGTCACGCCTTTTCCCATAGACATAGACATAGACACGTTTATTCACTGAAGAAAACATGGGTACATCGACAGACAATTTCAAAGGCAGGAAATCTACATTAAATTGTAGAAGTAAACACGGAAGTATTTTTCGGAACAGAAGAGTTTAGAAGATGACGTACGCACGCGCATGCCTCGCCAGTGAAATGGATCCAACTCAGCATAAAGCTGCAACGAGGCTGCAGCGCTGATTTTCAGTCGAAACCATTTGATATCCGCGCAGGCACCTCAACGACATAATGAAATATAGGTACTTAGATACATATGTAGATATACACTAGAAATTGTATTTCATATTTTTTTAATTAAAATAATAATAATAATAAATAAGTGAGTACAGTGAGACTACAGTTAGTAAAGTGAGTTTACTTGTATATGTTCGTAAATAGCATAATACATAAATAAATAGCTTTTTAAATGTCAAGACTTGACGTAATTTATTGTAATAACCGGCCAAGTGCGAGTCGGACTCGCGCACGAAGGGTTCCGTGCCATTATCTATAAAAAACCGCAAAAAAAATGTATGGGAGCCCCCCCTAAATATTAATTTAATTTTAATTTAATTATTTATTTTTTAAGTAAATAATATACTCAATATATTGTGAACATTTTAAGCGTCTACCTGCTACCATTATCAATATCGAGCAAAAATGAGCAAAAAAATCACGTTTGTTGTATGGGAGCCCCCCTTAATATTAAATTTCTTTTGATTTTTAGTATTTGTTGTTATAACGGCAATAGAAATACATCATCTGTGAAAATTTCAACTGTCTAGCTACCACGGTTCATGAGATACAGCCTGGTGACAGACGGACGGACGGACGGACAGACGGACAGCGAAGTCTCAGTAATAGGGTCCCGTTTGGCACCCTTCGGGTACGGAACCCTAAAAATGTGAGAACGATGATACTCGATATTTATGATGTTGTATAAAATGACAGATGTGTTTAGAGGAAGTTGAGAGTTGGAGCGGTGTGTTTGTCGGTAAATGGGGGTGGCAGAGGCACAACTGTGGCCGGTGATTCAGCGCTCCATTTTGCGTGACAGGGGGCTAGCCCATCGCCGCAGCTATGGAGTAACGAAGGTTTCCTCACGATGTTTTCTACCGTTAGAGTGTCCGCATAACGTACTTAAGAGACCGGTGACCGCGTGAATTTCCCATACAAACGTGATACAAAAATGATTTGAATTTGAGAAATAGTTTAACGTATTTGGACTGTCAATCGGATTTATACACTGTCTACGCAGGTTCCTGTTCTGTATACCAGGGTTCCTCTTCGACCAATTTAAAAATATTTTTAAGTAATTTGAATAAGAACCTTGGTATACGACCAGGAACCTGCGTAAACACTGTATTAATCCGATTAACAGTCTAAATGTTGTTGTATTACGTTTGTATGGGAAATTCACGCGGTCACCGGTCACTTAAGATAAATGACTTATCTCATTAGTACATGGTCAGCACCGGGATTAGAACCTGCACCTCCTGCGTGAGAGGCAATCATTAAACCCACTACACCATTCACAAAATAAAAGACCCGTTTTGACAGTTCACGCCCATGAACGGGCCTTTTATTTTGTGAAGGCTGTAGAACATGGAGCTCTGCAAAATTACTCTGAACCACACCTCGGACACTCCATAGAACGCTCGTAAAATAATCACCTATTACTACTACATAACCAAATGATGTTTGTATACGTGCAAATGTGTGCGTAAACTTTGCTAGGGCTGGTGGCGCGGCAAATGCGGCGATATTAAAGTATACGCGTCGTCACTCGTCCGGCGTTCAGCCCTGTCTATTGATCCTCTAACCAATCTTTTGACGCCAGGGGTGCGATCTTTTGGGGTGCGGTGTCTGAATCAGCGCGGGGGAGGGAGTGGCCGTTCTGTACGGAGTACTATTATCTCTTCTGTGTCTGAACACCGAAGTTGGTGGTTCTGTTGAGGATAGGGAAGCCGGTATACCATCATCGTTCCGGGGCTGCTATAATCGAGCTATACTTACAAGGACATCGGACGCTCCGTCGGCATTCTCTGAGAGCTGCAGGATGTGAGCTGTAGTTAAACTGGACAGAGTGGTGATGGCTTGTTGGTGCTGGAATAACGAAAATAAACATTATATAATGTAACAGAAAGGTGAAGTCATATTTTAGGGAGTTGTTAGGGAGACCATTCTGAGCAACTTTTACTATGAAACAAATCGATTCCACAGATAAGTATATGACTGACTGTACAAAAGAGCATTGATATTGTGTTGTGGTACCCAAAATGTAATTAAAAAAATATATTATAAAATACAGGTTGTCACAGAAAAGTGTAGTCATATTTTAGGGGGTTGTTAGGGACATAATTCAGAGCAACTTTATTTTTCATTGCTCCATACGTTTTGGTCCGGGCGGTCAGCTGATTTGTATAGAAAAGTGAAAATTAAATTTGCTCAGAATTATGTCCCTAACAACCCTCTAAAATATGACTACACCTTTTTGTGACACCCTGTATTTTATAATATATTTTTTTAATTACATTTTGGGTACCACAACACAATATCAATGCTCTTTTGTACAGTCAGTCATATACTTATCTGTGGAATGTACCAATAATTCAAATTAGACTAATTGGATGTTATTTAAAACAAATATCTCAAATCCGTCATTTTAAAGATATACAGAATAATTGAAACAAAAAGTAAACTTTAGAAAAAACCGACTTCCACAAACCCTATTTGATTAGATTGAGTTTAATACAAACTGTACCCCTTATCCCCCCCCCCCCCCTTAATTTTGTCAAATTCCATCTCAGTGCTACCCCACGCTACTAAGGAACCCCTGTACAAAGTTTCATGGCTCTAGGTCCACCGGTTTAGGCTATGCGTTGCCTGCCCGTCAGTCAGCCACGCATTGTATTTGTACCTAGTATTGAGCAGTTCTGGTGGCCATATGTGGTCTTCATCAGCAGTTCCGCATCACAATATTATGCTTACCATATGAATTTGCACGAGTTATTATGAAAAACACAAATATCACTATAGGTCTGCCTATAATATTTGAAGAGTTCCCTCGATTTCTCCAGGATCCCATCATCAGATCCTGACCTGGTGTCAATGGGACCAATGGGAAGGTGAACCCTTTCAAACAAAAAAAATAATCCAAATCGGTCCATCCGTCTAGGCGCAATCGGGGCACATAGGTACACAATAAAAAATTAAGAAAAACATCCGGACGAATTGTAAACCTCCTACTTTGGGAAGTCGGTTAACAAATGAAATGGATTTTTTGTGGACGTTTCACGAACTAGTAGATATAAAAAGAGATAGGTTTGGCTTTCTCTCTCGCTCTTTTTCTTACCGGAGAGTATCTTTCATGTATTTCTTTACAATTTTTAAAACGGTAATCTTAAAACATTCCCAAATGTAATTAAAAAATACTAAATGTGTCTTCTGGGACTAATTTGCTCGTCAGGATGATATGATGAAGAAGTAGAGGAACAGTCATGTAACTTACCAGTCCCTTCTCATACTGTGTCAGTGTGTGGTGTGCTCGCTGGATCTGAACCCGGAACTGTCTCACTCTCCGCAGCAGAGCGCGGCACTCCCAGCAGAGACTCACACAGGGCTGGAACATTCAACATGCTGAATGTCAACATAACTTAACAACATTTACACCAACCTGACATGCACCCTATTAACATGCACCCTGAAAAGGTATTACAAGTTAATTTATCTACACATACACATTATTTCTGTGTAATCGGAGCGGAGCGGAGCGGAGCGAGGCGACCCCATGTAGTTTCACAAAATCGAATTGGTTGCTTTAGGTCACTTTCTGTGCTAATACTAAAGACAGGTTGTGTTAGGTCACAACTTTGAACCACCCGGAGCCGAGCGAAGTGGAGCGGAGCGAGGCGACCCCAAGTAATTCACAAAACCGAATTGGTTGCTTATTACCCCATCAAAGTTGAAATGCGTCTTGTTGCCTAGAAACGTTTAGACAACTCGTTAAACGTTTCGTTCTCTCACTTGTCTGACGGAACTTTAGCGAATTGGTTAAATGTCGGTTTTTAGTTAACGGTCTAGAGTCTAGGGTGTTAGTTAAGTGTCTGATTTAACCAACTAACTGCGACATATACACCCTTGAAGAAGAAATAGAAGGGCGCTTGCTTACTTGGTCTGTTTGTTGTGCGGTGTCAAGTAGAGTGGTGTACAGCGGAGTATCATCGGTGATAGGAGACAGGCTGCGGTCGGAGCTGAGGCAACCACTGCAGAGCGCCAAAGCATCCGCCTCCGACTTTACATCCACTGTTGAAAACATTATGATGTAATAGATAGGGATACAGGGTGACATTGAATTAGCTGACCATATTTTGGGGAATGGGGTCACAAACGAAAAAAAATGTAGGTCTCCCATAGTAACTTGAAATCGGCTCGATCGGGGCAATATAAGTCCTAGGGGTCGAACAATTTTTTGTCATTTGCGACTGTGTGTTTCTTGGGGAAAGTTGTTCATAATGAGGGGTACTATCATTCATCCGACCGGAGTGGATGGCGTGGTAAAGAGGAGCCCTATACCAGGCCTCCGTCACTGAATGTACTCGCGCGCTATAATTACCTACCGCCCGCGCCCGAACTCTCGGGCGCCCGGGCCATAGTCAGTATGGTTGTCGCAAGCCAAGCGCACGCACGTTTTGAACTGTGTTCGTATCGTACGAGTATATGCGATGTCTGCCAGCCCTGCGATTAGTGTGAGATCGCGCGGTGCGAGGCGATCACAACTGTACGCTTGAGCATTTAGGCACATTTTAGCATGCAGCGGTTGCTGACGCG
The DNA here is from genome assembly GCA_963457715.1 of Argyresthia albistria. Taxonomy (NCBI): domain Eukaryota; kingdom Metazoa; phylum Arthropoda; class Insecta; order Lepidoptera; family Argyresthiidae; genus Argyresthia; species Argyresthia albistria. The sequence continues at coordinate 1,625,726 of OY735280.1, read as the reverse complement.
ACGGAGTAGGCTATTATAGCAGTAGGTATTGGAAATTTCCTACTGAGTGAAGTATCTGTTACGTAGTAACTATTTAGTAATCTGTGCCTATACCCAGAAGAGGGTCAATGTGGACTGATGATGATGATGATGATGGGGTGACAATTTGAAACACAACCGGAAAGTTCTCTGAATATTGGAGATAGCAAATTCGATCAGGAAATGTTCCCTTATTTTTGAAAAGAAACAAAACTGCATTCAAAGATTTTTTTCAAATAGGAGAATCGAACCGGCTATAATTGGAAAAAACCAGCCGAGTGCGAGTCGGAATCGCGCACGAGGGGTTCCGTACCAAAAAACCGCAAAAAAAAAAACACGTTAGTTGTATGGGAGCCCCCCTTAATATTAAATTTCTTTTGTTTTTTTAGTATTTGTTGTTATAGCGGCAACGGAAATACATCATCTGTGAAAATTTCAACTGTCTAGCTACCACGGTTCATGAGATACAGCCTGGTGACAGACAGACAGATGGACGGACAGCGAAGTCTCAGTAATAGGGTCCCGTTTGGCACCCTTCGGGTACGGAACCCTAACAACAACATCCTGTACATTTATGGCGTCCATGGATCTTTGAGTAACAAGTGCCTCTGTCTTTCATGGTTTTACTTTAATTTAACTAACAGTGGGGCCAATTCTCTAGGACACACTCACTAAAATTACATGTCAATATTAGCTCTGACGCTCTGCGTAAGAGGGTTGGAGCTAATATTGTCAAGTAATTTTAGTGAGTGTGCCCTAGAGAATAGGCCCCACTGTCAAGTAATTTTAGTCAGTGTAACCTAGACCACAATGTTGTTTGTCAGAGAGATCTGATCCATGTGATTGATCCTGTCGATTGAAGCCATTTAATTTTAATTTAATCGTATGGCTCGAGTGAATAGGCTACAAGGGAATATTTAATGAACTAAGCCAGTTGGCTGCGTCAGGAGGAAGGTCAAACAGATCTCGGGGGGGTCCACTGTATGATGTCAAAGGGCAGCGCTGAACGATGCGCTCCATGGTCTGTATTTCTACCCCACACTCACACATAGCACTATCTCTCCAACGCCATTAAAATGCAGGATGTTGTTTTTTTCAAATTTTAGCCAGTGTCTACATATAAGTTACTCTATGGTGTCTACTACTACAACACTTCACCAAAACTAGGCAGCAGCATATAGAAATATAAACATCACATAGTCAATATAAAATATCGCGGTTTTCCTCCCCAGCCGGGATCTGAACTAGGGACATCTCACTTCAGAAGGCAAATCCTCGAACCACAACACCGAACAATTTTATTAGTAGTTATTGTACTACTGTGTATTAAAAAAAAGTTGAGTGTAATAAAGTGATGGACATAATACCTGTTGTAGAAGACGGAACATTTGTGATATCCATCACCGGAATTGACACCTCACACTCTGCAAACAAAAGATATGTAAATTAAATAGCAGAAGTTTGTAAAGACAAGGACGAAGAGAGGCCACTCATTGTTTTATTGGTTATTATTGTGGAGGCCATGGAGCACTTATCCAGTGGGGAGTGCATAGATACATTTTCCTTTAAAACACAACTCAGCAATTTACGGGCAGCGGGGGACGAGGTACGAGAGCTGTGATTGGTCAGCCGCTGCGAAACTGTCTGGCGGCCCATTATCGAAACGAAATGAAATGAAATGTTTTATTTGCCTGAAATGTGGTACAGTAAGGTGGTAATTTTAATGAGCTCTACACATCGTACATAGGTTGCGTATGCGAACGTTTGTTGAATATAACAAACGTTAGGCGAGCCGCATTTCCCCGCAGGCGCAGTCAATTGGATATATAGTCTCTGGTGGAGGCAGAGGGGAACATAGGCTATATCTAATAAAGTGATGGATACCTGTTGTAGGAGACGGAACATTTGTTATGTCCATCATCGGAATCGACACCTCACACTCTGTTAGAAAAATAATATGTAATTAGCGGAAGTTTGAAAGGACAGGGACGGAAAGAGACCACTCATAATTTCTTTATTGCACACAGAAAAAATACAATATGACAAAAATACATAGTAAAGGTGTACAAAGGCGAGCTTATCTCTAGTAAGAGATCTCTTCGAGCAAACCAATTACCACTTATAGTTTTATTGGTTATTGTGGAGGCAGAGGCAGAGGCAGAGGGGAACATAGGTTATATATATCTAGTCTTCAAAAAATAAAAGGCCCGTTTTGACAGTTCACAGTCACACCCATGAAGTCATTTGAGCAAAACATTTTAAAAAGATATTTGGACAATACACAATCAACAAATTGTTACCTGTAGATGTTGATGGTAGTTGCAGACTAGGATTCTGTTGCATTGGTTTTCTTTCAAGATCCTTGAATTTCAATTCGGTTTCTAGAAAGAAAAATTGTTACACTAAATTCATGAGCTTGAAATTATTCATTTCATAAACAGCCTATTAAACATCCCAACGCAGGGCTCAGGTCTTCTCTCTGAGAAAGATAGTTTGGGCTGCTTTACTATGTGTGGGCACAGCAAATTGGCAATTTCAAGCACTGACAAGTGTTCTTTTATGAAATGTGGACGGTAAGAAAATAATAATGTGGATTGCCACAATAACATTTCAAACCATGATCATGTCTTTAAAGAAAACCTTACCTGGCATTTTCAATGTTGGAACAGCTATTTTGCTGATTCTTTTATTGCGACAATAATATTTCTCTTCAAAATGTGAGTGACACACACGACGTTTCATATATATTAGCTCATTCTCTAAGCCTAGGATGTCACCACCAATGGCATATAACCATGTATTAAAACGTTTGGGTTCCTTCTTGGGGTTCGGAAACCCATGATGCACCACACCGTGACCTAAAAATAATAATAAGAACAGCAGCTCCGGACACCAACAGAGAATACTAGTATTACTATAACCGGCAGACACAGTTAGCGGAGCTTATAACAAGATTTATTTGCACAATATGCAGGCCTCTTTTTCAATGGCAGACTTAGTTTTCGTTCAATCAACATCACTTTGTGATTGCAGTGTAGATAAGGGGGCACGAAGGAAAAAAAACTCAACCCATGTGAAGCAGTAGAGATTGGCATTACAACCCCATTTTGCAGCTTTGTAATGCAGCTAATCTGTACTAGGTACATCACATGAGTTTTATCTGCCTGGAATATTTCAAGTAGTTTTTCCTTGTCAACACTCTGACCCACACTTCATGGTATCTAAGTGACCTGATGGATGCTACTTGACTCACCAATCTTATTTCTTAGCGTGGTTATCAATGGCAAGAGTTTGCCATCGTGGTGGAAAGCAGAAGTGAAACGTCGCACATTCCGCGAATGTGAGTGACCAGTGGCATGATTCTCGCGCCTTCGATATACGGATATCGAGATCTATATTGACAGATTCCCCTACAAAATCACTCGATATAGGTGTAGATATCGTATATCGAATGCGCGAGAATCATGCCACAGGTTTATACAGTGGTGATTCTATAGATCTGACCGACTTACCTACTTTACTCGTGCACCCAGGAACACAGCAGTGGTTGGTCGTGGACATGGTACCAACACTTTATTAGTCTTTTCTCAACAACACTTAGGAGTCCTGTCTCATTTCTATTGCGGGTTAGTCACCAAAGATGTGCAGTAGTAAATCAACCGGAGGAGCCAAGGCTCAACTCAACGGGATACCAATAAATAACAAAAATTCCGCTGCGCTTGCGCCGCAAACAAACACAACAACAACTGACAACAACCAAACCAACTAACATTAATGGCCGCTGTAGACTCTCGCCGAGACATCACGAGACATGCCGAGACGGAGAATGTAGAGGGTACCTCTCGCCGCGCTCGGGGTGTCTCGTGTTGTCTCGCCTGCTCTCGCTCCGGTGGCGGTTTTTGGGCCCGAGTCAAAGGGTCTCGCCATGTCTCGCGAGGAGCCCGAGAGCATTGCAGTAGACTCTCGCTCACTGTCAGTGCACAGCGAGCAACCGTACGGAGCGCACGTATTGCTAGGATAACCTACGCTACGAGAAAAAAGACCTATGTCACTGTTTATCGATAATTTGCTCTCAAAATTACTAGAAAATTTCTGGGCTTGCACTGCGTTAGCCCTTTACACATTTTGTTTTTTTTAAATACCATGTCATATATTTTAAAATTTTGTAATACATTGTAATTAAAATATCGTGTGTCTCCTGGGGTACCTACTCGCTTAACGATGAGTTACGGGACACCTGTTATGTATTGCTTAGACTTGTCTTTATGGGTGGTATATTAAATAAACAAAAAATGCAGAAAATAACCTGCTAAAAGTATCTCGTAATTTGTATGGATCGGTGCCTACTGAGGCGACACGACACATTTTTTTTTGTGTGACATATGTGTACATAGTTATAATAATGGATAGCACATAGCGTAAGAGCGCAAGCGACTTCTAACGTGTCCATCCTCTCGGCGTTCGCAACCGCAACTGAAGCGGTGAGAGTGTAGAGGGTACCTCTCGTGGCAGGCCTCTCGGGCGAGAGCTCTCGCCCGAGACATCACGAGACCACTCGGCGAGAGTCTACAGCGGCCATAACAACCATATTTTTTTCTAGTCTAAACGTCATACAACAGTGTTGTCAACTACAGAAATTTCGTGTCGCTACCTAGTAGCATAGACAAATTACTTATTTGTCTATGCTAGTAGCGAATGTAGCGATGGGCGAAAAGAATGTTGGCGAGCGAAATTGAGCGAATAGGTCACGGTGTGGTGCATCATGGGTTTACAAACCCCAAGCAGGAACCTGAACGTTTTAATACATGGTTATATGCCATTGGTGGTGACATCCTTGGCTTGGCTTAGAGAATGAGCGAATATATATGAAACGTCGTGCGTGTGTGTCACTCACATTTTGAAGAGAAATATTATTGTCGCAAAAATAGAATCAGCAACATAGCTGTTCCAACATTGAAAGTGCCAGGTAAGGTTTTCTTTAAAGACATGATTATGGTTTGAAATGTTATTGTGGCAATCCACATTATTATTTTCTTACCGTCCACATTTCATAAAAGAACACTTATCAGTGCTTGAAATTGCCAATTTGCTGTGCCCACTCAGAGAGAAGACCTGAGCCCTGCATTGTGATGTTTAATAGGCTGTTTATAAAATGAATAATTCCAAGCTCATGAATTTATTGTAACAATTTTCTTTCTAGAAACCAAAATGAAATTCAAGGATCTTGAAAGAAAACCAATGCAACAGAATCCTAGTCTGCAACTACCATCAACATCTACAGGTAACAATTTGTTGATTGTGTATTGTCCAAATATCTTTTTAAAATGTTTTGCTCAAATGTGGTACAATTTTTATAAACGGTGTGTGTAAATTATAGTTCACTATGGATATTGTGCCAAATCTAATACACATTTATGAACTGTTATGCACGCATCAGCTTCGTGCTGCTTGTGCATCTTAAATAATAATAATATTCAAATTGTTTTCCAGATAATAATATACTGACTAAAATGGAAGTTACACAATACAGTGTAAGGAAACCTTTGGAAGAGATAACTAATAAGTTGGCAACATTTACTGCAGGTCACTTATATTTATACTTCATGCTTACTGAATTATTACCAAATAGATTCATCTGATAGAGACCAATTTATTGCTATTATAGTGCGCTTTATTTATGGGCTGGGTAGAAATAAAACCAGCCAAGTGCGAGTCGGACTCGCGCACGAAGGGTTCCGTACCATTATCTATAAAAAAACCGCAAAAAAAATGTATGTGAGCCCCCCCTAAATATTAATTTAATTTTAATTTAATTATTTATTTTTTAAGTAAATAACATACTCAATATATTGTGAACATTTTTAGCGTCTACCTGCTACCATTATCAATATCGAGCAAAAATGAGCAAAAAAAATCACGTTTGTTGTATGGGAGCCCCCCTTAATATTAAATTTCTTTTGATTTTTAGTATTTGTTGTTATAGCGGCAACAGAAATACATCATCTGTGAAAATTTCACCTGTCTAGCTACCACGGTTCATGAGTTACAGCCTGGTGACAGACAGGACGGACGGACGGACGGACGGACAGACGGACAGCGAAGTCTCAGTAATAGGGTCCCGTTTGGCACCCTTCGGGTACGGAACCCTAAAAAGGAAAGGAAAAAATATTGTCACTATGTTTTTATTAAGAGAAATCTTTTATATGTTCAGCACCAGTACTTCCGTCACAGGAGCAAGGACAAGTGCCGAGCAATCCTACTTTCTCCATAAAGAAAAGTCTCCCGCAAATCTAGGTAAGACTTTTTTTACCTTAACTTACAAAATACTTAAATTTATTTTCATTAAAAACATACAATAATCAACACTATAAAAAAAAACGTTCAATAATTAAATAAAATTATCCAAATGTCAAAAACTAACAAAAAAATATTTTATTTTTTAAACCGACTTTCAAAACAAAGTATTCGGTATACAACACACAAATACAAAACATGTCGTCCAACCCGAAAACGAGCTTACGAAATCTGTCTCCTGACAGTAAAGTCCATACGTATTACTTAATAAAAATCGGTTAAGTGCGGGTCGGTATCGCACACGAAGGGTACCGTACCATCGTACAACAAATCAAAAGCACTCAAAACAATAAAAAAATAAACAAAAAGAAAATTTAAAAAGTTTATGCCTTCACGAGATTTGAACCGACGACCTCCGGATTGAGAGTCTACTTCATACCTACCACAACCATGTGGGTTGACGCGAAATATGCTATCATATTTAAATGTGTAGTATATGTGTCTATGACATGGTTGCTATGACAATAAATAAAGAGTTTCAGTCAAGATCTCCATTTTGAAATGCGTAAATGTATCTAAACTATTCTAAACACGTCTCTTGTATCGGGGCACCCTTTAATTTGCAATATCTCTCGTATTTCAGTATTTGTGGTTGGTGCGGCAACAGATATACACATTCTGTGAAAATTTCAGCTTTCTAGCTATTACGGTTCGTGCAGACGGACCCGGTGACAGACAGGACGGACGGACGGACGGACGGACGGACGGACAGACGGACAGCGAAGTCTAAGTAATAGGGTCCCGTTTGGCACCCTTCGGGTACGGTACCCTAAAAACGAATATACGATCCTAAGAGCCAGAACTTATCTCGTGACACGAATATAAACACCGAAAAGGCTGGATGTATGTATAATGTCATCCAGGTAAAAACAGATTAAACTTAACTGTTTTTTTCATGCAGGAACCAAACTACTGGACCGATTCAGTTACAGAAACCATCTTATTTAATTGGCCGTAAAATTTAAATGGTCGTAACGTCAACTGTCATGAAAATTATGCACTCAGAAATAAGTGCCATGCTTTAAAAATAAACAGTCAAGTGCGTGTCGGACTCACGCACCAAGGGTTCCAAACACTCTTGTAGACATTTATACATGTATAAACTAAATGATTCTATATCAAACTAAAAAAATAATGATGAAGGTAATAACATTATTTCAGAACCCGAGAACGCGCCGTTAGAGCAGGTGCAAGATCTGCCACCTTCCAATCCTACAGTTGCTAAAAGTTCCCAACAAAATCTAGGTATGCGTAGTAGCGTGGTTATTTCTATTATCGAATGGGTTATTCTGACTGGAGGGATGTTGTAACAAACTTCTGGCAAAAATATAATTATAAATAAAAAATATTAACAATAAACCCTTTTATATGTTAACTTTTATTTTTCAGAAGGAAAAAGGACTTCAGTAAAGAAAAATACCCGCCGTATATTCTTTACACAGAAGGAACGAGACCTGCATGCAACTATACACAGAAGGAACGAGACCTGCATGCAACTATACACAGAAGGAACGAGACCTGCATGCAACTATACACAGAAGGAACGAGACCTGCATGCAACTATAGATGCTGCAAAAATTAAAATATGTAAATTGAAAAATAAAGTAAAAAGACAGACATCTGAAATGAAGGCAGCAAATAAAATAATTTCTGACCCATTTGCATTGAAAGTCATACAAAATTGCTCCAGCACTGCCAAACTTTTAATGCAAATCCAGTGGCGGGAAAATAAAAAAAAGGGAAAAGGTCGGCGATTTACATTGCAAGAAAAGATACTTGCTTTGTCCATTTTGAAGCAAAGTTATAAAGGATATAGATCCCAGCACCACCAACTCTTATTAAAGCTTGTGCAGAAAAGCAATCTGGAACCTGGTGTCAACAAAAACGTTTTCTCGCAGATGCGAAAAAGAGCGTCTTCTCTTCAATGAAACTTGAAGAGAAGCTATGCGTTTTATTGTTCGACGAGGTATCCCTGAAACCACATTTATCGCTCAATGAAAGAAAAGACAAAATATCGGGAATCGTTGACAACGGGACCGATAGAACGCTTGAATTTGCTGACCACGCCCAAGTATTTATGTTGCGTGGGCTCATAAATGATTATAAGCAACCTGTGGCGTACACGTTTTCGGCGAGTGCTACGAAAGGACCTGAATTAGCAAGGCAAATAAAAGAAATAATAACACAAATTCTGCAAGCGGGGATGATAGTCGTGGCTACGGTGTGTGACCAGGGCACTAACAATAGATATGCCATTAAATTGTTGATCAACGAGACCAGGGGGATATATTCAAGAAAAGGAGAAAACCCCAAACAAAATATATACGTAATGATGATAAATGACCAAGAAGTTGTTGTTCCCCTTTATGACCCACCCCATCTTCTCAAAGGGATAAGAAATAACTTACTTACCAAAAACGTTCAGTACACCAAAGAAAGCGTTATCAAAACCGCAAAATGGTCTCATCTCAAGAAATTATATGAGGAGAACCCGGGATACAAAGGGATAAGAATGATCCCCAAATTAACTCAAGACCACGTAAACCCAGAAAAAAACAAAATGAAAGTTAAGTGCGCGTCTCAGATTTTTAGTCGCACCGTGGCGTCTAATATGGGATACCTGGCGGGTAATTATCATCATTTTGTTTTGCTGTATCTAGCACCAGTAATCACATTATGCCTATCAGATGTTATTGCATAGAATTTTATCGTATTTAGCATTGGATTTCTTACGCCCTATCAAGCTTCGTTGCATTTTTTGTGTGAACTAGAATATCTATATATATAAAAATGAATTGCTGTTCGTTAGTCTCACTAAAACTCGAGAACGGCTGAACGGATTTATCTTATCTTAGTCTTGAAATGTTCATGGAGGTCTAGGGAAGGTTTAAAAGGCGAGAAAAAATCGAATAATTTCCGGGAAAACCCTAAAAACAGCCCTTTTCTATTTCCCATACAAACGTTTTCTAGAGTCAATCGTTTTCTAGAGTCAATTTGAACTTTATTGCTATTCAATAAAGTCTTTTATTTATCGATTGAGGCAGTACGAAGTCTGCCGGGTCAGCTAGTAAAATATAATTATTTGCCTTCCAGACAAGAACATTCTCCCGCCCGACAGAGTGCAGAGACACGGCAGATTTCCTGCTAATTATGGATAATTTGTTCGACTCAGTCAATGGAAGCTACCGGAAAAACAAATTCGCCAAACCTTTACTTGGACCGGCAACGCCATTTTCAGTCCATTCAAGAACATGGGACGAGACAAAAAACATTTTGCAAACTGTAAAGTTTATAAACGAATCGGGAAAAGCGGAGTCAGTCCCATCTGTGGTAAATTGGGTGTGGACACTAAATGGCATACAAGTTTTGCTGAAAAATCTCCATGAAAAATATGGCGTCTCGTCTGTGTGGATGCGGCACCTTAATCAAGACCCAGTCGAAAATTTATCAATATCAATAAAGTATAAAAATCGTTTAGGAAGGTGTATTTTTTTTTTCATTTCGTATTCGATTCTCGCTCTTTCGATATTCGGATATCGAGTGATTCCCATACAAAATCTCTCGATATAGCTTTGGATTTGGATATCCGTATATCGAATGGGCGAGAATTGGCCCCCTGATTCGTATATCGAATGCGTAAGAATAGGCCCCCTGGTAGTGTGGTGACATATAGGTTTATTATAGTTATATTGTGTGTTAGTTCGCTTGAAAAATAACAGATGGCGCTAGCTATGCAATTCCCATTTCAGGCTCGAAGATAGGTCTCTATTATACGTATATTTGTACATTGTACTCTGTAAATGACAGCTTACTACTTAGGTCTCGCTCCGTGACATCGCCGTCAGCGCCATAATCGATTACAGCGTCTACGATGCTGCCGTGGCCAACATGTAGCCATGACGGCCAACGCAGACCGATTGCCTGCCACCATAGATGGGCAATCACCCGGAATTATTCCATTTTTTGGAATAACTCCGATATCCTTCCAGAATTATTCCAAATCCTTCCATTTTGATGGGAAAATATGTGTAAATATGGAAAAATTAAGATGTTTTACAAAGATATTGAATTGAAACCTGCACAAATCGACGCATTAGGAAAAAATCCTTATGACATAAAATGTTGGTATAGTAGTCTTCTATCGACGTGTGCAGGTTTTAATTCGATATCTTTTCAAAACACCTTAATTTTTCCAATATTTCCACTTATTTTCCCACCAAAATGGAAGGGTTCGGAATAATTCCAGAATAATTACAACTTATGGAATTTTTCCAAACTGGCGATTCGGAATAATTCCCAGCGCCCATCTATGCCTGCCACACGAACGTGTGAACAGCGTCAATGTCCGTCGGCCGAGCGCCCTTTTGGCCATTATGAAGAGCGAGCTATCAGCTGTTGTCTGTCACACACGGCATTAAGGGCAAATAAATGTATGTAGAAAAAAAAACACGTTAGTTGTATGGGAGCCCCTTAATATTAAATTTATTTTGTTTTTTTTTTTATTTGTTGTTATAGCGGCAACAGAAATACATCATCTGTGAAAATTTCAACTGTCTAGCTACCACGGTTCATGAGATACAGCCTGGTGACAGACAGACAGACGGACGGACGGACAGCGAAGACTCAGTAATAGGGTCCCGTTTGGCACTCTTCGGGTACGGAACCCTAAAAACCAATCATGCAAAATTCAATTAGATAACTTACCAGTAAGATGTAGTGAGGGTACAGTCAGAGCATTCAAGCGATTACATCTGTTTCGATCTTTATCAGTGAAATGCCTGTCACACAGTCTCTTCTTTTTGAAGTACTCATAGTCTGCAGCACTTTCTGGATTTCCACCAGCAATAGTGACCCAAGTTTTAAACCTCTCAGGATACTTCTCAGGATTGGGGAATACATGCAAAATTGCACCTAAAAAAGAGAGGTAGAGTTATAGAATCATCCATCCTCAGTTGGGGGTGGGGGGTTGAGGGGGGAGGAAGGCGGCCCCCATCCCCCAAATATATTTTTTTTAGTGCGGAAATGTATTAAGATGTGAATTTTTAAAGTTTATTGAAATTGGAAGTTAATTTCCCCCAAAGTGATCGGAAAATTAAAAAAATCTCGTAATTTTCCCTATAAAATGTAGACCCAGAATTAGGGGTCGCCTCGCTCTGGATTCCGGAAGTGTGTACCTATCTTTTCAAAAGGAAGTAACCTATAATTAATTGATCCAATCGGACTAGTATCCAGACCAGAGCCGTAAAATTGAAAAAGAAAAAAAAACAGTGACATGTTTTATAGTAGAGCAACATGGCTTCCTACCTTCTGTTCCGCGACGGACTATCAGCGCTATCATCGCTCACGTGACGTCACGACCATCATGACCGTTCCGAATGGGAAATCACGGCCACCAGCGTCTATCACGGATATCCATTCGGAACGATAAAACGCGACGACGACGGTAGACGTCGACACTGACAGATATCAAACCATTATAACTAAACCTTTGTTCAGTTTTTTGAATTTTGAGTCGTAGACAGTCGTAGTAGTTAAATTTTCTTTGTATTGAGTGATTAAATGAGGAAATCAACAATTAAGGAGCTTCACGAGTGTCTGCTGGTTGCTGTTCTTAGTTTGATTGTCAGCTGTCAGAGTGACAGCTGTCACTTTTTAGATCGATCTATCAGTGCTCACATTCTCGACGATGATCACTGATATCCCAACATGGCGGCGTCATTCATGACGTCATAGCGTCCATTTTGAGATATCGTTGTCACGTCAAAACTGACTCGGAATGGCATTGTAGACGCTGTAATCGATTACAGCGCTGACAGCGATGTTGCGGAACGCACCGCAAGACGCATGTTTTTAAAATTTAATTAAAAAAAATATACGCGTGTAGCACCGTACACGTGTTAGAAGTAAAACTTCTGTAGCTAGATCATTAAGTGGTACCTATACTATACACCTATACCTACCTATACTAAAAGAGATTTAAATTTCCAATTTTGAGATCCAATCTCTGCTTCAAGTTACTTTTAAGTTTCAGACGTCCGATTATTTGAAATTATTTTATACTTGTACTTACTTTTAATACGTCATGTCATTTATTTCCCACCATTCCTTATCTACAATTTGTCGCGCTCGTGGTGATATACTTAACTCATTCAATAGTGTCACTGCTATTTGCATCTCGCTCAGATTATATACCATCTGACGTCACGTCTTTAAGCCGTCTCGCTCAAATGTATACTCTATTCATCCTTAAGTCGCGTATGAGGTAAACAAAGATCACATGATCACAAAACTCGATATTTCACAAGAATCACTTTTTGACGGTTTTCACAATCACTTACAGAGACTACTTTAAACATAAATACACTAAATTTCACTAAAAACTTGACAAAATTCGGCTTAGAAATAACATTATTTCCCAAAATTCTAATTACGAGAAAAAATACACAATTGGTTTGACATTTCGTTTTTAGTGATGGGGAAATGTGAATGATGGAACGAAATTGAACGAAATTTGACAAGTGTTGACAGCAGGTGCGTTCCGTTATGAGTCTACATCTACAAACGCCAAAATTTACGACAGCGTTTACGAGACCATCGTTTTGTATAGCTAAAGGACTCGGAACGGCAGCGCCTTGCGCAGAAGTAATCGATGATGGCATTATTCGGACCTGAGAACACTGTTTGACAGTTGACAAGTCCGAAAACAGTGTTGCCATAATGAATTATGTTGCCTAACATACATCAAGGAAGAGCACACATATTGTGTAGGTACTTACGTATTTGTATTCGAATTCGAAAAATGCTTGGCAGCCATTTTGTTTCACGACATCTTGTCGAGTCCATTTGAGTGAAATCCATAATGAGTGATTCCGAGCCTACTCCTGGGCCTTCCCATTCCAGAAAACGGAAACCAAGTGACGTGATGTTTCTCAGCTCCCCCATGAAGAAACGAAAAAGGGGTGATATGGGATCCAATGAGAAAATGATTGTGATTAACATATATAAATATGTTGAAATAAATTAAAAGTAAAAAAACATTTTTAAACAAAGCTTTTATTTAATGCCCTAAAAAGAAGAAAATAAAATTTCAATTCAATCAAATGCGTCATTTTATTACATTACACAATTTATACGATATAAAAGCTTGTTGCGGGATTTATCTCCAAGTCTGTGCAAATAGGTGCCTACCCACCTAATTAAGTCTACACAAGTATATCTCGCAACAAGCTTTTATATCGTATAAATTGTGTAATGTAATAAAATGACGCATTTGATTGAATTGAAATTTTATTTTCTTCTTTTTAGGGCATTAAATAAAAGCTTTGTTTAAAAATGTTTTTTTACTTTTAATTTATTTTTAACTTTTTAGTCTCAGCATCAGCTCAGCTCCATGTCATAAAAAATATTCTAGGACTAAAGTATTCGTCAAGACGAATCGAACGAGCCCAAATTCGACGGGCTTGCGATGTTTTATGACAGAGTTCCCATGACCGTCTTCCGTCTCCAGCATCAGATCAGCTCCATGTCATAAAAAAATATTCTAGGACCAAAGTATTCGTCAAGACGAATCGAACGAGCCCAAATTCGACGGGCTTGCGATGTTTTATGACAGAGTTCCCATGACCGTCTTCCGTCTCCAGCATCAGATCAGCTCCATGTCATAAAAAAATATTCTAGGACCAAAGTATTCGTCAAGACGAATCGAACGAGCCCAAATTCGACGGGCTTGCGATGTTTTATGACAGAGTTCCCATGACCGTCTTCCGTCTCCAGCATCAGATCAGCTCCATGTCATAAAAAAATATTCTAGGACCAAAGTATTCGTCAAGACGAATCGAACGAGCCCAAATTCGACGGGCTTGCGATGTTTTATGACAGAGTTCCCATGACCGTCTTCCGTCTCCAGCATCAGATCAGCTCCATGTCATAAAAAAATATTCTAGGACCAAAGTATTCGTCAAGACGAATCGAACGAGCCCAAATTCGACGGGCTTGCGATGTTTTATGACAGAGTTCCCATGACCGTCTTCCGTCTCCAGCATCAGATCAGCTCCATGTCATAAAAAAATATTCTAGGACCAAAGTATTCGTCAAGACGAATCGAACGAGCCCAAATTCGACGGGCTTGCGATGTTTTATGACAGAGTTCCCATGACCGTCTTCCGTCTCCATCATCAGATCAGCTTTAAGTCAGAAATATATTGCATTGTCATCCGACTTATACACGTATGCGAAATTTCAGCTCAATCGGATAACGGGATGTGGGTCAAATTCAAGCCGACATTTTTGACGCGAACCGTGATACCCACAAACAAACAAACAAACAAACATACATACAGTGCAAGTTTAATAAAAGCTTTTAAAAACATACCCGACATATCCAGTCAAAACCGAAATTACGAGCAAAACAGCTGAAATTGCTGGCATTTCCGTGCGAACAGTGCAACGTATCCTCAATGAATATAGAACGAACGGGAAATTCTTATCACCAGAAAGATCCACTCCAAAATTCGAGATCGTGAATAATCTGGACGAGTTCACACTTTCGGCTATACGAAGAAAAGTTCATCAATTGTATTTCAACAATGAGTTCCCGACCGTCGACAAATTACTAAAAAACATTAATGACGACGAGGATCTGCCATCATTTAAAAGAACGACTCTTTTTAAAATCTTAAAAAAGCTCAATTTCAGATTTTCAAAAAGGTCGAGAAAAAGTATTCTCTTGGATCGACCAGATTTAATGGTCTGGAGAAGAAAATATCTCATGCAAATCAAAGATTTCAGAAGACAAAATAGGAAGATTTATTACACTGATGAGACATGGCTGAACGCAGGTACACAATTAATTGTTATTATAATATAATATTATAAAAAATAAATAAACTGGTACTTATGGTCTTTTTTGTTAACAGGCCATACTTGTAACTATGTATGGGTTGACGATGACATTACAAGCAGTCGACAAGCATTTTTAAAAGGACTTTCAACTGGGCTTAAAAACCCTCAAAAGGGAAAACGCCTGATTATCTGCCATATAGGCAGCACCGACGGATTTTTAGAAGGCGGAGAGTGGATTTTCGAAGCAAAAAAGACAGATAGAGAGGGAGATTACCACACAGAAATGGATTCCCACAATTTCGAAAAGTGGTAAGTGAAAAACTAATTAAAATTATTATTTTTGTTTGTCTATATGCAGTTAAAGAGAGTAAAATGTACTTTTCAACCGACTTCAAAAAAAGGAGGAGGTTCTCAATTCGACCCGTATGTTTTTGTTTTTCTATGTTTGTTACGCGATAACTCCGCCAATTATGAACCGATTTGAACAAATCTTTTTTCGGCGTATAGGGCGGTCCCATTGACACCAGGTCAGGATCTGATGATGGGATCCTGGAGAAATCGAGAGAACTCTTCAAATATTATAGGCAGACCTATAGTGATTTTTGTGTTTTTCATAATAACTCGTGCAAATGCACATAATATTGTGATGCGGAACTGCTGATGAAGACCACATATGGCCACCAGATCTGCTCAATACTAGGTACAAATACAATGCGTGGCTGACGGGCAGGCAACGCATAGCCTAAAGTTTACTTTTTGTTTCAATTATATTTTACAGGTTCAAAATCGTATTGGATTTGGTCGAACCGGGGTCGGTCATAGTCTTAGATAACGCACCTTATCACTCCAGACTCGCCGAAAAAGCGCCTAACATGACCTGGCGGAAGGCAGATATTCAAGCATGGCTGCAGGAAAAACAAATAATATTTGACGAAGCGGAGGTCAAAGCGGAACTGCTTCAAAAAATTGATAAGAACAACTATAAGAGAAAAGTTGTTGACGAAATGGCAGCCAAGAAAAATGTTATAACATTACGCCTTCCGCCATACCATTGCGAGTTAAACCCAATTGAATTGATATGGGCGCAAGTAAAAGGTTATGTTGGCAAAAACAACAAAAGTTTTAAAATGGCGGAAGTTAAGGAGTTGTTAAGTGAAAGCTTGAGAAAAATAAATTCTGAGTCGTGGACCAAATGTATCGAGCACATCATTAAAGAGGAGTCAAAAATGATGGAGCTCGATGGACTAATGGACACGGCGACCGACCAATCGACCACACCTTTTATAATAAATTTAAATGAAAACAGTGACTCTGACACGGAGTCACTGGATAGCTGCAGCAGTTAAATTAGAAATATAAGAAAGTTTTTTTTTTCATAATTTACATTTTTTTCAAAACCGTTGTTGATTAATATGTTTAAAAGATAGTTTATCTGTGTTTATTAGTTACCTATGTTGTTGTTTATCAATTAAAAGTAACTGTTTGACAATAAATATACTTTATGACAATAAATATTTTAAGCAAACCCGAAGTCGGTTTTGTTTCATTTCATGTTTAATAGTAGAAATTCAATTTAGATAGCTTTTTAAACATTATTTCGAATAATTATTATAAAATTGTTTGTGAAATCAATAAAATCAATTGTAAACTCTTTCATAGTATTTTCATATCGGTAATTAAAAGGACGTGCCTCCGCAGCCGGCGCCGGCCGCCGATTTGGCAACCGAACCGAATAAATTTCGTTCATTCAACATTCACTTCTATCGGATCACATTCACTTATTCCCTTCACTACAAATGTCAGATTTTATGGTTTGTTATTGAGATTCGCCACTTATGGAGGAATGGACTATATGCATTGCTTTGCTTGTTTTAGAAATCCATATCGACCCGTGTGACATTGATGAAACTCTTTTCTTACAAACTGTATGGATCGCATCGCACAGCTGTCAAACATAAGTTCCGGTTCCAACAAAGAGGTTGAACGAAGTAGTTTTTGGTCACGTCACTGGTTTTGTTTATCCCAGCCAGCGGCGGCGGCGGCGGCGGCGCCATCTTGGCCATACCGGAAATCAAGAACTCGTGGAAGAATGCTTAAAATAATTTTTATTTGTTAACGTTTCATCAGGTTTTTCTCTCACTAATTAACATTCTTTATTGTACGAATGTATTATTATCTTATCTGATTAGTTAAAAACCGTATTGAAAATAGTTGCGGTTTTAAAAGTCTTCAGCCGACCCTGACGTCACCGATTCCAATTTCCGTTACATTTCTTAGCCACTCGTGATAGCACCCGGCTAGTATCAATTGAAAAGCAAATATATGAATAACCCACAGAACAGTTGAGAGGTTAAATAAATTTTACCCCCGTGCCCCAAGAAGTTTTACTTCAAAAAAAGACGCATTTTTTGTTTTGTTTTGCAATGTTTTGCGCACACACGGTTAAAAAATGACAGTATTATTGACAATACATGCAAAAGCTTGTGTTTGGCCTTTTTGACGTATAAAGAAGCCGATTTTTGCGTTTTGGTGCATTGAGCTACCATTACTACGTATAGAGGCGCTGCGCTGTCTCAAACGAAAAACGTGTCGCTACGCTACCTGATCACGTGGGAAGCGGGGGGCGGGGCGGGGCGAGCGCACGTAAGATTGTACAACGCAGAAGTGACACTGCTTTAGAACCTAAATCACCACATTTTAGTGCAATTTATTACAAAATGTAATTACCTAACTAAGTGAAATTAAAGAAAATGGTTGAGTAGATAACTATTGCGCTTTTCGTATTAACCCTTATCTATGTGTGTTATCAACCCAAGCATTTTTTTCAACCCATGATGGCATGATTTCGAAACCTCAGCTTCATGATGATCTCTTCACTAAGCTTGGATGATGTAAAACATTGTATGCTACACGTGCAAAAACTGATTTCTGAAATGTCATTTCCATACTTTTGATAACATCGCGCGCGCCCCAAGGTATTCCGACCACTGGTTATAAAATTAACAAACAGGTAGTTATTTTTGGTGTCCTCTACCCATATTTACCACATATCGTGTACCAAAGGATATAAACGGTAGAACGTATACAACGCCAACTGTTGAATTTTGAAAAAGTCTGCTCTGAAAGTATCCCAGCCAACTGCCCCATTCTGATATGTGAAGTACTCACTCGTACCACCACCTACGTGCAGTGCCGGATTTAGGGGAGGGCAACCGGGGCGAAAGCCCCGGGCCTCCACAAACGGGGGGCCCCCACAATAGAAACTTCGGAAAAAAAACTTTCAAATTCCAACTAGGAAACCTAGTAAACATCTTTTCCTTTGATATCTTTTTTTTTTGCTCTTTTACATTTACCTACTTTGTATAAACATGTAAAAGAACATCTATATTTGATCATTCCAATCAGGCAATCAGTAAAATATCAAAATCTCAAATGGCCCTGATAAGCACTTGCAATTTACTACCCATCTTGAGGGAGTATCCCAATGGCTCAATGGCTGAGTGGGGTGGTACTTGCCCGCAACCTCGGAGGTTGGGTATTCGATTCCGTGTCTCGACAATATTTTTTTTAAATTTATATACATATAAATTAATTGCAGTATGTGAACAATTGGTGTTATTCAATTCTTAAACAAATCAATTATGATTGACTAATTGGTAATTTTTTTCATATTTCTTTATGCAGCAAGGTATGTAGTTTGATAGGCAAATAATTATTATTGTGACACAATTAAATGCCATCAATTATTCACTCAAACAAAAAGGACTATGGAAAAGACCAATCTCCGGAACTATTTTACTACCAAATTTTCAAAGATCAAAATTTCAGAGCTACATTCCCAAACCTTGAAATTGCATTGAGAATGTATTTGATTTTGATGGTATCAAAATGCACTGGAGAGCTCTCATTTTCAAAAATGAATATTATTAAAAATAGACTTCGAGCCACGATGGGACAAAACCGACTATCAAAGCTTTCTCTCCTGAGCATTGAATGCGATTTACTCAAGAACTGGATTTCAGCGAAATCATCAACGATTTTTCAGCGAAAAAAGCTTGAAAGGTTCCGTTCGTTAACACTAAAATTTAATTTCAGATAATTCTTGTTTCCGATTATATTTATAGTATGCGTTTGTAAAATACTAAGAGAATCTACTTGGTTTCACAATAAATTATTTATTTAAAAACTGGACTGAAAAATATTGATCATTTTCTTTGGAAAATAATTTGGGGCGAGGGGGCCTCCGCTCCTTTGTTGCCCCGAGGCCTCCGGACCTCTAAATCCGGCCCTGCCTACGTGTATCGTATCTGTATATGGTTCACTTTTTAACCGACTTCCCAAAGGAGGAGGTTTACAATTCGTCCGGATGTTTGTTTTCTATCATAATCTATGGTTTTCATACAGAATTCGGGTGCAGCAGAAAAGAATGTAGCAAATGTGCTGCCATACTAAGTGCACTAAAGAGACCGTTAACAAAATCTTAACTTATACTATAGAATGTCATGAAACTTAGGGAGCAAAAACAAAGTCACAGTCCAGTGGGTCAAGGGTCACCAAGGAGACCAGGGCAACTGCGAGGCAGACAAGCTAGCAAGAATAGGGGCTAGAAGGACGGCGATTGGCCCTCCACCCTTCTCGCCATTATCAGATGAAGCACTAAGGAAGCGGCTTAAATTAGCTACATTAGTGCAACAGAACAAATTGTGGTTCAGCAAGGAAACACAAAACTTTTTATAAACAAGTATAACCATAGGTTCACTAACTACCTAATAAGGCTGCCACGCAGCAAAATAAAAATACTAACAGGCCTTATAACAGGCCATTGTACACTAAATAAACACTTGACAATTACAGGTGCAACCGACAGCCCCCTATGCAGGGGTTGCATGGAAGTGGAAGAGACGGTCGAGCACATGTTGCTGGCATGTCCATCCACAATTGAAACCAGGATGGCGATTCTGGGAGAAGCATCATCGACCCGGGAGCTCCTTGAACATCCAGGCCTCCTACTCCAACTTGGCTGAGATAAGAGAGAGGGAGAAGGGGACATGCACAAAGGCCCCGCACATGTGGGCCACGTGCAGGCACTTCAACCCCCTTACAGAAGAATAGAAGAATAGATTGGGTGACAAATATTTTAGAAATTTCAACTTATGTTTCTGGCAATACTACTACTACATTTCTGCACAAAAAGAAAAGCACTTTGGTGAGGAAAGTGACCACCAACTATCCATTGAACACCTTTTTGTAATCAAACTGAGGATCACAA
This sequence comes from Argyresthia albistria, assembly GCA_963457715.1. Taxonomy (NCBI): domain Eukaryota; kingdom Metazoa; phylum Arthropoda; class Insecta; order Lepidoptera; family Argyresthiidae; genus Argyresthia; species Argyresthia albistria. The sequence goes on along the minus strand of OY735280.1, from coordinate 1,605,244 downwards.
TTCTAAAACCAACCCCAAATGATGGTTCGGGTGTTCAGCCCCCTTATGTACACACTGACGCAAATGATGGCTAACGGCCGATCCCAATAACCTATCTTCTATCCATAATCTGCAGATTTGAGATTGCTAGTGTCAATTTTGACATAAATCCCATAGCGCAACTGTCAAATGTAACGCGTAATCTGCAGATCACGGATAGAGATCGGTTATTGGGATCGGCCGTAAGCCCACTATAAAATATGTTCCTCCTTGCTGCAAATGTCTTCCTTCTTGTCATCTACTCTAATTATTCTATCTATTAGTCTATGGATTGAGTGCTTTGTCTTGTCTATGTTTGTTTATGTGGGTGGGTGTAGTGATTACTTTCTCTGTGGGTGGGTGCCTCAATACTTAGACTACTTACTCTACCTCAATATTGTAAAAATCTAGGAACATAATAAGTCGACTGTGACTTAGAAGAGCATGGAGCCAGCTGTACACTCCAAACTGTAAACTTAGAATTAGGAAAATATTGTAAAGGATGGCTTACCCGAGGGTTGACATTTTAATGCACATAGTCTCGGCATGATAGTCCAAACGCAAACACAAGAGTACCACTAAAACTGCACAAAACATTAGCGGCCTTTCGCAAAGCGAAGAAGCCACCCGAAGTATCCCTATATAGTCTGTGAAGCCACCAGGCTAGACTCAACGCTAGGACCACCGCATAGGGGATTCATCCAAAAGCAGAATTCAACACCACGGAGGAGCAGGAGACTCGACTCAGCGTAAGATGTAGAATTAGCACAAGAAAGACAGAAAGTCAGAAATTACACAAAAACGAACTAATAGTAAACCCTGATCGAAAATTCGAGTCCATGACACCGATGACAGTAATTGACAGATTGGGTTGGTTGAGTGATGAACTGATGAATAAAACTGATGATTATAATCAATCGATTTACATTCGTAATATTAACTTTTTAACGTGAAGGAAGTCGAATGTTACTATACCCTATCCAACATAGGATTCTGACAGCTGTGAGCCTGATAGTGAAATTAGTTTAATAGAAGTCTCTCAAATCGCGAGCTAAAATATATACTTACGAGAGCTTTTTAGGGTACCGTACCCGAAGGGTGCCAAACGGGACCCTATTACTGAGACTTCGCTGTCCGTCTGTCCGTCCGTCCGTCCGTCCTGTCTGTCACCGGGTCCGTCTGCACGAACCGTAATAGCTAGAAAGCTGAAATTTTCACAGAATGTGTATATCTGTTGCCGCACCAACCACAAATACTGAAATACGAGAGATATTGCAAATTAAAGGGGGCCCCGATACAAGAGACGTGTTTAGATACACTTACGCATTTCAAAATGGAGATCTTGATTGAAACTGTTTATTTATTGTCATAGCAACCATGTCATAGACACATATACTACACATTTAAATATGATAGCATATTTCGCGTCAACCCACATGGTTGTGGTAGCTCAGCCGGTATGATGTAGACTCTCAATCCGGAGGTCGTCGGTTCAAATCTCGTGAAGGCATAAACTTTTTAAATTTTCTTTTTGTTTATTTTTTTATTGTTTTGAGTGCTTTTGATTTGTTGTACGATGGAACGGTACCCTTCGTGTGCGATACCGACCCGCACTTAACCGATTTTTTTATTACAATTACAAACATCTGATTTTGATGTGACCTTTGAAGAGAGGTGATTGACCTTTTTTCAATCGAGATTCTTGTGTGTTATTGCATGTTTTAATATAATTAAAACAATTTTAACGCATTAAAAACTTTGCAAATTATTTACCTACAAGGAAATTAGGAAATTCTTTCTGTCTGTCGCTAGAGCTTTTTTTTTTTAATTCCTTGGACAGGCAAAGGTTGTGAGACCATACAGCCAATTCTTCTTTAAATCTTGACTTCATGTAGAGGTTTACAAATACTGATGGGTCTCTGTGCTGCTGCGCTGCCCATCAGCTGTCGCTATCGCTAGAGCTTTTCACTTCCGGTTTTGACTGTACCGTTCGGAAACAAACGGAAGAGACGGTTTTGATATCGAAGTTATTTTCCCTCACATTCTTAAAAATATATTGAAAGACATTGGTGTAAACTAACGCGCTGCTACAGTAGGTAGGTATCAGCTAATTTAGAAATCTACCTTCCTGAATTTTCGTCCGTTGTTGGTTGCCTTGGCATGACGGACAGCACAAACAATCACAAACAACCAACACAATTTCTGAACGTAAAACGGAAACCGCCCGTTACTTAGTAGCTGTCTTAGTAACGGTTACTAAGACAGCCCCATTCAAATAAACAAATTATATAGCCAACCAAACGTTGTAAATTTAAGATATATTTTGTGTTTTTGCCTCAATATGGGCGACAAGACAAAGAAACCCGTATTCTCACTTCCCGCTGCCAAACCTCCCGCCAAAACAAAGAGACCCGCGACCGTCAACGCCACAACATCCCGCGTCCACGTTCCATCAACTGCAGTCAAAGAGAAGGCTCCACAACTACGACAGAAGCTGAATCTGAACACGACAACACTCACCGATGGCGACACGACTATCAACAACCAAGAACTGTCGCCGGATTTGGATGAAACCCACCGCGAAGAAACCTACCGGAGGTTTCTTCGCACTATGCTGGAGGACTGTTTGGTTGAAGAGAAAATTGAGCGCGAAGAGACCGAGATGGACGTTCAGATGACTCTCTTGGCTGAGCGGTTTCAGCAGACGATCAATGACATGGATAAATATAACAGGCGGCTGAAAGAAATATCATTTGTTGCAGAGCAAAAAAGGTAAGTGTAGTGTTGTGTTGTGTTTCACTTCTGTTGTTGATGACAGAGTTTATGGTGGTACCTATTGGTCGTACACCAAAAGTGTTGTTATACTCTGGTGTGAAAACCTCTGTCGAGGTTAATTTTGCCAGTGCCAAGTGTATACAAAGTTCACAATTTAATTTGATCAGGTTGTCTCTCGAAAACTCTGAAAATTAAGGCTCGAGAATGTGTTGATGCTCATAGCACTACCCAGAGGAAGATGGGGTGATGGGATGCCATCAGTGTCTCCTATGGATGTGAGCAATCACAGTCCCCTGACCCTCTACTAAGAGCACAAGTAATACAGCATAGAGTAACTGCTTAAACCTTGACTGATAGATAAAAAGATACTTTCTAGGAACTATGGGGCTTATGAATAATGTTGGCTGTGGGTTTTTTGTTATTCCAATTACATTTATCTTCTTTTACAGGCTACTCGACATAAAGAAGCAGGACTGCTCAAAATTCTTTGATATGATTGAAAACAGTAACAGCGAAGAACTCATCAGGGATTTGAATGATAAACAACAAGCATCTCTTGATCGGTTAGAGATTAAAAACATAGATTTTGGCTATGACAAGGAGAGTGGTCATAAGCAGCTGCTAGAGGCTGTCGAAGACGCAATCCTGGGCCTTGAGGAGATAAAAAAGCACTCCCAACTCGACACAAACAAATTCAAAGAGTATGGAAAATCACAGACGTCCATGGAAGATGTTGAAAAGGCTCGCAACGAGCTAGAAAGTGTCCAACGGGAATTTGAGAAGAAATTCCCGAATTTCAGTGAGAAACTCATAAAAGAAGCCTCGGAGATCATGTCGAAGTATTTGATCAGCGATGTTGAAGATGATGATGATTAGTTCTGTTGCTTTTGTGCTATTACATAGTTAGAATAATAGTAGTAGTAGTAGTACACATTCATATTACATTCAGGTCAATTTATACCAGTGAAGTAAGTTTGTAGTCCTTATGATAAACAAAATAAGTTCTGTCACAAAGACCAGGTGAACTTAATGGGAATGTAACTGAACACTTTTATTACTTATTGTCGTACATATTTAAAAATTAAAAGGAATATATATTAGAAACATACAGCCTTATGTAATTTTATATTGTTTGTATTTTATGTGTTTAGGTCTAGTTTTGTTTTGTGATACACTAACATAGTTGCGTATCATGGGGCGTTTTCTTATAGGGGAGTATTTCTTCTGTTTCTTAAACATTTACCATCTTAGGGTCATGTTAATTTCATGGGACACCGTGGTCGCGCTACCAAAAAATGTATACAATTGTATGGGTAATATTTCAATAGGACACCACTGGCGCCACCTGTGGTGTCCTAATGAAATATGACCACCCTTAGTGAGAATTAGGAGAAAAACTGAAAGCTAAACGCAGATGGCGCTTCGTTGACTACCTTGTTAACGCCACGGAATACATTATATATAGGATATAGAAAGATCAGTCTGCTTTGACGGCCAGCGCCTCTGGCGGCCTGTTACGGAACTACACCAAACGCGGTTCTTGGGAGGTTAAGGACTGTCCCTACTGTCTGGGTATATATTAAAAACTGTAATAATTACCTGTGGATGTAGGTTTCACGACTTCCATGTCAGCTTTTACAGCCCCTAGTGTAACATCGGCAGGAGCTGTTGCCAATTGATCTGAAAAAAATGCACCAATTTGTTAGAGTAAGTAATTTATCTTATGTACATTGTATGGACGTTCTAACGGTGATGGAAAACATCGTGAGGAAAACTTCATTATCCATAGCTGCAGTAATGGGCTAGCCCCCTGTCACGCAAAATGGAGTATTGAAACACTGGCTGAAAGTGGGCACAGTTGTGCCTATGCCACCCCGTATGGGAAAAGGCGTGACGCTATGTTATGTTATGAATGCATCCTTTTAATGTCACCACTGAAGGGCACAGGCATTTACCCGGATTTGAATATGAAAGAGCCATACTCCACCACACTTGCTTAGAGATGGGCAAAAGACTCAGTATTTATCCAAGCTTGGATAAAAAGCCGTAAAATGCCGTTTATACTGAGTATTTATCCGAAATCGAGGCATTTTATTTTTTACTTTATGAAGTCTTGTTTTTATACAAGATCGTGGATTACTTGATAATTATGAAGTAAAGGGTGTTATGGGAGCGATTTAACACGCTTTTATTAGCTTCACTTGTATGTCTGTATGTTTGTATGTTTGCATGTTTGTATGTAACGGAATCTTCGAACGCTCTTTTGATCCACTTCCCGTGATCGGATTGAGCTGAAATTTTGCTTACGTATGTAAGTTATATGACAATGCAATATTTTTTGACTGATAGCTGATCTGACGATGGAGATGGAAGGAGGCCAAGGGAACTCAGTTGCCAAAAGACGCAACCCTATCATGTGTGGGCTCATTTGATTCGTCTTGACGAGTACTTTGATCCCGCATGGGGTCCAGGGTCTGATGTTGGAACCCGAAGATGGAGCCGGAAGTTAGCCAAGGGAACTATGTTACTAAACGATGCAACCCTATCGAGTTTGGGCTCATATGATTCGTTTTGACGAGTACTTTGGTCCCGAATGAACTCCAGGGTCTGATGATGGAGCCGGAAGGTGGCCAAGGGAACTCAGTTAACAAACGACCCAACCCTATCGAGTTAAGGCTCATTTGATCCGTCTTGACGAGTACTTTGGTTCCGAATGAGATCCAGGGTCCGATGATGGAGCCGGAAGGAGGCCAAGGGAACTCCATTACTAAAAGACGCAACCCTATCATGTGTGGGCTCATTTGATTCGTCTTAACAAGTACTTTGGTCCCGAATGAGATCCTAGGTCTGATGATGGAGCTGGAAGGTGGCCAAGGGAACTCTCTCTCTATATCTCTCTCTCTCTCTATCTCTATCTCTATCTCTCTTTTACTTTTTCTCTCTTAGTCTATCTCTATCTCTATATCTATCGCTATCTATATCTATATCTATATCTATATCTATATCTATATCTATATCTATATCTATATCCATATATATATCTATATCTATATCTATATCTATATCTATATCTCTATCTCTATCTCTATCTCTCTCTCTCTCTTTCTATCTCTATCTCTATCTCTATCCTTCTCTCGCTCTTTCTCTCTCTCTATCTCTCTCTTTCTCTTTTTATATTTTTATCTCTTTCTTTCACTCTCTCTCTCTATCTCTCTCTATATATCTCTCTCTATCTCTATATCTATCTCTCTCTGTATATCTCTCTCTATATATCTCTCTCTATCTCTATATCTATCTCTCTCTGTATATATCTCTCTCTATATATATCTCTCTATCTCTCTCTCTTTTTTCTTTTCTCTCTTTCTCTTTTTCTCTCTTTCTCACTCTCTCTATCTCTCTGTCTCTCTCTCTATCTCTATCTCTATCTTTCTCTCTATATATCTCTCTCTATCTCTATCTCTATCGCTATCTCTATCTCTATCTCTCTCTCTCTCTCTCCCCCTCCCTCCCTCTCACTCTCTCCCTCCCTCCCTCCCTCACTCCCTCTTTCCCTCCCTCCCTCCCTCCCAATTGTAAATGAAAACAGGCCTAAAGTAGTTTATTACTCCGTGAATGTCTCAAGACTCGATTCACAGCGATGCACTCTTGAGTAAGGTTTCAGAATAAAGGAGATGCTTGAGAGTGAAACTTAAATTTGAGTCGGATTTACGTAATTTCAGCTTGAGACTGATCTTGAGATTCGTTCTGGAATACGACCCTTTATCAATCCAAGCTATTTTATGATATTAACTAGAGTAAAATGTTTATAGCCTCGATTTTGGCTAAAAACTCAGTGTAAATGATAAAAACTCAGTAAATACTCAATTTTGCTAAAAACTCAGTAAAATACCAAATGCTTTTTACCCAGACCGCCCATCTCTACACTTGCTCTGATGTTTCAAACATAAAGAAAATAATGAGATATTAATATAAAAAAACATAGGTACCTTTTGATGAAGAGGGCTTGGCAGTTTCTGTATCTAATAGATTTTGGTTGGTCATATCTGATAGTGGTCTTTTCTTAGATCCGATTAATACAGCTGAAAAAAAAATGACATTAAAATTAGGGTAAATCAAGGTCTCATCCCCTTGCTATAGACATTAATTGACGTCTTGGTACCCATCACTGTCAAAGTCAAAGGACTCTTCTGTCCACAAGCGAATGGGCGTGTCACTGCATTCTCATCACGATATATAATGCAACATAATGTAATATATTATAGTGCAACATAATGTAAGGGGCTCCTAATAATTATAAAAAATATACGCGTGTAGCACCGTACACGTGTTAGAAGTAAAACTTCTGTAGCTAGATCATTAAGTGGTACCTATACTATACACCTATACCTACCTATACTAAAAGAGATTTAAATTTCCAATTTTGAGATCCAATCTCTGCTTCAAGTTACTTTTAAGTTTCAGACGTCCGATTATTTGAAATTATTTTATACTTGTACTTACTTTTAATACGTCATGTCATTTATTTCCCACCATTCCTTATCTACAATTTGTCGCGCTCGTGGTGATATACTTAACTCATTCAATAGTGTCACTACTATTTGCATCTCGCTCAGATTATATACCATCTGACGTCACGTCTTTAAGCCGTCTCGCTCAAATGTATGCATTGCTTTGCTTGTTTTAGAAATCCATATCGACCCGTGTGACATTGATGAAACTCTTTTCTTACAAACTGTATGGATCGCATCGCACAGCTGTCAAACATAAGTTCCGGTTCCAACAAAGAGGTTGAACGAAGTAGTTTGAGTCATGCTAGATATTAGGCTACTAACGCCATCTAGCGAAAGAGAGTGAGCGCCATCTTGGCCATACCGGAAATCAAGAACTCGTGGAAGAATGCTTAAAATAATTTTTATTTGTTAACGTTTCATCAGGTTTTTCTCTCACTAATTAACATTCTTTATTGTACGAATGTATTATTATCTTATCTGATTAGCTAAAAACCGTATTGAAAATAGTTGCGGTTTTAAAAGTCTTCAGCCGACCCTGACGTCACCGATTCCAATTTCCGTTACATTTCTTAGCCACTCGTGATAGCACCCGCCTAGTAGCAATTGAAAAGCAAATATATGAATAACCCACAGTTGAGAGGTTAAATAAATTTTACCCCCGTGCCCCAAGAAGTTTTACTTCAAAAATGTTAGGAGACATTGAGTTAGATTAAAGAGTCAACGCCTGGCGACTTTCTGGGAAGTCATATTTTTTATAGGTTTTGAACTTTATTACCTAACAACCTGATCCATTTCTGGTAAGGTCAGGTGTTGACCAGTTAGCAGTATTATGCTGAGTTTCACGAAACGATTTTGACATTTAAGTTGTCAGTTAACTTTTTTTTTTGTCAAGAATCTCATATTGTCATTTGTTTCTAATGCTAAGCATTTGCCTAAATTAAAAAAATATTTCGTAAAACTCAGTATAAGCCCCACAGAATGGTAATGCGCATAAAGTCAAGGCGTCTGACCGTGTCATGTTTGTTCTGTATTCAGGAAATTACCCCCGGTTTCCTGGGCGCTGATTAAGTTAACAGGTTGATTAAATCAGTTTCTGCCAATCACATCTCGCTATTTTGAATAATAGAGGCACATGATTGGCTGAGGCTGATTTAACCAACCTGTTAACTTAATCAGCGCCCAAGAAACCGGGGGTAAGAGCCATGTTCTGTCAAATAGAAAATACACAAATTATTGAATTTATCTTACCTGGCACATGTAATGTCGGAATGGCATTCCTAAAAAGAGTGCCAGATGAAGCGTGATATGTAGCTTCAAAATGTCTACGACATACTCTTCGATGTTTGAATACCAATGCATCATCAAGCACCATAACGTTTCCCCCTATATTATAGATCCATGCCTGGAACCTGTCATGATCTCGATCAGGGTTCGGAAAACAGTGGAGTGGTATATGGTCTTCACCTGAAATAAAAAATATATGTTAAGTTAAATGTAGCCCATTAATGTCCCCATCAAGGAACACAGGCCTTTATCCGGATACAAGTAAGATTGAGCTATACTCCACAACACTGACTCAGTGCAGGTTAATGAAGGGGTGTCAGGCTAGTGGCCAACTGTCAAATGTTTTCAATCAAACTGCCCTATTAGGGCCCGTGACACAGCTTTAAGACTCTTTCAGTCATGAGATTGTCTTTCTCCTGGCCAAAAAGGAAAAATATTTATTATCTCAATGGTTGTCATCCCCTTGCAATAGACATTAATTGACGTCTTGGTACTCACTGTCAAAGTCACGGACATCAATGTACATGTACTCGCGAGGGGACTAAGTAACAACAGTAAGTAGGTACTATTTTCCCAGATCTAGGCATGTAACAAAATTAGATTCAAAGGTCATATTTGAATTCCCATTTCTGTCATCATAGGTGTTATCACAAGCATGCTAACGTTATTACTTACGGCTTGTATTGCAGTTAGGTACACAGCATCGTTTTGCAGAAGTCATTTTCAGGTTCAATATGCAGGTCGAAAGTCCAAAGCAAAGCAAGGGGTCAAAGTTAGAATGCGGGTGTCGGAATCCAAAAACAGGCGCAGTGGTCAGTGTGTGATGAGGAATCGAGGTCCAGGGCAATGCTGAGGTTGTTGAAAGTAAAATCCAGGAAATCACAGAGAAGCACATTCAAAGTAAACGAAAAGTCGAAAACTGAATGAATAAAGTTTGTTTTATTTTGGTAGAAAAAACATGGCCGAGGATGTAACGTTTCGTTTCATGTGAATTATATGAAAAAATATGTACTTTTAGGTTCTAGTTTTTCAGCACTGGTTCAGTTGAATTATTATAGTCATCCTTATAACTATCAAGCATTATTATCCATGTTTTGTTCAATATTAAGTTTATTTCGGCTATTTACATTAATATTTAAACTGGCACTGATATGCGTAGATCGGACTGTAAACTTGACATTGGTCGTCAACAGCATTGTTGCCACATCCAAAAATTGAATTGAATTTATTCAACTCACGACATCTAGTCCAAAATTCCGGTACTACTTTTCTATGTGATTTTATATGGACTGATGCTTTGTACTGAGTGAAATGCCCGTGGACAGGACTCGCTGGCCAGACTCTAATGTCATCGGTCGTGGACTCGTATTTCCGATCTGCGTTCCGTGACATCGCCGTCAGCTCCATAATCGATTACAGGTTGGCAAGAAAGTCTAGAAATTAAATGATGGCAACATTCACAGACTACTGCGTGTTTTCTTTAATGTCATATTTGGATTGTCTATCAAAACACGCAATAATGCTCTAATATGTCACTTATGTTGCCATTAATTAATTTCTAGACTTTCTTGCCAACCTGTACATCGTCTACGATGGATGCAGTTGGATGCCATCGTTTTATATTGCCAAAACTGACTCGGAACGGCTTCGTAGACGCTGTAATCGATTTTGGCGTGACTCGGAACAGGGGGAAGCCGTTCCGAGTCAGCCCCTGTAGACAAGATGCAAAACGCTACTAATATCTTTCGCACGAAACGCTAAGAATATGTATGCGATTTGACGTTTTGTCACGCTACGCTAGCGTCACCAGACGTCAAATCGCATACATTTTGAGTTTTCTTTTCGTTTCGTTTTCATCGTTATTAACTTTGTCTAGACCTACCTACCTACAGCTTTGTTTGGCAATACAATATTAAAACTATGTAATCGATTATGGCGCTGATGGCGATATAACGGAACGCGGCCCCTAGTAGTACTATTAATCTGTGTATCACAGAGTACATTGTATAAATAAAACTGTGTCGTATCATCCACACACACCACACCACATGACCACACACACATCCATCATCAATTCATCAGAATTATTCCCTTTTTCAGTTTATTTCCACAAAAATACCATTGTATTTGGTGTTACAAGTGGTAAGACGACTGTTGAAAGGCGGATGATGATCAGGCCTCTAATTTGACTGCATTTTGCTCATACAATAGCTAGATGGAAGAAAGAAGCTAATGAGATTTTGTGGCAAACCCAAAGAGGATTTGAGATCAAGATTTTGTCGCAATGCTGTCTGCAGCGGATATAAAGTGCGAGGCGGCTCTGTGCAGTGCTTGCCTGAGTTCCGAGCGCCGCCTGTGTGCAGCGGCTGACCCGTGTCTGTACAACACTCTGCTCGACGCACCACCACATGCACACCAGGTGAGTCTGTACTCATCAGCCCACAGGGCGTAGGCGAAGATAACATAATAAGTCCTCAATAAATCACTCTGGCTCAGGAGGTTGCCCTACTTTTCTTTTATGGCGTAGCCTTAATGTACAATTGGCCATATTGATATAAGTGAACTATTATTTATCTTTCTGTGTAACATAAACTAGCAATACATATTCTGGGAAGAGCTCTGTAGCCTGAAATACAGGTTTAGGTTGGAGTGTAGATAAGGGGGCGCCAAGGAAAAAAACTTAGAAAATTTAAAAAGTAGGGGCTTCCGCCCCCTTATCAACACTCTGACCCAGGTTTATACCTAGCTCAGGCTCGGATGTTCACATTATTTCTGTATAAATATTCATATTGTATAATAGACGCCAAACAACTTGAACAAATGACCTTGCATGCGCAGAAACCATCTGATGTATGATACTGCGCACCACAGCATGGGGTGCGGGACACAAACAAGATTTTTTATGGGATACCTACGATTGAAATTCCCTAAAAATACGTTTTTCCAAGTACACCTATAAAACATAATAATATCTCGATCGATAGAAAACTCATCATATACCATCTTTCTGGCTTGCCTTTTTAAAACTACGTTCGGACGTCGAGGTATTTTTTATCCGTGATTTCACTGCACGCAAGTGTATTGGTCAAAGCGGGAAACGATGGTTGACTGATCTACCAATAGCGTGGCTAGGCGCGCTCGATGCGATGCTACTTCCGCACGCCGCGTCCCGCACCCCATACCGTGGTGCGCAGTATCATATATCAGATGGTTTCTGCGCATGCAAGGTCATTTGTTCAAGTTGTTTGGGGTCTACTATATTTGTTGTTATAGCGGCAACAGAAATACATCATCTGTGAAAATTTCAACTGTCTAGCTACCACGGTTTATGAGATACAGCCTGGTGACAGACAGACGGACAGACAGACAGACAGCAAAGTCTCAGTAATAGGGTACCGTTTGGCAGCCTTCGGGCACGGAACCCTAAAAAGCAGAACTGCCCGGTTTAGGTCCTGCTGTAGAGCTGGTAGTACCTAACCCCGGTTCATGTGTTGTCATCTCACGTTGTTCTCAGGACTGTGTGAGTCTCTGCTGGGAGTGCCGAGCGCTGCTCCGGAGAGTGAGACAGTTCCGGCTGCAGATACAGCGGGCACACCACACACTGACGCAGGCCGAGCCCGCACTGGTGTTACTGCTTAAGGTGGGGACAAACTGAGCCTGCGCAACGTATGCAACGCAACGTGGGAGAGTTGATGCGCACACTTGTCCTACGTACACAACGCTTGACATTCAGGTGGAGGGGATAATCATACGCCATTCCACGCGTACGACCAGTGTGTTTCTGGAGCGTTCGTATCGCAACGCGTGTGACCAGGGAGCACTTATAGTGGAGAGTGCATAGATACATTTTCCTTTGAAACACAACTCACCAATTTATGGGCGGCGCACACTGGTACCAATATGAAGGAAACTGAGAATAGGGTCGAAAGTTGGAGGACTGCCCCCAAAATTTTTATATAGATAGTTCATTTGATTTCAAACAACATTTTCAAATACCATTTTTTGATAAAATAACTCCTTTGCACTTAAAAAAAATACTGAAGTTTTTTTTGTATGGAGAAAAATTGTTTTTTGATGTACATTTTCACAAAACCAAAAGTGTAAAGATGAGACCCCATACATATTGTAGAGGACATGTACCTCGATGTTTTCTCCAAAGTAACTATGTGCGTATCGGTGCGTCCACGGGAGCCAGAGGCCCCTAAAGGTTGTAACTTTGACATAGCTATATTGTTTAAATTTATTGCATTTATCTCTCAAAATTAAAGTTAAATAGAGTAAAAAGACTTATTATAATATTACAAATGGTCAAAGGCCATCAAAGATTACGAAATCGGACTTAAGTTATTTTTCTTTAATTCCTAAGTAAAAGGCATTTGCTATGCCTACTTGTATACTAAACTTTAATGGAAGTACTTTTAGAATGCCCACACACCTATTTTACACTAATTCCGCATGTACAGTCAGTGGATGAAACCTGCTATAACTATGACTCATGCGTACCTCACAGAGTTCCACGAATACCCTGCGTAACAACAAGGGTACTGTTGTTGTTGCGCAGAATAATTGTTCAATTACACGTGGTATTTTTTTAAATCAATTACTTTGAATTATGACTATGTTCCGTAAGTAAGTATGTATGAATTTAGTAAAATAAAACAGATAATATTTGTATTGAAGGTTTACTGTTTACAGTAAAATCCATATACTTAAATTAAAAATAAATATTTATAACAACTATATACAATCAATTTACATTTACAAACAAATATATAGGTACTCAAAATTTATTTAAATTTCTATACAGTGCTTATTAATTAACTTAATACTAATATAGTAAAAAATCAATATATTTACATTTATAAGACAAACACAAGGTTTTTTAAATATAAAATGATTATGAACTTAAAAGTACTATATTCATACATTTTCACACATAATATACAACAATAACACAACTTAAGCTAGTGGGTCTGGAGGAGGACAGTTTTCTAAATCAATGAAGACCTCATCTTCCTCGAGCCCAAATGGTACATCCTGATCAAGGATTTCATCTGCAAGTAGACTTTCTGCCTCGGGAAACAGCTGAAGTTTTGCCATTATTATTAATAAGCATTATAGAGCCTGTCTAAAATGTCTTATTTGTAAATGTAAATTAATGAATTTTTGCTAATGTAAATTATATGGATTGAATTGAAAAAAAAGTAGAACTTCAGTTAAAATATTATCTGTTTTATTTTGCTAAATACATACATACTTACTTACTTACTTACGGAACATAGTCATAATTCAAAGTAATTGATTTAAAAAATACCACGTGCAATTGAACAATTATTCTGTGCAACAACAACAGTACCCTTGTTGTTACGCAGGGTATTCGTGGAACTCTGTGAGGTACGCATGAGTCATAGTTATAGCAGGTTTCATCCACTGACTGTACATGCGGAATTAGTGTAAAATAGGTGTGTGGGCATTCTAAAAGTACTTCCATTAAAGTTTAGTATACAAGTAGGCATAGCAAATGCCTTTTACTTAGGAATTAAAGAAAAATAACTTAAGTCCGATTTCGTAATCTTTGATGGCCTTTGACTCTTTCTTTCTACTCTATCTTTTTGAAGTCTTTTTACTCTATTTAACTTTAATTTTGAGAGATAAATGCAATAAATTTAAACAATATAGCTATGTCAAAGTTACAACCTTTAGGGGCCTCTGGCTCCCGTGGACGCACCGATACGCACATAGTTACTTTGGAGAAAACATCGAGGTACATGTCCTCTACAATATGTATGGGGTCTCATCTTTACACTTTTGGTTTTGTGAAAATGTACATCAAAAAACAATTTTTCTCCATACAAAAAAAACTTCAGTATTTTTTTTAAGTGCAAAGGAGTTATTTTATCAAAAAATGGTATTTGAAAATGTTGTTTGAAATCAAATGAACTATCTATATAAAAATTTTGGGGGCAGTCCTCCAACTTTCGACCCTATTCTCAGTTTCTTTCATATTGGTACCAGTGTGCGGCGGGGGATTGGTCAGCCGCTGCGAAACTGTCTGGCGGCCCGTCATCGTACATAGGTTGCGTATGCGAATACAACAAACATTTGGCGAGCCGCATTCCCGCGCAGGCCCAGTCAATTGGATATAGTCTCTGTGTGTGACTGTCGCGTTGCGAACATGCTGCTGAATTTTGTCGAGTGTATCGTACCTCCTCTATACCGTACTTATATGTTTGTATATTTTATGTAACTCTACATAAGTTACTTTATGTTGGTATACTTATTTGTTTCAGCCACAGGGTGGCAATATCAGTCTCCAATGCGTGCATACCTACAAACAGTTTTCGTTAAATAAAATGGCGGATGCTGTACCTTCATTATCGATAAGATAATTATAGGTGTAACAAAATGGGGGCTAAAAGCTCTCGTCTAGTTGGTCTCATAGTGAGTTGTTCAGAATGATGTTCCTATAACCCTCTTTCGGCTTGTAACCTCTATTTTGTTAGACCTTTAATTATTTTATCGACATTGCCTATCGATAATGAAGGTACAACGCCGCCATTTTATGTTCGAAAAGCTGTCAAAACCAGGCACGCGCTATGTTGAATGTGACGTCATTACCAAGGGTTGCCATATTTAGAATAAAATAAAATTCAAACTATCTCTTTCCACTAACGGCGTAGGCGAGGAGTTAGAGATAGACAAAAATATTTTTATTCTTTCGGTTGCGAATTTGTCATATTTGTTTAACTAGCTCTGCATATAGCAAAATATTGCCTCCCCATTATACAGGGTGTAACAGAAGTGTGTAGTTGTTAGGGAGACCATTCTGAGCAACTTTTACTATGAAACCGATTTGATCAGAGCAACTTTTTTTCATTGCTCCATACGTTATGGTCCGGGCGGTCAGTTGATTTGTATAGAGAAGTGAAAATCAAAGTTGCTCTGTTCAAATCGGTTTCATAGTGAAAGTTGCTCAGAATGATGATCCTAACAACCCCCTAAAATATGGCTACACCTTTCTGTTACACCCTGTATTATTCCTCCATGGTTTCAGCATTCGCAGTCCATTTCCCTCTCCAGCCTGACAACAGCACATCAAGTGTATCACTTCGACGACTCTCCGTGCGATCAGAATGAAAAGGTCAGTACACAAACTGATTAGCCCCCCTAGACAAAGCTGAACGCTAACGCTAGCGAAACGAAACGATAACTTTTTATGTATGCGATTTGACATTTGGCTTCGCTAAGGTGACGTCACGTAGCGATTCCAAATGTCCAATCGCATACATAAAAAGTTATCGTTTCGTTTCGCTATCCTTAGCGTTTAACATTGTCTACAGGCACTGGGCCGGGAGTAGCGTACGGAATTGCGTGCCAGTGGCTAATAGTGAGGACGCAAAAAATACTGTTTTGACTTGTCGCCGGTGAGGTGCGCCGAGACGCGCCGCGCGGGCTACAAACAATCTGGATTTTGCGCTCTCGTTATTTATAGCTGTCGTAGCCATATCGTCACATTTGGCCATATCATGATATGGCCGGTTTTTAAAAGCATTGTTATTCAGCACTAAAGTCTTCACAAGATAAAATGCCCGTTTTGACAGTTCACGCCCATGAAGTTTTATTTTATTTATACTTTATTGCACAGAATAACACATTTTACAATTGAAAGTGGACAACACATGACAAAGGCGAGCTTATCTCTATTAAGAGATTTCCTCCAGCAAACCCAGGATGGAAAGGATAAATAAATCAACAATAGGTAGATCCAAGTGTACAACATCAAATAATTAAGTAAAAAAATAATAATGTAAAAAATAATAATATAAACTACATACATTGTTTGTGTTTTTTTCTGATATGTGCAATAAATATATACGAAAATATATACGAAAATACATACAAATACGTACATATATACCAGTATTAATGGATATAAATAGGAAATAAAACATACATAAATACAAATACTTAAATTTAATATGGAAGAGAAAGGTAGTGTTCTTTCAACCGACTTCACATTCGACACATCGCAAATGGATTGCCAGTATTCGCAAGGCGTTTTTGAGGCGTTCTCGCGGCGTCGCACGTTGCTAATGGAAGGCTTATTTGTAGTAGCATCGCCCCCCTGAGCACCTGATACGTCCATAGCAGCGGCGACGGGCTAGCCCGCAGTCACGTTCTGTTTTGTTTGTCGCCATCGATATCAATGCAAGGATGCGAAGTTACCTTCTGACTATTTTGGTGCCTACGCTTGTTCGCTAGTGTGGCATGGACAAACATACAACGTACATACGCTGGCGTCAAAACGTACTTACGCTGGCGTAAGTACGTTTTGGACAGTAGAATACGAAGTACTCTGGCGTCACGCTGGCGCTTGTGAATTGGATTCCGGTTTTAGTAGAATACCACATATCTCGTACCTATTGAAGTTTGTGCCAGGCTTGTCGCATGCCTGTCAACAGTATGATTCGGGCCCAGGTACGGAACCCTGCAAAAGAACCCTTAAGTATTACTTCTTTGTCCGTCTGTCTGTAAAACCTGTATCTTACTTAGAATCATGTATGTTACAAAGCAATCTCTATTGTTATATCACAAGTGTATGGAACCCTCGGTGCACGAGTCTGACTCGCACTTGTCCAGTTTTTTCAACCGACTTCAAAAAAAGGAGGAGGTTCTCAATTCGACCCGTATGTTTTTTTTCTATGTTTGTTACGCGATAACTTCGCCAATTATGAACCGATTTGAACAAATCTTTTTTCGGCGTATAGGTAATACGTCAAGGGTGGTCCCATTTAAATTTAATAATAAAAAACAACCCCCAAGGGTGGAAAATTGGGGATGAACTTTTTTATACGCAATATCTCCGCCGATTATAAACCAATTTGAACGATTATTTTTTTGTTGAATAGGTATTATCAAAAGGGTGGTTTCATGCGAATTTGAAGAAAATATTTCACCCCCAAGGGAGGAAAATTGGGGATGAACTTTTTTATACGCAATATCTCCGCCGATTATGAACCAATTAGAACGATTATGTGTAGTATTGTGAAGTCAGAAGACAGATTTCGTAGGCTCATTAAGTATCGTGTTCATAGATGACATCGCATCCCGCGCGGACAGGTTTTTAAGTGATTTCAGTGGTCATGAATTTGGTTTTTTAAGTTTTTAACTTGGTGAATTATTAGGGTTACTTTCGTTACGTTACGTTGTTTATACTAATGACTATTACTTTTAGTTTCAGGTTTTCAGCGCGCCGAATAACGAGGTAAAACCAAGAGAAACGTTTACTGAAGACAATGTTAAATACAATGTGGGGGTGGAGAACATTTTCGCAGACAGTCTCTCTGTCGATGACGCAATTCAAGATGGCGTTAAGGTGGAGATGTCCGCGTGCGAGGACCAGAATGAGAGTGAGCACTCGCACGAGACTCGCTTCGTACAGCCGGCAACACTGAGTAAGGTAAATAACAACATAGGGTCACCATCAGGGAGCACTTATCCAGTGGAGAGCGCATAGATACATTTTCCTTTGAAACACAACTCACCAATTTACGGGCGGCGGGGGATTGGTCAGCCGCTGCGAAACTGTCTGGCGGCCCGCGCAGCATTCCCGCGCAGGCCCAGTCAATTGGATATAGTCTCTGTGTGTGACTGTCGCGTTGCGAACATGCTGCTGAATTTTGTCGCGTGTACCGTACCTCCTCTATACCGTACTTATATGTTTGTATATTTTATGTAACTCTACATAAGTTACTTTATGTTGGTATACTTATTTGTTTCAGCCACAGGGTGGCAATATCAGTCTCCAATGCGTGCATACCTACAAACAGTTTTCGTAAAATAAAATGGCGGATGCTGTACCTTCATTATCGATAAGATAATTATAGGTGTAACAAAATGGGGGCTAAAAGCTCTCGTCTAGTTGGTCCCATAGTGAGTTGTTCAGAATGATGTTCCTATAACCCTCTTTCGGCTTGTAAACCCTATTTTGTTAGACCTTTAATTATTTTATCGATATTGCCTATCGATAATGAAGGTACAACGCCGCCATTTTATGTTCAAAAAGCTGTCAAAACCAGGCACGCGCTATGTTGAATGTGACGTCATTACCAAGGGTTGCCATATTTAGAATAAAATAAAATTCAAACTATCTCTTTCCACTAACGGCGTAGGCGAGGAGTTAGAGATAGACAAACATATTTTTATTCTTTCGGTTGCGAATTTGTCATATTTGTTTAACTAACTCTGCATATAGCAAAATATTGCCTCCCCATTATACAGGGTGTAACAGAAGTGTGTAGTTGTTGGTGAGACCATTCTGAGCAACTTTTACTATGAAACCGATTTGATCAGAGCAACTTTTTTTCATTGCTCCATACGTTATAGTCTGGGCGGTCAGTCGATTTGTATAGAGAAGTGAAAATCAAAGTTGCTCTGTTCAAATCGGTTTCATAGTGAAAGTTGCTCAGAATGATGATCCTAACAACCCCCTAAAATATGACTACACCTTTCTGTTACACCCTGTATTATTCCTCCATGGTTTCAGCATTCGCAGTCCATTTCCCTCTCCAGCCTGACAACAGCACATAAAGTGTATCACTTCGACGACTCTCCGTGCGATCAGAATGAAAATGTCAGTACACAAACTGATTAGCCCCCCTAGACAAAGCTAAACGCTAATGCTAGCGAAACGAAACGATAACTTTTTATGTATGCGATTTGACATTTGGCTTCGCTAAGGTGACGTCACGTAGCGATTCCAAATGTCAAATCGCATACATAAAAAGTTATCGTTTCGTTTCGCTATCCTTAGCGTTTAACATTGTCTACAGGCGCTGGGCCGGGAGTAGCGTACGGAATTGCGTGCCAGTGGCTAATAGTGAGGGCGCAAAAAATACTGTTTTGACTTGTCGCCGGTGTGGTGCGCCGAGACGCGCCGCGCGGGCTACAAACAATCCGGATTTTGCGCTCTCGTTATTTATAGCTGTCGTAGCCATATCGTCAAATTTGGCCATATCATGATATGGCCGGTTTTAATGAAAATATGTCTTTTTAAAAGCATTGTTATTCAGCACTAAAGTCTTCACAAGATAAAAGGCCCGTTTTGACAGTTCACGCCCATGAAGTTTTAACCCCTAATGCGTAGGTGATAAAAGCCAACTGTTGCGTACAAGCAAAGCGTACAAGTCTCACCTAGGAAAACCGCTTCTATTACCTACTACGCGTTAGGGGTTAAAACTTCATGGGCGTGAACTGTCAAAACGGGCCTTTTATTTTGTGAAGACTGTACGTGATGTTTATTGTGTTATACATGTCAAACTAACACGAAGACTATTGTGGGCTTCACTGCGCTCGCCCCCTTTAGTCTTCACCTAAGCTACCGCAGTGTTTGCCCTGAAAGATTTCATCGGTTTTATGATATTTCACGCTTGGCCATATCGTGATATGGCCAATACAACGATATGACTACGACATAGCCATTGTCCGTCTGTCTGTAAAACCTGTATCTTACTTAGAATCATGTTTGTTACAAAGCAATCTCTATTATTATATCACAAGTGTATGGAACCCTCGGTGCACGAGTCTGACTCGCACTTGTCCAGTTTTTTTAGGGTTACGTTCGTTACGTTACGTTATTTATACTAATGACTATTACTTTTAGTTTCAGGTTTTCAGCGCGCCGAATAACGAGATAAAACCAAGAGAAACGTTTACTGAAGACAATGTTAAATACAATGTGGGGATGGAGAACATTTTCGCAGACAGTCTCTCTGTCGATGACGCAATTCAAGATGGCGTCAAGGTGGAGATGTCCGCGTGCGAGGACCAGAATGAGAGTGAGCACTCGCACGAGACTCGCTTCGTACAGCCGGCAACACTGAGTAAGGTAAATAACAACATAGGGTCACCATCAGGGAGCACTTATCCAAGATTCAAGATTCAAGATTCAAAGCTTTATTTGTTAAACATAGGTACAGTATGTATAGATTTTAAAGTAGCTATAGTAGGATCTCTATGTCTGGCCAATGGCATACAAATATTATTTGTTCCTGCAAAATTATTAAATTTAAGATGTAGGTCAATTTTATATTACTGCAAGATAAAATATACCTGGATTGATGCAACCGGACGGGTAACGTACGAACTATACACTAGTGTTGTTGTGTGTTTAGTGTTGTGTCATGCAAATATTCTGTTATTGAATAGTATACCTTATTAACTAGTAGTTTCCTTAGTTCTTTCTTGAATTTTAGAAAATTGTCCATGTTACGTATATCTTCCGGCAAACGATTAAAAATGGTACGCGTCATGCCGAGTATACTGTTCTGAAATAGAGCAGTTTTATGACTGGGCATAGCAATTTTTGACTGGTTACGTTTACTGGTATACTTTGTAAATATGTTAGCGTTTGTTTTGACAAAGATGGCTACTTCGTAGATATATAGTGATGGAAATGTCAGTATATTCAGCCGTTTAAAGTGTGGTTTACAGCTATCCGTTCTACGAATCCCACATATAGATCTAATACACCTTTTTTGCGATATAAGCACTTTTTCTTTACCTGTCGCATTTCCCCAGAAAATTATGCCAAATCTCAGAACTGAGTCGACATAAGCGTTATAAGCTAGTAGCACCGTTTCTTCACGTACAGTTTTAGATAGTTTATATAGGACATAGGTGTACTTATTAAGTTTTTTACATGTATTTTCAATTTGTGACTGCCATTTCAAGTCATTATCTATATGTATTCCTAGAAATTTAGTGACTTTCGTTTGTTCAATGTTTTTTCCTGAATAATTTATGTCAAAGTTAACTGTTGATGTCTGATTATTATTTTTGAATGTCATTATTTTTGTTTTGTCAATATTTATTACTAAGTCATTGCAATTAAGCCATTGTATTATTTTATGTATAGCCTCATTAATTTCGATTTCCAAATTATTTGGATCGTCACATGATATGATGACTGTACTGTCATCTGCAAATAACACCATTGGATGATGAACTACTTGGGGCAAGTCATTTATATATGTCAAAAATAGCAGGGGTCCCATCACACTGCCCTGTGGTACTCCTCTTTTTAACTCTCTACTTTGAGATAGGTATGATTCCTCAATTTTTGAATTGATACATATTTTATTGATTTGTGTCATCTGTTGCCTTTTTTCCATGTATGATTTATCAATATTTGTTACTATTTTAACCATAAATTCATAAATTGCCATATTAATAGCTTGGTTTTTTCTAAATCCTTTTTGTTCTGGGGCAAATAGATTGTACTTTTCAAAATATGAGTATATATTTCCGTACATAACTTTTTCAAATATTTTTGAAAAAACTGGTATTAATGCAACCGGTCTGTAATTATTAATGTTAAGCTTATCATCCTTTTTGAATAATGGTTTAACTACGGCAGTTTTTAATTCATTGGGAAACTGGCCATACTCCATACATTTATTAATGATGTGAGACAGTATTGGTGAGATAACAAGCACCACATATTTGACAACCTTCGTGTTAATCTCATCATAGCCTGTACTATTTGTATTTTTCAATGATATAATTATTTGTGATATGTCAGATGATGTGACTGGATTTAGAAATATAGAATTATAATTATTTGTCAGATTATAAATAGAATTATTACATGTCATATTATTATTAGTATTTAAATTATTATTATTATTTGTCATGTCTATAAAGAAATTATTGAATGTTTCTGCAATGTCCTTTGGTTCAGTAATCATTTTACCGTCTCTCATAATTTTTTCTATATATTCTTTCGGCATGTTTACTTGGCATTTCTTTATTATGTCCCAGCTTTTTTTACATTTATTCTCAGCATTTATTATTCTATAGTTATTTTGCGTTTTTTGTGTCAATTTTATTACATTTTTTAGTCTATTTGCATACTGAATAAATATATTTTTAAATTCTGCCGTACGACATACTCTGTATTTCCAGAGTAACTCTCTTTTACGCTTACAGCATAGTCTGATTCCCTTTGAGATCCATTTGGGTTTCCTCAATAGAGAGATTTTTACTTTTATCACTGGAAAACATAATTTATACAGCAAAATAAACCAATTAAAAAACTCAGAAAATGCATAATTCGGGTCGTCTGCTTCGTAAACTTGACTGAAGGATAGTGAGTTTAAATGTTTAGCAAACATCGTCATATTTTCTTTGCAGTAGTCACGCTTTTGTATATACCAGTGTTTTGTTGTGTAACTTTTCTTAACGGGGCACTGTAGTATTTGAGCAGAGTGATCCGATAAAGCGAATTCCAAAACCTCACTTTTACATCCTCTAATATTGTGGAGTATATTGTCAAGACATGTAGAGCTAGCTGGTCTGGTTGGCTGTCTTATTTCTATTTTCAAATTAAATCGCAATGCCAATTGCTCGAATCTTATGCTGTTCTTGGTTTTCCTAAGTAGATCATTATTAAAATCCCCACATAATATGATGTTTCTGTTTCTATCATATAAAAAATCATGAAGCAGGTCATTTAGTTTACAAAAGAATGTCTCAAATGTCTTGTTATCGTATCTAGGAACTCTATAAATACATATCACAATAATTTTTTGGTCCATTAGTTCTACACCGCTACATTCAAAGACATTTGGTATGTTGTATTTCTGAATGTTATTTATCTCCCTGAATTGTAGAGTATTTTTTATTAATATACAAGAGCCACCATTACGTGTTTTCCTACTATAGCATGATGCTAGTTTGAAGTTATAAATGTTGAGTGTACTCCAGTCAGTATCTATCATATTGTGTTCAGTTATACATATTACATCGACATTTTTATTCCTATTATTCACTTTCTTCTGTATTCTAATCTCAATATCTCCCTTAAAATTAATTTACACATTTTCATGTTGACAGATATTTGACTCGGCCTGTAACTATTGTCCGTGAAGTCCATGTCTATGAATGATAGGTTTTCATGCTGACTACATATGAACCTGAGTTCATAATTCAGTTTTTTGATGTTAAGATTAGTGTTATGTGGTATTTCACAGGCCATCACGTTTGTATTAGTGACCGCACCGAGCCAGCATTGAAGCCCAAACTGGTATCTATATGGATTCTTGTCATTGCTTCCTCCTAGTACAATTATGTAGTCCTTTTTTGTCATCATAGAGATCTGGTCTCGTTCTGATTTAAGAATTTCTTCCAATGATGCTCCTGGTTTTCTGTAGCATATGACAGAAAAATCGCGTCCGAACTGTTCTCCTAATAGGCTTCGTAGGTAGCGCCCTTGTCCATCAGCCAAGATGAGAATCTTTCGCTTTTTCGATTCACTTGTGACGTCAGCGGTGGTGGCTCTTGATGATGGTGTTCTGGTATTATTATTGTCTGCATGTGGTTCAGGTTGGCATATGGCTTCATTTTCTTTCGATGGCTCTGTGAAGGACTTTTCGAGTGCTCTACATACTGATTGCGTGTATTGTTTGTTCAAGCCTCGTGTGATACTCGATTGCCTGCTTATTGTTCTATATGTTGGCTTGAACGGAAAAGACATAGAGGCTCTTCTTGGTGTTTTCATGGTACTTTCGTTGAGTAGATCATTACTAGTGATTTTCTTGTACATTTCAATACTTCGTTTTAGTTTGACATTTTCGCTTTTCATATCACACACTTCCATTACAAGTTTGGAGATCTCCTCATTAGCACTATGTAGGCTTGTTCTTATTTCATCCATTTGGTTCTGAAGTTCAATTACTTGTGATTTGTCACATATTGAGATATTAGGCAAGCTATGGCTCAGTGTGTTATCGAGCAGTGTGGAATTCAGGAACAGGCTTTTTTCTGTTAAATCGACGGTACTCATGCTTGTCTGTCGGTTTCGCCTATCCTGCGTATTAACATGTGAAGTAATGTTCAAACTATTATCATTATTCGTCTCCATAGTTGATATTATTAATTTTAATTTTCAGCTACAGACTCTATATTTCTGGATGGCTCTATCTCCTATCTCTAGGTGTATAATTCTTGTCTACTAACGCCCCCTGTTGTGTTGATATGTAGAACTGTAATTGATTTGTTAGGTAAGCATTCTTGGGAGCTATCGTAGTTCTTGTAACTGTCGCTAGGTGTCGCTAAGAGTCTTTCCCCACTAGATGTCGCTAGTTGATTTAGTTATTACTTCAAGGGATATTTTATTGTTAAAATGGGTATTAATTCTTGAGATCTTATGAGGGGTAGATGTGGGACACTTCGAACTCACTCTTCAATTGCGCACTCTTTTTTGTTGGGCAATAATATGTCCGGGAAAGCACTTTGAATTTTGGTCTTTGTTCTCTTCAAATAACCGTCACTCCACTAGTATTTTGCTAAGTTCTCGCTATTTTCACTGATTTTTTCACTGATTTTGTCACCAACTGTAAAGTTTTCCACTGGTTTTCATATTTTGTAGGAATATTGCACTTATTTACTGTTTTATTATTTATTATACAATTATTCGTTGAGGAGCTGCTATAACTCAATGTTTACGTTGCGGTGGCGCCCTCCAGTGGAGAGCGCATAGATACATTTTCCTTTGAAACACAACTCACCAATTTACGGGCGGCGGGGGATTGGTCAGCCGCTGCGAAACTGTCTGGCGGCCCGCGCAGCATTCCCGCGCAGGCCCAGTCAATTGGATATAGTCTCTGTGTGTGACTGTCGCGTTGCGAACATGCTGCTGAATTTTGTCGAGTGTACCGTACCTCCTCTATACCGTACTTATATGTTTGTATATTTTATGTAACTCTACATAAGTTACTTTATGTTGGTATACTTATTTGTTTCAGCCACAGGGTGGCAATATCAGTCTCCAATGCGTGCATACCTACAAACAGTTTTCGTAAAATAAAATGGCGGATGCTGTACCTTCATTATCGATAAGATAATTATAGGTGTAACAAAATGGGGGCTAAAAGCTCTCGTCTAGTTGGTCTCATAGTGAGTTGTTCAGAATGATGTTCCTATAACCCTCTTTCGGCTTGTAACCCCTATTTTGTTAGACCTTTAATTATTTTATCGATATTGCCTATCGATAATGAAGGTACAACGCCGCCATTTTATGTTCGAAAAGCTGTCAAAACCAGGCACGCGCTATGTTGAATGTGACGTCATTACCAACGGTTGCCATATTTAGAATAAATAAAACTCAAACTATCTCTTTCCACTAACGGCGTAGGCGAGGAGTTAGAGATAGACAAAAATATTTTTATTCTTTCGGTTGCGAATTTGTCATATTTGTTTAACTAACTCTGCATATAGCAAAATATTGCCTCCCCATTATACAGGTTGTAACAGAAGTGTGTAGTTGTTAGGGAGACCATTCTGAGCAACTTTTACTATGAAACCGATTTGATCTGAGCAACTTTTTTTCGTTGCTCCATACGTTATGGTCTGGGCGGTCAGTCGATTTGTATAGAGAAGTGAAAATCAAAGTTGCTCTGTTCAAATCGGTTTCATAGTGAAAGTTGCTCAGAATGATGATCCTAACAACCCCCTAAAATATGACTACACCTTTCTGTTACACCCTGTATTATTCCTCCATGGTTTCAGCATTCGCAGTCCATTTCCCTCTCCAGCCTGACAACAGCACATCAAGTGTATCACTTCGACGACTCTCCGTGCGATCAGAATGAAAAGGTCAGTACACAAACTGATTAGCCCCCCTAGACAAAGCTAAACGCTAGCGCTAGCGAAACGAAACGATAACTTGTTATGTATGCGATTTGACATTTGGCTTAGCTAAGGTGACGTCACGTAGCGATTCCAAATGTCAAATCGCATACATAAAAAGTTATCGTTTCGTTTCGCTATCCTTAGCGTTTAACATTGTCTACAGGCACTGGGCCGGGAGTAGCGTACGGAATTGCGTGCCAGTGGCTAATAGTGAGGGGCGCAAAAAATACTGTTTTGACTTGTCGCCGGTGTGGTGCGCCGAGACGCGCCGCGCGGGCTACAAACAATCCGGATTTTGCGCTCTCGTTATTTATAGCTGTCGTAGCCATATCGTCACATTTGGCCATATCATGATATGGCCGGTTTTAATGAAAATATGTCTTTTTAAAAGCATTGTTATTCAGCACTAAAGTCTTCACAAGATAAAGGCCCGTTTTGACAGTTCACGCCCATGAAGTTTTAACCCCTAATGCGTAGGTAATTGTAACGTGGGTACTTTTATGTTTTATATTAGGTCTGCCTTTTGTACGCGTCATTCGCAATATAACTGTGGTTCGAACTGTGTGCGTTTTCCTTCATCTCATTAATAAAAGCCAACTGTTGCGTACAAGCAAAGCGTACAAGTCTCACCTAGGAAAACCGCTTCTATTACCTACTACGCGTTAGGGGTTAAAACTTCATGGGCGTGAACTGTCAAAACGGGCCTTTTATTTTGTGAAGACTGTACGTGATGTTTATTGTGTTATACATGTCAAACTAACACGAAGACTATTGTGGGCTTCACTGCGCTCGCCCCCTTTAGTCTTCACCTAAGCTACCGCAGTGTTTGCCCTGAAAGATTTCATCGTTTTATGATATTTCACGCTTGGCCATATCGTGATATGGCCAATACAACGATATGACTACGACATAGCCATTGTCCGTCTGTCTGTAAAACCTGTATCTTACTTAGAATCATGTTTGTTACAAAGCAATCTCTATTATTATATCACAAGTGTATGGAACCCTCGGTGCACGAGTCTGACTTGCACTTGTCCAGTTTTTTTAGGGTTACGTTCGTTACGTTACGTTATTTATACTAATGACTATTACTTTTAGTTTCAGGTTTTCAGCGCGCCGAATAACGAGGTAAAACCAAGAGAAACGTTTACTGAAGACAATGTTAAATACAATGTGGGGGTGGAGAACATTTTCGCAGACAGTCTCTCTGTCGATGACGCAATTCAAGATGGCGTCAAGGTGGAGATGTCCGCGTGCGAGGACCAGAATGAGAGTGAGCACTCGCACGAGACTCGCTTCGTACAGCCGGCAACACTGAGTAAGGTAAATAACAACATAGGGTCACCATCAGGGAGCACTTATCCAGTGGAGAGCGCATAGATACATTTTCCTTTGAAACACAATTCACCAATTTACGGGCGGCGGGGGATTGGTCAGCCGCTGCGAAACTGTCTGGCGGCCCGCGCAGCATTCCCGCGCAGGCCCAGTCAATTGGATATAGTCTCTGTGTGTGACTGTCGCGTTGCGAACATGCTGCTGAATTTTGTCGAGTGTACCGTACCTCCTCTATACCGTACTTATATTAATTAATAATTAATTAATTAATAATAATAATAATATTAATAATTAATTAATAATTTATTTATTTGCATAATTAAAGGTTCACAATTATATACCAGACTTAATTATTACAGAGCATTTGTGTCAGACAAAACAGAAATCATCTGAACCTGAGCTAGGATTAACCTGTATTTCAGATTCAGCGCTCTTCCTAGTTACATGATAGGTGTTGGTGATAACATAGATTGAGAACCAGTAATGCAATAATTTAATCTCAATTAGAAAGCCAAATTTAATTTAATAAATTTAGAACGCGTTACATCTTAAAAATAAAAAAAATAAAAATATATGAAAATAACCGGCCAAGTGCGAGTCGGACTCGCGCACGAAGGGTTCCGTGCCATTATCTATAAAAAACCGCAAAAAAAATGTATGGGAGCCCCCCCTAAATATTAATTTAATTTTAATTTAATTATTCATTTTTTAAGTAAATAATATACTCAATATATTGTGAACAATTTAAGCGTCTACCTGCTACCATTATCAATATCGAGCAAAAATGAGCAAAAAAAATGACGTTTGTTGTATGGGAGCCCCCCTTAATATTAAATTTCTTTTGATTTTTAGTATTTGTTGTTATAGCGGCAACAGAAATACAGCATCTGTGAAAATTTCAACTGTCTAGCTACCACGGTTCATGAGATACAGCCTGGTGACAGACGGACGGACGGACGGACGGACGGAGAGACGGACAGCGAAGTCTCAGTAATAGGGTCCCGTTTGGCACCCTTCGGGTACGGAACCCTAGAAAGCGAAAATTTAAATTGATACATTACAAAGAAAAACGGAAATTGGTGAGTGTAAGGAAGAACCTCTCTTTGAATATCGTGAGTATGAGTGAGTGTGTGTGAGAGGGTGTGTAGATTTGCACTGTTATACTCTTTTTAAATATAAAATTACATAATAATATATGAATTGATTTTAGATATGATTGACAAAAAAAAAAAGTTGTGAAGTAAACCAAAATTACTATTCGAGATTTATTATAGTACGTATATTAATGCAAGTGAATTTGAATATATAAAGGACAGGCTATAACATATGTTTGTATATTTTATGTAACTCTACATAAGTTACTTTATGTTGGTATACTTATTTGTTTCAGCCACAGGGTGGCAATATCAGTCTCCAATGCGTGCATACCTACAAACAGTTCTCGTAAAATAAAATGGCGGATGCTGTACCTTCGTTATCGATAAGATAATTATAGGTGTAACAAAATGGGGGCTAAAAGCTCTCGTCTAGTTGGTCTCATAGTGAGTTGTTCAGAATGATGTTCCTATAACCCTCTTTCGGCTTGTAAACCCTATTTTGTTAGACCTTTAATTATTTTATCGATATTGCCTATCGATAATGAAGGTACAACGCCGCCATTTTATGTTCAAAAAGCTGTCAAAACCAGGCACGCGCTATGTTGAATGTGACGTCATTACCAACGGTTGCCATATTTAGAATAAAATAAAATTCAAACTATCTCTTTCCACTAACGGCGTAGGCGAGGAGTTAGAGATAGACAAAAATATTTTTATTCTTTCGGTTGCGAATTTGTCATATTTGTTTAACTAACTCTGCTAATAGCAAAATATGGCCTCCCCATTATACAGGGTGTAACAGAAGTGTGTAGTTGTTAGGGAGACCATTCTGAGCAACTTTTACTATGAAACCGATTTGATCTGAGCAACTTTTTTTCGTTGCTCCATACGTTATGGTCTGGGCGGTCAGTCGATTTGTATAGAGAAGTGAAAATCAAAGTTGCTCTGTTCAAATCGGTTTCATAGTGAAAGTTGCTCAGAATGATGATCCTAACAACCCCCTAAAATATGACTACACCTTTCTGTTACACCCTGTATTATTCCTCCATGGTTTCAGCATTCGCAGTCCATTTCCCTCTCCAGCCTGACAACAGCACATCAAGTGTATCACTTCGACGACTCTCCGTGCGATCAGAATGAAAAGGTCAGTACACAAACTGATTAGCCCCCCTAGACAAAGCTAAACGCTAGCGCTAGCGAAACGAAACGATAACTTTTGAAGTAAAACTTCTTGGGGCACGGGGGTAAAATTTATTTAACCTCTCAACTGTGGGTTATTCATATATTTGCTTTTCAATTGCTGCTAGCCGGGTGCTATCACGAGTGGCTAAGAAATGTAACGGAAATTGGAATCGGTGACGTCAGGGTCGGCTGAAGACTTTTAAAACCGCAACTATTTTCAATACGGTTTTTAACTAATCAGATAAGATAATAATACATTCGTACAATAAAGAATGTTAATTAGTGAGAGAAAAACCTGATGAAACGTTAAGAAATAAAAATTATTTTAAGCATTCTTCCACGAGTTCTTGATTTCCGGTATGGCCAAGATGGCGCCGCCGCCGCCGCCGCCGCTGGCTGGGATAAACAAAACCAGTGACGTGACCAAAAACTACTTCGTTCAACCTCTTTGTTGGAACCGGAACTTATGTTTGACAGCTGTGCGATGCGATCCATACAGTTTGTAAGAAAAGAGTTTCATCAATGTCACACGGGTCGATATGGATTTCTAAAACAAGCAAAGCAATGCATACATTTGAGCGAGACGGCTTAATGATAGAACGTCCAAGCCCTGGTCCTGCTGGAAGGAGCTCGTGGAAGGACAATCCTAGGGACGTGCGTCCTGCCAGCAGTACGCAATATTTTGTGGACTGTATATGGATATCAAAAGCTGTCCTTCCAGCAGTACTTGACTTTTGAGCGTAATAGAATAAGGCAGGGGTGACAAACATTTTGTATTTTTTGGTATAGGTATCTAGAAATAGACGCGGGCGCTTCTAGAGGTTACGGGGTAGAAAAATAAACAAGAAAATGATTATGTCATGCAGGGATTCCACTCGTGATGTGGTAGGTAAAGCAGTTTCTTCCTGTCCTGCGGGGCGATTCTGGCGCTAGCGAGATCATGACCATGGTCGAAATATCGATTTTGAGATACCGAAATTTCGATCGATCGAAATAAATATAAGTCGAGATTGTTTTCTACGGATTTAGGCCGTATCAAAACCGATATCTCGACTGGGGAGATGATCGCGATAGCGCGAAAATCGGGGGCCTGTGCCCCAACAATAACTAATATCGTAGTCATCACCAAAATGTTTGCGACTCCAGTTTTTCTGGCCATCAATTTCGTCAAAATATGTGGCTTTGACGCGAACGCGGACTCCACGTGTTATACTCGTCGCCATCTCGGCCAGACTAATCGTAGAAACACGATTCAAAAACTCGCTGAATCAGAAAAAGACGCACTATGCATGTCAGTTAATTGCGTCCTGCTAGCAGGCTTAGAAAGCCTCATATAACCAAAAACATTGCGTCCTACCGGTATCGGTAGTACGCAAAGTCCTGCTGGCAGGTCTCTGGACGGTCTATCATTAAAGACGTGACGTCAGATGGTATATAATCTGAGCGAGATGCAAATAGTAGTGACCTCAGAACAATAGTAGTGACACTATTGAATGAGTTAAGTATATCACCACGAGCGCGACAAATTGTAGATAAGGAATGGTGGGAAATAAATGACATGACGTATTAAAAGTAAGTACAAGTTTAAATAATTTCAAATAATCGGACGTCTGAAACTTAAAAGTAACTTGAAGCAGAGTTTGGATCTCAAAATTGGAAATTTAAATCTCTTTTAGTATAGGTAGGTATAGGTGTATAGTATAGGTACCACTTAATGATCTAGCTACAGAAGTTTTACTTCTAACACGTGTACGGTGCTACACGCGTATCTTTTTTTATGTATGCGATTTGACATTTGGCTTCGCTAAGGTGACGTCACGTAGCGATTCCAAATGTCAAATCGCATACATAAAAAGTTATCGTTTCGTTTCGCTATCCTTAGCGTTTAACATTGTCTACAGGCACTGGGCCGGGAGTAGCGTACGGAATTGCGTGCCACTGCGTAGGTAATTGTAATGTGGGTACTTTTATGTTATGTATTAGGTCTGCCTTTTGTACGCGTCATTCGCAATATAACTGTGGTTCGAACTGTGTGCGTTTTCCTTCATCTCAGTAATAAAAGCCAACTGTTGCGTACAAGCAAAGCGTACAAGTCTCACCTAGGAAAACCGCTTCTATTAACGCGTTAGGGGTTAAAACTTCATGGGCGTGAACTGTCAAAACGGGCCTTTTATTTTGTGAAGACTGTACGTGATGTTTATTGTGTTATACATGTCAAACTAACACGAAGACTATTCGGGGGCTTCGCTGCGCTCGCCCCCTTTAGTCTTTACCTAAGCTACCGCAGTGTTTGCCCTGAAAGATTTCATCGTTTTATGATATTTCACGCTTGGCCATATCGTGATATGGCCAATACAACGATATGACTACGACATAGCCATTGTCCGTCTGTCTGTAAAACCTGTATCTTACTTAGAATCATGTTTGTTACAAAGCAATCTCTATTATTATATCACAAGTGTATGGAACCCTCGGTGCACGAGTCTGACTCGCACTTGTCCAGTTTTTTTAGGGTTACGTTCGTTACGTTACGTTATTTATACTAATGACTATTACTTTTAGTTTCAGGTTTTCAGCGCGCCGAATAACGAGATAAAACCAAGAGAAACGTTTACTGAAGACAATTTTAAATACAATGTGGGGGTGGGGAACATTTTCGCAGACAGTCTCTCTGTCGATGACGCAATTCAAGATGGCGTCAAGGTGGAGATGTCCGCGTGCGAGGACCAGAATGAGAGTGAGCACTCGCTAGCTAGCTAGCTTTTTATGTATGCGATTTGACATTTGGCTTCGCTAAGGTGACGCATCAGAAATACATCATCTGTGAAAATTTCAACTGTCTAGCTACCACGGTTCATGAGATACAGCCTGGTGACAGACGGACGGATAGAGAGACGGACGAACAGCGGAGGCTTAGTAATAGGGTCCCGTTTGGCACCCTTCGGGTACAGAACCCTAAAAAGACGGCATTAATCCCACACGCTACATGACGTCACTTAGTGCTTTTTCATAGAAGTCAGGAACAAAAGTACCGTTTTGACAGTTCCTAGAGCGTATCTATTTTGGCTAACAGGACGCAAGCCTATTGGGGGCCTGAATCGTGACGTCATGATGGTCAGCGAGGTCTCAAGTCACGTCGACCGGGGCCGTGATTCTGTACGCGAATCGCATGGCTATAGTTATAACTATAGCGAGCGCGCAAATTACCGGTTTGTTTGTAGCCGGCGCGGCACGACTCGGCGCCCGGGACCCGAACCCGGAATCCCCACTTTAGAGGGAGAGCACAGTGGGAGAATATCAAGATCTAGCTGTATTTAATCCCTAAATGGAACTAATCCCAATCCTATTACAAAATATAATTTTTAGGGTACCGTACCCGAAGGGTGCCAAACGGGACCCTATTACTGAGACTTCGCTGTCCGTCTGTCCGTCCGTCCGTCCGTCCGTACGTCCGTCCTGTCTGTCACCGGGTCCGTCTGCACGAACCGTAATAGCTAGAAAGCTGAAATTTTCACAGAATGTGTATATCTGTTGCCGCACCAACCACAAATACTGAAATACGAGAGATATTGCAAATTAAAGGGGGCCCCGATACAAGAGACGTGTTTAGATACACTTACGCATTTCAAAATGGAGATCTTGACTGAAACTGTTTATTTATTGTCATAGCAACCATGGCATAGACATATATACTACACATTTAGATATGATAGCATATTTCGCGTCAACCCACATGGTTGTGGTTAGCCGGTATGATGTAGTGTAGACTCTCAATCCGGAGGTCGTTGGTTCAAATCTCGTGAAGGCATAAACTTTTTAAATTTTCTTTTTGTTTATTTTTTTATTGTTTTGAGTGCTTTTGATTTGTTGTACGATGGTACGGTACCCTTCGTGTGCGATACCGACCCGCACTTAACCGATTTTTATTACCTTAATACCTACCACCAATCGTGGCATTCTGAATTTATCTGCTGGTTACACTTGTCATCAAAGGAAAAATCTTAAAGTGGGTAGTTTGTCATGATCGCGTATTTTCTTTTCGTCGAACGGTAAAATTGCCGCAACTTACTATCGATCCTTAGCGAATATTCGGAATTAGAGTGCGTTCTGTTTTGATCATTGTTTTGATAAAGTCTTCGAGGTAAATAAAGCAACATTTTTATTCAAATTCACTTGAATGATTTCGACTTATCGCCCTACGTATGTCATTAGGTCTTTGTGCATTGGTTTTAAATAAGCTTCTGAGTTTATACGAGTAAAAGTTAGGGTGTTTCGTGGAGTTCCGTTATGAAACTTTCAGGATTATTAAATTGAAGTATGAGTATTCACATCCCATTTACATTTCTTGCGCGTTTTTGCCACGCCCATACATTTTTTTTTTTGCAGAATGAGAATCTTGTATGAGTAACGCGTCCCTAAAAATAAACATAGCTTACTAGAGTCAAAATTATTGTGCTTGCTGGTCTTGCCAACCACAAATCCAGCTCTACAGGAAAACAATAGTTCAGATAGTGATGAATTCGATTAAATAATAAAAAAAAACATTATTTTCAAATGTTTGTTTTTATTCAAAAAAATAATGAAATATATAATTGACCGAGCGAGCGAAGCGAGCGAAGCGAGCGAAGCGTCTCCGTTTCAGGTTTGGGCAAAAATGCTTTCGTATGTCTGTCCGGTTGTTCTCCTCTACAGGTCGCATTTATGAACCGATTCTCGTGAAATTTTGTGAGCAGGTTGGAAAAATAAATAGAATTTTTTACTCGAGCCAGTTTTTAGATTTTTTTCAAAATGGCGGAGTTATGGGGTTTGAAAATGTAAAAAAACCGATATAGCCCAATTGGCTTGACGGATTTTAACAAATGAGGTGTCGTTAGATTTGTGGAGATCGTGAGAGTGACACAGACCATATTATTTTAGTGAAAAGTCAATAGATTGTATTTCAAATCGCAAAATGTAGTTTACAAAGTTATTGGTGCGGCTACTTTCATACTGTATGTACGTAACCAGATACATTCATAAGTTTGTATGTGTTATTGAAAGAAAATTATTGTGTGTTAGCAGTTCAGCTTTCCCACCGACATACTCGCGAGGTCTACAGCTCACAGAGCCACTAGTTTATTATTTTTATAAATATTTAGCATGTTTTTAATTAATTGACCAACAAAAATAATTAAGTACAGTCAGAACTTCATATTGTCCCACTGTGGAGAGCCTCGAAACAACGCCAGGGCCTTATGCTGATTCTGATCGTCTCGTGAAATGCATCTCATGTACTCGTTTTTTTTACAGAACCTGCCAGTGAAGAAAATAAAAGGAAAAGAAGCATCCCAGAAAGTATTGCCTCATTTGACGAACATACTTTTGGGTCGTATAGTAGTGACAACGATGATGTCATCTCTGAACATATCCCGTCACATGCAGATAAGAAACCCTTTCAGTGCGAGGTGTGCTCGAAAAAATTTACGGTAAAACAAACTCTGAAATGCCACATACGTATTCATACGGGTGAAAAGCCATTCCAGTGTGAGTTATGTCCAAGAGCATTTACACGGAAACAACATTTGCGCGACCACGCGAAAACCCACACCGGCGAGAAAGCGTACTCGTGTGAGGTGTGTCATAAATTATTTTCGAGAAGACCAAACATGGTTCGGCACATGTTATTGCATACTGGCGAGAAATGCTTTCGGTGTGAGGTGTGTTCAAAGCAATACACGCGAAATGAAGAACTGCTTAATCATATGAGAAAACATCACGATAAATCGCAGAAACCGTTCTTGAATAAACCGCGTGAGAGACCCTTTATGTGTGAAAAGACTTTTCTTTGTGAAATATGTCCGAAAGCATTTACACATCAAGCGAAGTTGATCAGACACATAATGACACATACAGGCGAGAAGCCATTTGAGTGTGAAGTGTGTTCGAAAAAACATTCACAAAAAGCACATTTGCTCAGGCATTTGAGAACTCATAGTGGCCAGAAACTGTTTCAGTGTTCAATTTGCCAAAAGGCATTTACGTCTAAACAAACCATGGTAATCCATTTCCGAAACCATACTGGCGAAAAGCCCTTTCAGTGTGAGAGGTGTCCAAATGCATTTACTCAAAAACGGCAATTACTTGCTCATAGGAGGATTCATATTGATGAGAAAGGATTACAGACAAGTACGAGGACTCGCTCCCAAGGGGAAAATCTCTGTTGCAAGAGGAAAGGAATCCCCTTATTAAAAAAACTGACTAAAGCCAAACTATCAGTATTCAAGAAAGAACACGATAGTACTGCAACTGCGGGAACAAGCATTAAAACATAAATAGCAATAGTTGCATGTATACAGCGATATTTTTGGACCCACTAGCCAAAAGTTCCTATTCTTTTAGGAACATCATTCTGAGCAACTTACACTAAGAAACCGATTTGATCAGGACTTTATTTTTCACTTCTCCATACAAATCAGCTGACCCACTCAGGCCAAAATGTACTGGGAATTGAAAAATAAAGTTGCTCTTATCAAATCTGTTTCATAGTGAAAGTTGTTCAGAATTATGTCCTCTACTCCCCAAAAATGTTGGTCGCTCCATACTACAAAATACTTTTACACTGAACAACAATCATGATATTATTTATAAAGTATAACTTATGCAAAATATGTACATTAGAATAAAATATTACTACAACTAAGAAATAAAGTTTTATTGGAAATTATAATAATAAGTAAGTAATAATGTTTATTTACCAAAAAACACGGTCAGAAAATGGTTACATTATACTGTAACCCCTTTACCCCCCCCCCCCCCCCTTGAGGAATTAATTTTGTCAAATCCCATATCAGTGCTACCCCACGCTACTAAGGAACCCCTGTACAAAGTTTCATGGCTCTAGGTCCACCGGTTTAGGCTATGCGTTGCCTGCCCGTCAGCCACGCATTGTATTTGTACCTAGTATTGAGCAGATCTGGTGGCCATATGTGGTCTTCATCAGCAGTTCCGCATCACAATATTATGCTTTCCATGTGCATTTGCACGAGTTATTATGAAAAACACAAAAATCACTATAGGTCTGCCTATAATATTTGAAGAGTTCCCTCGATTTCTTCAGGATCCCATCATCAGATCCTGACCTGGTGTCAATGGGACCAATGGGAAGGTAAACCCTTTCAAACAAAAAAATAATTTTCCAAATCGGTCCATCCGTTTAGGCGCTATCGGGGCACATACATAAAAAAAAAAAATTACGCGTGTAGCACCGTACACGTGTTAGAAGTAAAACTTCTGTAGCTAGATCATTAAGTGGTACCTATACTATACACCTATACTAAATAGTAGATTGTTTACCAAGGGAGTAAAGAACTATTTTTAGGGCGAGAGTGTTTTTTGAATCCTGTGCGACCGAGGGATTCTAGAGTTGAGTCCCGAGTGCAACGAGGGACTCAAAAGTAGAATCCTGAGGGAGCGAGGGATTCAAAGTACATCACTCGAGCCAAAAATAGTTTTTACTCCTGAGGTGGACACTCTAGTTTTCATCACCCTCTATGAAAAAATTAGTAAGTAATCAATAAAATAACATACATGTACCTATACAGGCTGTAACAGAAAGGGGTGTACAAGCAGAAAGAGGGACATCATTCTAAACAACATTCACTATGGGACCGACTTGATCAGGGCAACTTTATTTTTATTAACTCAGTACATTTCGGGCCTAGCGCTCAGCTGATCTGTATGGTGATGTGAAAAATAATGTTCCTCTGATCAAGTTGGTCCCATAGTGAAAATTGTTCAAAATGATGTCGCTAACAACCTTCTTTCGGCTTGTACACCCCTTTCTGTTACACCCTATATTTATTTACACAATTGTCGTGATGTGTATGTTGTGTGTAAGGTTTGTTGGAAGAAATCTTTTGTTATCTATTATAAGTTTTCTGTAGTCATTCTTGTCTTAGTACAATAAAGAAATTACCGATTACGAATATGTCCTCCACATAGTTAAAGCTTGTTTAGTATTGGCTAAATCTTGAAAATTGGTTCAAAAAGCATTTTCAGATAAATAAACACTTTGTTCCTCTTTAATTTTTCCACAGGATTACAGTTTTTACATACCTTTATTCCTCGTGATTTTATTGGTAACAGATCTTGTATTTGTTATTCGCGTTTGTTGTTATCATCTGGAGTTAGACACTCACTTTCACTCATATTCTTTACTCATATCCGCAAACGAAATTAAAATAATTACAGCATTCAGATTTGGCGCGCTTTGTTTACAAATTTTCCACAACTTTTTAATTATTTGGTCCGTGTTTCGATATCAATTCTGTAAGGTTGTTTCTCTGTTGTCACCAATCGGTGTCAATCGATTCGGTCGATCGGATTATCTAATCTGTGTCGAGTACGCATTTTAGTACAAACTTTTTTTTTTATTGGCTGCGTTTAGAATCGATCTCTCTTTTAATTGGGTCTGTCAGCCTGAGTGGTAGTGAAACTGATTAGTGACAGTATTTTTTTCCTTTGTACTGGCAACAAAATTAAAAAGTTACTTTTAGTCCCTAGGGACTAAATGACCTACTTTAGTCCCTGTTTGCCGGGACTAAAGTAGATCTTTTTGAATAGATGTGATGAAAAGAGATTTAAATTTCCAATTTTGAGATCCAATCTCTGCTTCAAGTTACTTTTAAGTTTCAGACGTCCGATTATTTGAATTTATTTTATACTTGTACTTACTTTTAATACGTCATGTCATTTATTTCCCACCATTCCTTATCTACAATTTGTCGCGCTCGTGGTGATATACTTAACTCATTCAATAGTGTCACTACTATTTGCATCTCGCTCAGATTATATACCATCTGACGTCACGTCTTTAAGCCGTCTCGCTCAAATGTATGCATTGCTTTGCTTGTTTTAGAAATCCATATTGACCCGTGTGACATTGATGAAACTCTTTTCTTACAAACTGTATGGATCGCATCGCACAGCTGTCAAACATAAGTTCCGGTTCCAACAAAGAGGTTGAACGAAGTAGTTTTTGGTCACGTCACTGGTTGTGTTTGTCCCAGCCAGCGGCGGCGGCGGCGGCGGCGCCATCTTGGCCATACCGGAAATCAAGAACTCGTGGAAGAATGCTTAAAATAATTTTTATTTGTTAACGTTTCATCAGGTTTTTCTCTCACTAATTAACATTCTTTATTGTACGAATGTATTATTATCTTATCTGATTAGTTAAAAACCGTATTGAAAATAGTTGCGGTTTTAAAAGTCTTCAGCCGACCCTGACGTCACCGATTCCAATTTCCGTTACATTTCTTAGCCACTCGTGATAGCACCCGGCTAGTAGCAATTGAAAAGCAAATATATGAATAACCCACAGTTGAGAGGTTAAATAAATTTTACCCCCGTGCCCCAAGAAGTTTTACTTCAAAAACATACGGACGAATTGCAAACCTCCTCCTTCGGGAAGTCGGTTAATTAGGTAGTTACTTAGCTAAAATTGTGATACAAAAATAAATTGGAGCATCTGAGCCTGAGCTAGGTATAGACCTGTATTTCAGGCTGCAGTGCGATTAACACGAGGGCCGTAAGGATGAGGTAAGCTAGCGGTCAACAAATATTAATAGCTAAAATTATACGGATGAGTAAAATATTGACAGCAATAGTGTTATTTTTCAAGATTAAAGGTAAGTTTACTATCATAGTGTTACAGGGGGTTTGTTATGGCCCTTTTAAAATAACGTAATACTTGTAATATTAAGCAGCCTTTTAATTTGATGGTTTAATACAAAACAGATGTGTTGTGTTGTGACGCGAGCCAACGCTAGGCGAGTGAAGATGAGGGGTTGAGGGGAAGCGGGGCAAAACGGGCAGTGGTCGTACTTGGCCAGTTCACCTTGAGCCCACTGCGTCTAATGCTGGCGTAGACACTCCTGGCGGCCCTTGAAAGTCCTGGCTTGATCCTCGGCTTTCAAGATTTTGCTCGTCGTATGATTCCGCGTGCGGTGAGGAAGTCAGCAACTCTGGTAATGCCATCTTTTCCGGGGTATAACTGATGGACCCGGCCTAGACGCCAGTGTAATGGTGCGACATTCTCTTCTTTGAAGACGACAAGATCACCAGTCTTCTCTCGATCTCGTTGACGAAGGCGCCATTTGGTGCGCTGTTGAAGCTCCGCCAAATACTCGAGTCTCCATCGCTGCCAAAAGTGTTGCCGTAACTGTTCAATTCTCTGATATCTGTTAGGACTTTTGAGAGTTACTGGAGGCGATGGTAGTGAGGTCAGGGGCCTGCCTATGAGAAAGTGCCCTGGAGTCAAGGGGAGGAAATCGTTGGGGTCGGAGGATAAAGGAGTTAAGGGTCTGGAGTTAAGAATCGCTTCAATTTGTGTTGCTAATGTACTCAACTCTTCAAATGTCAGACTTGCGTTACCCATGAAGCGTTTTAAATGGAATTTGGCTGATTTGACGCCAGCTTCCCAAACTCCACCAAACGTGGGTGAGTAAGGAGGATTGAAGACAAATTGTATGCCTTCGTTATTGGAGAACTCATATAGGCTATTGAGGCTAGACTTTAAGACCCTACCTAATTCATTATTAGCGCCAATATAGTTTGACCCATTGTCGCAGTGAATGGTATGAGGTTTCCTCTCCTTCCTATTAGTCTTTTAAGGCTTAGCATTTGATGTGAGGTCGCTTACAATTTCAAGATGTAAGGCCTTTGTGCTAAAGCAGATAAACAAGCATAAGTAACATTTCGTTATCTTGTTGCCACGCCCCTTTTTGCTAGATATGTATATAGGACCTGCAAAATCTGTGCTGCATACTTGAAACGGGTAATTCTGATTTACGCGGTCAGCAGGGAGATTGCCCATCAACGGCTCCACAGTTCTTCCACGCTAGGTTCACTTCAAACAAATCAACGAGATCGGCCGCACACACACAGCTACATTGCATTCCGTATAAGCACGCGCCGCCACACGCACACATTGCCGAATCTCGCCTCCTTCGCTTGCTACGAGACAGGGCTATGCAAGCAATGCATGCGACGAGTCAACGTCATTCGTCCGGCGGCGCCGCCGCGCCGGGCGACACGTGTTAAGCGACAATGCTAGCCGTTTGAGCAAGAGTAGGTAGTTATCATGCGAACAGGGGCCGAGTGAACTTACTATTTCTTATTTATACTATGGTTCTTCCACGCAAGCGAGTGCACAGTATGCACTTTCTGACTATGCTACGAGCTAAAATCCTGCCACCAATAGAGTGCGACTTCAATAAAAAGCATCCAGCTTTATTAAATGGTAAACATCACTTTACAAAGATGTTAATGGAAAGCGAACACTTACGCCTCTTTCACGCTGGCCCTCAGCTGCTTCTCAGTTCGTTTCGTGAACAGTTCTGGCTGGCCTAAAATTTAGTACGGGAGGGCCTATCCTTTGTATATATCGATGGAGAGACACCTAAGTATGAGAGTAGATAAAGTAGTGTATGAAACTGCACATAACTAGGTATTAAAACTCTCGTGGGATGCTATTAAAAACCTCGCCTGCGGCTCGGTTTTAAACACCCACTCATAATTCATAATTTCTTTATTGCACACAAAAAAAAGTAAACAAAGCACGGTAGGTAATATAAAGTGTACAATGGCGAGCTTATCTCTAAAAAGAGATCTCTTCCAGCAAACCAAGTTTCGATGAGAGAGGTTGATAGCTGAGCGGGGTTAGACCCATGTGTACAACAATAAATTTAAAAGGTTGCATACATAAATATATAATATGCATTCTAAAATTTACTTATATCCTAAACATAAAGACTAAAATAAATATATATGATAGATACCTATTATATATAACATTATACTTTTTAAATAAATACAAAAATATATTATATGTATATATATGTATTTCATTTACCTTGTTGTTTGCAATCTATTTTATTTACACAGTACAAGAGACGTATAATAGACGCCAAACAACTTGAACAAATGACCTTGCATGCGCAGAAACCATCTGATATATGATACTGCGCACCACGGTATGGGGTGCGGGACGCGGCGTGCGGAAGGAGCATCGCATCGAGCGCGCCTAGCCACGCTATTGGTAGATCAGTTTCCCGCTTTGAGTTCACGTCTCGTCGCTGCCCAATACACTTGCGTGCAGTGAACTCACTGATAAAAAATGCCTCGACGTCCGAACCGAACGTAGTTTTAAAAAGGCAAGCCAGAAAGATGGTATATGATGAGTTTTCTATCGCTGGAGATATTATTATGTTTTATAGGTGTACGTGGAAAAACGTAATTTTAGGGAATTTCAATCGTAGGTATCCCGTAAAAAATCATTATTCTTTGTTAATAGACACCAATAAAGACGACAAATGTCGCTAAATAATTTACAGTTTTATTTTGATAGTAATTCCACAGAGCATTAAATCTGTATAGTTCGCAGCAAATGTACCTACTTCGCGTGTCTCAAACAGTTATTGTGCACCTGTTACCGCTCAGTCCCTCATGGTACAGTATATTTTCTCATTTTCTATCGATGAACAAAGTAAGTATATAGTATTGTGCACTAAGATTCATGCAGTATACTGTAGGTACGATTTGTTTTGAGAATTTTAAGTGCGTCGTTTTTTTGGCACGTAAGTGTACATGCGCAAACTTTCCCCCACCACGTCACATTTTGCTCAAGATGTTTGGCGTCATTTATACGTACATTGCCTAAACCCTCACTAAAACCTCAGGCCAAATACAAAAAAAAACAGAAAAAAAAAACACGCGTGTAGCACCGTACACGTGTTAGAAGTAAAACTTCTGTAGCTAGATCATTTAGTGGTACCTATACTATACACCTATACCTACCTATACTAAAAGAGATTTAAATTTCCAATTTTGAGATCCAATCTCTGCTTCAAGTTACTTTTAAGTTTCAGACGTCCGATTATTTGAAATTATTTTATACTTGTACTTACTTTTAATACGTCATGTCATTTATTTCCCACCATTCCTTATCTACAATTTGTCGCGCTCGTGGTGATATACTTAACTCATTCAATAGTGTCACTACTATTTGCATCTCGCTCAGATTATATACCATCTGACGTCACGTCTTTAAGCCGTCTCGCTCAAATGTATGCATTGCTTTGCTTGTTTTAGAAATCCATATCGACCCGTGTGACATTGATGAAACTCTTTTCTTACAAACTGTATGGATCGCATCGCACAGCTGTCAAACATAAGTTCCGGTTCCAACAAAGAGGTTGAACGAAGTAGTTTGAGTCATGCTAGATATTAGGCTACTAACGCCATATAGCGAAAGAGAGTGAGCGCCATCTTGGCCATACCGGAAATCAAGAACTCGTGGAAGAATGCTTAAAATAATTTTTATTTGTTAACGTTTCATCAGGTTTTTCTCTCACTAATTAACATTCTTTATTGTACGAATGTATTATTATCTTATCTGATTAGTTAAAAACCGTATTGAAAATAGTTGCGGTTTTAAAAGTCTTCAGCCGACCCTGACGTCACCGATTCCAATTTCCGTTACATTTCTTAGCCACTCGTGATAGCACCCGGCTAGTAACAATTGAAAAGCAAATATATGAATAACCCACAGTTGAGAGGTTAAATAAATTTTACCCCCGTGCCCCAAGAAGTTTTACTTCAAAAACATTGAGTTTGTACATTTATAGGTTTATTTTTTAAGGCCGAAGCCAAAAACAAAACTACGCAAGACTTGGCTTCGGCCTTAAAAACAAGAAATACGGAAGACCTGGCTTCGGCCTTTTGAAATCTCGGAAACAGAATAAGAAGACGTACACACTGAAGACATGGCTGTACGGCTTTGATCGCCATTGCCTTTCCATTCATTTGGATAAAGACGGAGAAAAAAAAAATATAGGTTTATTTCATTGAGATAATAATTTAGAGGTCAATGGTTTATTTCAATGTTGTTCTGAGCTTAAATCCTATTTGGATTGTTGCGTCGTTGCGTCGTTGCGTCTGATAGAAAGTGTCGAGAAGTACGTGTCACAGAGTACGCGTAGTGGTTGCAATATGGATACGTTGAGATATCAGCATCATCAAGCATTAAAAGATAAGGTCAAAGAGGAATTTGTTGATAGTGGATTTGTAGAAGTGGGCTCTGAAAATGTCCATCAACTGTGCACGGCTTGTCTGTGTGCGACACGCACTACACACACGCTCGACGACATCACACTGAAGCAGTACTACATGAACATCCTCTCTGAGACGCAGGTTAGTGATCCACAAACATTACGTCTACTTCTGTATCGTCCAAACATGCTTTTGTGCCAACAACAAAACTGCTCATTCACAAAGTTTGTGTTCTATGTTCTTTCCTCCGAGTTTCACATGTGATTCAGAACATAAGCCTTCTCTTTACAGACATCAATGTATGTTTCAGCTGGATGCAGGTGAACCTGTTTTGCAGTCTCCCAGACTCTGCTGGGAGTGTGTGGCTCACTTGAAGAGATCGGTGCGCTTCAGAGAGCAAGTGCAGGACTCGTACAGACTGCTGCAGCCGATGCTGGCCATGGTGGACAAAGAGGTGCGTATTATCACAGGATTCCACTGTTTTTGAAGTAAAGCTTCGGAACACTTTTGCAGGTGGTACCTAATCGATTTGTGGATAGTATGGTTTGGAAACTAATTTTGTATGAAAAAATTGGAGTGCTTGAGAAGTTGTGTCAATTCACAGATACTGGGGGCGAGTAGGAAGGTAAACACTCTAAACTTAAAAGGCCACTAAGCCCTCTAAACATCATAATGATGTCATACTAGTCTTCACAAAATAAAAGGCCCGGTAGGCCAACCAAACTAAATTCAACCGTACTATGTCAGTGACACGGATGCTGTCACCGGGCCTTTTATATTGTGAAGACTAGTTGTTGATTTCAGCTAAAATGACGTCATTATGACATTTAGAGGCTTTAGTTGCCTTTTTAGTTTAGTGCATTTTCCTTCCAAATAGCCCCCCCCCCCCACTAATTCAAATGTAATGTGATGCCAATGC
The DNA here is from genome assembly GCA_963457715.1 of Argyresthia albistria. NCBI lineage: Eukaryota > Metazoa > Arthropoda > Insecta > Lepidoptera > Argyresthiidae > Argyresthia > Argyresthia albistria. Next base: position 1,560,344 of record OY735280.1, on the reverse strand, counting down.
TTTAAGTAGAAGTTGAATGTTAGGTTCATAACTGAAACAGCAAGCGAGAAATCTAATGTCTTGCATGCTTCCATGTATGTGGGTAAAAACAAAAAAAAACTGGCACTATCCAACCAGTGGTAATTCTAATATTGACACAAAGAGTAGCGCTACCTATATCTGCAAAGAAAATGTAAATTCTATAGAATTTTCTTCCAAAAAAGCCAATGACCATACATAATAGTATAATAATAATATAGACTTTTATTCCAAATTAGGGTTCACAATTATTAAAATTTTACATTTTATCGTTTCTTATCGGTTATATAGTGTCCCTTAATTTGGTGTGCGTCTTGACATAGGCCTCCTCAAATTGTCTCCATTCTTTCCTATCTGCTGCCACTCTTGTCCAATATGGTCCCAATGTTAAACGGATATCATCCTCCCATGTTCTTGTTAGACATTCCCTTTTTCTGTTGCCATCTCTCGGATACCATAGTGTCACTTGTTTGCTCCATTTGTTTGTGATGCGGTGTAGCATATGTCCTGTCCAGCCCCATTTTTGATGATCTACTCGAGTAAGTATGTTGGTTTTATTTATTATCTCTGAATTCCTTATTCTGTCTTTTAGTTTTACTCCCAACATATTTCTCTCCATCGCTCGTTGGCAGCTAGCGAGTTTTTCTCGGTGCTTCATATTTCATATTTGTTTATTGCATTCCATAAAATCTGCTTTTCATTTAGGGCCCAAGTTTCACATCCGTATGTTAGACAGGGAAGGACACATATGTTAAATGCTTTTGTCTTGAGCCTTATGCTTAATTCTTACTCTTCATGATCTCTTTGAGTGACCAATAATTTCTCCAGCCAGCTGCTATTCGTTTGTCTATCTCCTTTGACATCATATCATCTGGCGAGATAATTTGCCCCAGGTAAACATACTCTTCATATACATTTCCATCCACTTCTATGTCAACCTCTTCGGAGTTAGTCATCATTTTTGTTTTGCTTGCATTAATTAGGAGTCCAAGTCCAACATCTTCGCTTTTATCTGATAGTGTTTGGATCATGACTTTTAATTTGTAAATGTCTTCTTATAGAGCTCCCATAGTAACTATAGTAGTATATTGAAATACCGGAAATACCTTTCTGATGACATAATGTCATGTCAGCCTGCATACATTATTGCCGGTCCTCCTTTCTATTGAGTTCCTGACCTGAATGCCAACATCATATGGCGGACGGTGCGGGGCGGTGTAAACAAACAAAACAACTGAATCAACGTAGTAGTCACAGAGTACTTTGGTTAGTATTGTTGCATCGTTCTTGCATACATGCAGGCTCTTTAGAACCTTTCTCTCTGTTCCTATTTATTCCTCTGTGGTAGTAGTATTGTTGCATCGTTCTTGCATACATGCAGGCTCTTTAGAACCTTTCTCTCTGTTCCTATTTATTCCTCTGTGGTAGTTAGTAGTATTGTTGCATCGTTCTTGCATACATGCAGGCTCTTTAGAACCTTTCTCTCTGTTCCTATTTATTCCTCTGTGGTAGTAGTATTGTTGCATCGTTCTTGCATACATGCAGGCTCTTTAGAACCTTTCTCTCTGTTCCTATTTATTCCTCTGTGGTAGTAGTATTGTTGCATCGTTCTTGCATACATACGTCTGTCGTGTGTAGTTAGAGGATGAAAATCAAATGTTCATACATTTGTGGAATATACACAAATAAATCCATCTCTTTCTAATTCAAGATCTTATCTCTGTCTTTCTTGTTAGTATTAGTTTTTATGTTGGAGCCCGTTATGAACCACTTGACTGCTGATCCTTTTGGATTTTTGTTACACTATTGCAAGTCTTCTGCACAAGCTACACGCTTCAGTACCACACCTCTCCTGATAAATAACGATGAATAATTGAAATATGGTTTTCACTGGAATCCCTAAATTCTAACAGGCTAATCTTGATAAAACTCGAGAGGCAAAATATGTCAAGGAATCGAAAACCCTAAACTTGACTCACAAACCCGTGCTTCAAAGCCGAATTCTGAAGCTTTACGAACTTCATGTGTACGATGATACATGTGCAGTATATTTTACCCGTGCCACAGTCGCAAGACTCCCAATGTCTCTGCGTTAACAGGATCGAGCCAAGTTCCTGCAGACCTCGGTGTGTGGCCCAGACCGGCTGACGACATGCTTCGTTTACTCTATCGACATCTCTCCGCAAGATGATGATGCTCAGACGACGACGGCTGAGCAACATGATGATGATGATGGAGCGGAACTACTTCTGGTAATCAAAGAAGAGACAGAGGATGAACAGTTACAGGAAACCGACGCACATCCAAGAAAAGAAGTCACAAAATATGTGAATACTTTAGACATCTCAAACTCAATGAATGAATTCACTTATGATTTAAAAAGCACCTTCACTTGCGATTACTGTTATAAAAGGTTTTCTTCACAGCCTGCTTTAGAACGTCACATCGTCGCTACATATTTCATGTCATGCAATTCTTCAGAAACCGGAAAAGGTCTTCGGCGGCTATTGTCATCAGAAACTGTCGGCAGGGATCTCCTCAAAAAAGCTGATAAGGGCGAAAAGTTGACCGGTCGGGATCGAGCTTTGTTGGTGAGAATCATTGTGGAGGCAGAGCTCAATGATTTAGAGGAACATGGCAAATCAATCAAAAAGGACGTGTGGCAGAAATGGGCAAAAGAAGTGGCAGATCTTTTTGCGGATGAAAACGCGGATATGTACTATGTGCCAATTCACATTGTTACTGGCAAAGCCATACCGGCTAGCGGCCTTATTTGTAACAGACTATTAACCCATCGAAGGTGCATAAATTCGTTGAAACCAAAGCGTAGCAATCGCTGCAGTGATATCGGCAGTGACGCTAGCTCGAGTAAATGCGAAGTAAACTCACGCAAACGTAATCGACCGCTGCCAGAAAACTGTAACCAAGATGACACGACGACGTCCTCTACGGCTAACACAGAGTGTTTAAAGGTAATAATCGAAATCTTTATTTCTTTATTAACGTACTGACACACACTTTTGGGATCTAGTACAGAAGCGGCCAACCAAATATTACCATTAAAGTCCACGTCAGCAGTAGCTGTAATATATGTCAACAAACGTTCGGGGGTACGCAACCTTTGGATCAAACAAATCATGGCCGGATTTAGGACAGGGCAACCGAGGCCTCCACAAAAGAAAGGCCCCACAATCGACTTTCCGAAAAAGAAAAAAACCTTCAAATCTTCCAATGTGTAAACAACTTTCCCTTTAATTATTTTTTGATGTAGCGGGTATACATATTAAATATGCAGATACAAATATATATACAACGTGTAAACGAATTAACGCAAAATGACTGTTTAGATGGACCAAGTAAGGTTAGGATTCAGTTAATTTATCTGTATCTTTACAGTACTATACATGCAGTACGACTCACAGGCAGACTGTTTTACAGTACTATGCATGCAGTCCGACTCATAGGCAGGCTGTTTTACAGTACTATGCATGCAGTCCGACTCATAGGCAGGCTGTTTTACAGTACTATGCATGCAGTCCGACTCATAGGCAGGCTGTTTTACAGTACTATACATGCAGTCCGACTCATAGGCAGACTGTTTTACAGTACTATACATACATGCAGTCCAACTCATAGGCAGGCTGTTTTATTTTAGATATGACATTTATTTAGACTATGATAATAAAAAAACCTAAGACTTACCTTAGCACAGATGTGATTAAGAAAATACTATGATAGTAATGTAACCTAAGCTAAGACTTACCTTAACATAGATGTGATAAAGAAGTTACTATGATAATAATTAAACCTAAGACTTACCTTAACATACATGTGATAAAAAAATACTACTCTTTTTTAGGTAACATCAAGCTCCTTCAATGATATCAATAATACGCAAGAAATTAATCGTGATGTGAGACAAGTGAGAACGGAGGAAGATTTTGAAGATGAAGAGAATACAAACGAAGAAAATTTAGAAGCAGGTAAAGTTGCACAGGACGAGGGAAAATCGGAAGACACTCTGAAAAGTAAACGCGTTAGAGAAAGAGACTTCTGTTACTACTGTGAAAGTTTAGTTTTAAATTTTTCACGACACATGGTTCGCATTCATTTAGCCGAGCCTGAGGTTCAGTTGGCTTTATCACATCCTAAGAAAAGCTTAAAACGAAAAACAGCATTTAAAGAATTGAGGAAGAAGGGTAATTATATTACTAATTCACAAAGCGCTTTCAAACCTGTGAAGAAGTGTAGGTTTTCTGATAAATCTGATTATTTACCCTGTTCTAAGTGTTTAGGTTTCTATAGCAAAAAACAATTGTGGAAGCATGTTAAAAAATGTAATAATACTGGTCCAACAAAGAACGCACAAGTTACAGCACAAAACTTCCTTGTGCGTCATTTCAAAACAGATAAAAACTTGGTAGAAAAAGTATTTTCTCGTATGAGACCAGACGAAGTATCGTTAATAGCCAAAAAAGACCCTGAAACCGAACCACCACCAACTTTACAAGACGACGACATTAACAAATCTTGTGCAAAAAAAAAGAGGACATATGTCCCTTGGACAACGGAGCAAAAAAATGTTGTAATTAAGTTTTTTAAGCAGCATATAAAAGATAAAAAGCCCCCAAAACGTGGAGAGTGTGACGCATTGAAAAGGAAATATCCTACACTTTTTCACAATAAAGACTGGCTTAAAATTAAAGCTTTTATTCAAAAAAAATATACTAAAACATAATAGTGTTTATTCTAAGAACTTGTATAAAATATTTTGTTCATTATTATTACACGTTTTGTATAGTAACGAAACCTTTGACTTTGACCGTCGATGCGATAAAGAAAATAAAACCTCTAATAATAATGAAACCTCTTAGTACCAGATGTGATAAGACAATACCATGATAATAATGTAACTGTTCAGTTCAGCTCAAAATTTTTATTGACCATAAAATCATACATATTAGAAGTCTGGCCAGCGAATCCTGTCCTTTGGTAGCTTTCAAACTTTGATGATGGCAACATTATTTACTTGTCAAACGAATTGTTACTTTGCTTATACTTGGCTTACAAGTTTTTGATACTTTACTTGACTATTTATTATTATTCTTTAATTTCAGTTACTAATCTGTTCTTTTGGATATTATACATTTATTCAAATGTGGTTGATTGCAATTACTCATATTTGTTTCCAGGTGGCTTAAATACGGGTTTTGAATTATTTGAGTCTGATTGTGATTATGAAACAGAATAATAAAGTTTATTAATTTAGTATGTTTACTTTATACTCGAAATGAAGGCTTTTGCCCAGCAGTGGGAAACTGTATAGGCATGGTAAAAAATATATTCAGTAGGTACCTACGTAACCCATCCAATGTTCTATGAATTTACGAACGCGCGTTTTTACTAATATGATATTCTCTTTTTCAACCAATCAACCAAGTCATGAGAGTAAATAGGTATCGAACAATAAAATAAAAACATTAAAGTATCAACTCCGTTAATTCGGTGTACAGTAAATGTGGCCACATTAAGATTTTTTAAATTTGCCGCGGTTTTCTTGGGACTTCTTTCACTGGCCAGACTCTACTTAGTCAACGTCAATATATTATTAATATTTTTGTATACTACCGCCCGTTCGGAAGTTGTGGGCTTAGGGAAGCTTGAAAAATAACACTATTGCTGTCAATATGTTACTCATCCGTATAATTTTAACTATTAATATTTGTTGACCGCTAGCTTACCTCATCCTTACGGCCCTCGTGTTAATCGCACTGCAGCCTGAAATACAGGTCTATACCTAGCTCAGGCTCAGATGCTCTAATTTATTTTTGTATCACAATTTTAGCTAAGTAACTACCTAATAATGTAACCATTAATTTTCTGACCGTGTTTTTTGGTAAATAAACATTATTACTTACTTATTATTATAATTTCCAATAAAACTTTATTTCTTAGTTGTAGTAATATTTTATTCTAATGTACATATTTTGCATAAGTTATACTTTATAAATAATATCATGATTGTTGTTCAGTGTAAAAGTATTTGTAGTATGGAGCGACCAACATTTTTGGGGAGTAGAGGACATAATTCTGAACAACTTTCACTATGAAACCGATTTGATAAAAGCAACTTTATTTTTCACTTCCCAGTACATTTTGGCCTGAGTGGGTCAGCTGATTTGTATGGAGAAGTGAAAAATAAAGTCCTGATCAAATCGGTTTCTTAGTGAAAGTTGCTCAGAATGATGTTCCTAAAAGAATAGGAACTTTTGGCTAGTGGGTCCAAAAATATCGCTGTATACATGCAACTATTGCTATTTATGTTTTAATGCTTGTTCCCGCAGTTGCAGTACTATCGTGTTCTTTCTTAAATACTGATATAAGTTTGGCTTTAGTCAGTTTTTTAATAAGGGGATTCCTTTCCTCTTGCAACAGAGTTTTTCCCCTTGGGAGCGAGTCCTCGTACTTGTCAGTTTTAACCTCGCAGTGTTCACTGTAATCCTTTCTCATCAATATGAATCCTCCTATGAGCAAGTAATTGCCGTTTTTGAGTAAATGCATTTGGACACCTCTCACACTGAAAGGGCTTTTCGCCAGTATGGTTTCGGAAATGGATTATCATGGTTTGTTTAGACGTAAATGCCTTTTGGCAAATTGAACACTGAAACAGTTTCTGGCCAATATGAGTTCTCAAGTGCCTGAGCAAATGTGCTTTTTGTGAATGTTTTTTCGAACACACTTCACACTCAAATGGCTTCTCGCCTGTATGTGTCATTATGTGTCTGATCAACGTCCCTTGATGTGTAAATGCTTTCAGACATATGTCACAAAGAAAAGTCTTTTCACCAGTATGTGACTTCATGTGTATGTTCAAAGTCCCTTTAAGTGTAAATGTCTTCAGACATATTTCACACTGAAAGGGCTTTTCCCCAGAATGCGACTTCATGTGCGTCTTTAAAGTCCCTTTCATAGCGAATGCTTTAAAACATACTTCACACTTAAAGGGTCTCTCACGCGGTTTATTCAAGAACGGTTTCTGCGATTTATCGTGATGTTTTCTCATATGATTAAGCAGTTGTTCATTTCGCGTGTATTGCTTTGAACACACCTCACACTGAAAGCATTTCTCGCCAGTATGCAATAACATGTGCCGAACCATGTTTGTTCTTTTCGAAAATAATTTATGACACACCTCACACGAGTACGCTTTCTCGCCGGTGTGGGTTTTCGCGTGGTCGCGCAAATGTTGTTTCCGTGGAAATGCTCTTGGACATAACTCACACTGGAATGGCTTTTCACCCGTATGAATACGTATGTGGTATATCAGAGTTTGTTTTAGCGTAAATTTTTTCGAGCACACCTCGCACTGAAAGGGTTTCTTATCTGCATGTGACGGGATATGTTCAGAGATGACATCATCGTTGTCACTACTATACGACCCAAAAGTATGTTTGTCAAAGGAGGCAATACTTTCTGGGATGCTTCTTTTCCTTTTATTTTCTTCACTGGCAGGTTCTGTAAAAAAAACGAGTACATGAGATGCATTTCACGAGACGACCTGGGGCCCTATGCTGCACTGGGAAATGCATTGCAATTGGATCTCGACCGCTTCTTAAACGCCCGAAATGGCGTCATTTGGTATTCCGGTAACACATCGACTCAACTCAAGTGGTTGTAACTGCTCCTTGTCATGTCCGACTACAAACTTTAGGTAAATTCACACCTTCGATCCGATCCCTGGTCATTATAAATGGCAAATGACTCAGCGATATGCTGAAGGCCAGGCCAGCCAAGTTTTCAGTTATTTTCAGACATTTTGTACAAACTTCATACTTGTTCCTAGATGTATTTGATTACCCGGGACATAAGCCTATTCTACAGTCGGATGGCACGCCAGTCGCTATGGCGTGGGCGCAGAAACCCGTTCTACCAGCCGCGCCGGCTACAAACAAAACTGTGCCTGTAGACAATGTTAAACGCTAAGACGAAATGATAACTTTTTATTTTTTACACTATTTTTAGACTTATTTGAGCAAAACGATAAGGATTGGCATAGTTTTAGAGTCTTAACTCACATAAAAATCAATGTCGGGAATTCCCGGGAATCGTCAAAATTTTCCCGTGTTCGGGAACGACTAATTTCCCAGGAATTCCCGGTTCCGGGAACCTGCGACCGAAACCCTAACTGTGATGTGCAAAGAAACACTTAAGTATTTATATTTTAAATTTTCGCGATTTGACATTTGGAATCGCTACGTGACGTCACCTTAGCGAAGCCAAATGTCAAATCGCTTACATAAAAAGCTATCGTTTCGTTTCGCTATCCTTAGCGTTTCACTTTGTCTAGAGGGGCTGCGACTGACATGCCATCCGTTTGTGGAATTGTGGGCCTGCTCTCAAGTTAGCTAGACCGGTAAATGATGTTTTTTATACGCTATACTTAAGTCAATCTTAGCCTGTGAGTGAGGGGATATTGCTCATAAAAATGGATTAATAAAAAAAAAACGATACACCCCTTAAACATCGGAAAGTTGTCTAACATTTTATTCTTGATTCTTCAGTTACCTTAAATATGGTTGAAAATGAAATCTTTAAGTGCTAATAGCAGTGATGGCGATGACAACTCTTCTGTTAGTTAATAAACAAATTTCGATACTTTCCGATTATTTTGGTAACATCCCTAGTGTTTAAAAAGTGGATTCTATGAATTTTTAGGTTAGCTGTCAAGTTGGCTGTTATATTGGATAGGGTAACCTGTTTTGATTCTCTTCTCCCTTTTGACAGCCTTGTTGAGTTTCCTAAATCTCTTGCCCGATGTCGACGCCTTCACACGTTTGCCAGATGCCTTCCGCTTCTTGCCCTTAAACGAATAATAACAATAATAAAGCCCTTTAGTTCCCAATAAGATAGTAAGTAGTACATTAAATTCATATAAAATCATGCATATTTTACAGGACACAGGATTTTAGGGGACACATAGCTCTTTTTCATAACTGTCTAGCGATAGTTTCGGACGCCGGCGTCTTAAATCTAGGGGGTCCTCTAGTAGCCTAGATAACTTTACTTAGCACTTTTGCTTTCGTCGTCGGGCGGGGGGTTAAAAATTGAGCACAGTGGTGCCTCTATGGTGACCAGAGACTATATATCCAATTGACTGCGCCTGCGGGGGAATGCGGCTAAACGTTTGTTGCATTCAACATAGCATCCTCTGTACGATGACGGGCCGCCAGACAGTTTCGCAGCGGCTGGCCAATCACAGCTCTCTTATCTCGTCCCCCGCCGGGCGTAAATTGGTGAGTTGTGTTTCAAAGGAAAATGTATCTATGCGCTCTCCACTGGATAAGTGCTCCCTGATGGTGACCCTATGTTGTTATTTACCTTACTCAGTGTTGCCGGCTGTACGAAGCGAGTCTCGTGCGAGTGCTCACTCTCATTCTGGTCCTCGCACGCGGACATCTCCACCTTGACGCCATCTTGAATTGCGTCATCGACAGAGAGACTGTCTGCGAAAATGTTCTCCACCTCCACATTGTATTTAAAATTGTCTTCAGTAAACGTTTCTCTTGGTTTTACCTCGTTATTCGGCGCGCTGAAAACCTGAAACTAAAAGTAGTCATTAGTATAAATAACGTAACGTAACCCTAAAAAAACTGGACAAGTGCGAGTCAGACTCGTGCACCGAAGGTTCTATACACTTGTGATATAATAATAGAGATTGCTTTGTAACAAACATGATTCTAAGTAAGATACAGGTTTTACAGACAGACGGACAAAGAAGTAATACTTAAGGGTTCTTTTGCAGGGTTCCGTACCTGGGCCCGAATCATACTGTTGACAGGCATGCGACAAGCCTGGCACAAACTTCAATAGGTACGAGATATGTGGTATTCTACTTAAACCGGATCAAATTCACAAGCGCCAGCGTGACGCCAGCGTACTTCGTATTCTACTGTCCAAAACGTACTTACGCCAGCGTAAGTACGTTTTGACGCCAGCGTATGTACGTTGTATGTTTGTCCATGCCACACTAGCGAACAAGCGTAGGCACCAAAATACGGTTACTTCGGGATTGCATTGATATCGATGGCGACAAAACAGAACGTGACTGCGGGCTAGCCCGTCGCCGCTGCTACGGACGTATCAGGTGCTCAGGGGGGCGATGCTACTACAAATAAGCGTTCCATTAGCAATGTGCGACGCCGCGAGAACGCCTCAAAAACGCCTTGCGAATACTGGCAATCCATTTGCGATGTGTTACCGGAATACCAAATGACGCCATTTCGGGCGTTTTAGAAGCGGTGGCGTTCCAATTTAAACGCGTTTCGAGCCGTGATTATGTGAGCGGATCGCATGCCAATAGCTATGGATTGTCGCCGGCGCTGACACGTGACGCGCCGGCTAAAGACAAACCGATATTTTGCGCCCTCGCTATTGCTATTGACTATTGCTATTGGCTGCGAGTCGCGTACACCAGTGCCTGCAGACAATGTTAAACGCTAAGGATAGCGAAAAGAAACGATAACTTTTTATGTATACGATTTGACATTTGGCTTCGCTAAGGTGACGTCACGTAGCGATTCCAGATAAAAAGTTATCGTTTCGTTTCGCAACGGTTAGCGTTTCACTTTGTCTAGGGGGGTTGTACGGCTATGTCGTAGCCATAACGTTGAATTGGCCATATCAATATGGCCAAGCGTGAAATATCATAAAACGATGAAATCTTTCAGGGCAATCACTGCGGTAGCTTAGGTGAAGACTAAAGGGGGCGAGCGCAGCGAATCCCCCGAATAGTCTTCGTGTTAGTTTGACATGTATAACACAATAAACATCACGTACAGTCTTCACAAAATAAAAGACTCGTTTTGACAGTTCACGCCCATGAAGTTTTAATCCCTAACGCGTAGGTAATAGAAGCGGTTTTTCTAGGTGCAACTTGTACGCTTTGCCTGTACGCAACAGTTGGCTTTTATTACCTACGCATTAGGGGTTAAAACTTCATGGGCGTGAACTGTCAAAACGGGCCTTTTATCTTGTGAAGACTTTAGTGCTGAATAACAACGCTTTTAAAAAGACATATTTTCATTAAAACCGGCCATATCATGATATGGCCAAATTTGACGATATGGCTATAAATAGCTATAAATAACGAGAGCGCAAAATCCGGATTGTTTGTAGCCCGCGCGGCGCGTCTCGGCGCACCACACCGGCGACAAGTCAAAACAGTATTTTTTGCGCCCTCACTATTAGCCACTGGCACACAATTCCGTACGCTACTCCCGGCCCAGTGCCTGTAGACAATGTTAAACGCTAAGGATAGCGAAACGAAACGATAACTTTTTATGTATGAGATTTGACATTTGGAATCGCTACGTGACGTCACCTTAGCGAAGCCAAATGTCAAATCGCATACATAAAAAGTTATCGTTTCGTTTCGCTAGCGTTAGCGTTTAACTTTGTCTAGGGGGGCTAATCAGTTTGTGTACTGACCTTTTCATTCTGATCGCACGGAGAGTCGTCGAAGTGATACACTTGATGTGCTGTTGTCAGGCTGGAGAGGGAAATGGACTGCGAATGCTGAAACCATGGAGGAATAATACAGGGTGTAACAGAAAGGAGTAGTCATATTTTAGGGGGTTGTTAGGATCATCATTCTGAGCAACTTTCACTATGAAACCGAGAGCAACTTTGATTTTCACTTCTCTATACAAATCAACTGACCGCCCAGACCATAACGTATGGAGCAATGAAAAAAAGTTGCTCTGATCAAATCGGTTTCATAGTAAAAGTTGCTCAGAATTCTCCCTAACAACTACACACTTCTGTTACACCCTGTATAATGGGGAGGCAATATTTTGCTATATGCAGAGTTAGTTAAACAAATATGACAAATTCGCAACCGAAAGAATAAAAATATTTTTGTCTATCTCTAACTCCTCGCCTACGCCGTTAGTGGAAAGAGATAGTTTCAATTTTATTTTCATCACATCTATTCAAAAAGATCTACTTTAGTCCCGGCAAACAGGGACTAAAGTAGGTCATTTAGTCCCTAGGGACTAAAAGTAGCTTTTTAATTTTGTTGCCAGTACAAAGGAAAAAAAATGCTGTCACTAATCAGTTTCACTACCACTCAGGCTGACAGACCCAATTAAAAGAGAGATCGATTCAAAACGCCGCCAATAAAAAAAAAGTTTGTACTAAAATATGAACTCGACACAGATTAGATAATCCGATCGACCGAATCGATTGACACCGATTGGTGACAACAGAGAAACAACCTTACAGAATTGATATCGAAACACGGACCAAATAATTAAAAAGTTGTGGAAAATTTGTACACAAAGCGCGCCAAATCTGTATGCTGTAATTATTTCAATTTCGTTTGCGGATATGAGTAAAGAATATCTATGAGTGAAAGTGAGTGTCGAACTCCAGATGATGATAACAAACGCGAATGACAAATACAAGATCTGTTACCAATAAAATCACGAGAAATATAGGTATGTAAAAACCGTAATCCTGTAGAAAAATTCAAGAGGAACAAAGTGTTTATCTGAAAATGCTTTTTGAACCAATTTTCAAGATTTAGCCAATACTAAACAAGCTTTAACTATGTGGGGGACATATTCGTAATTCGTAATTTATTTATTGTACTAACACAAGAATGACATACAGAAAACTTATTTATAACAGATAACAAGAGATTTCTTCGAACAAACCATTACCTACACATAACATATCACGACAATTGTGTAAATAAATATAGGGTGTAACAGAAAGGGGTGTACAGTACAAGCCGAAAGAAGGTTGTTAGGGACATCATTTTGAACAACTTTCACTATGGGACCGACTTGATCAGAGCAACATTATTTTTCACTCCACCATACTGATCAGCGCTAGGCCCGAAATGTACTGAGTTAATAAAAATAAATTTGCTCTGATCAAGTCGGTCCCATAGTGAAAGTTGTTCAGAATGATGTCCCTCTTTCCGCTTGTACACCCCTTTCTGTTACACCCTGTATTACCTATACATGCTATTTTATTGATTACTTACTGCTTTTCTCATAGAGGGTGATGAAAAGTAGAGTGTCCACCTCAGGAGTAAAAACTATTTTTGGCTCGAGTGATGTACTTTGAATCCCTCGCTCCCTCAAGATTCTACTATTGAGTCCCTCGTTACACTCGGGACTCAACTCTAGAATCCCTCGGTCGCTCAGGATTCAAAAAACACTCTCGCCTTAAAAATAGTTCTTTACTCCCTTGGTAAACAATCTACTATTTATTCTAAATATGGCAACCGTTGGTAATGACGTCACATTCAACATAGCGCGTGCCTGGTTTTGACAGCTTTTCGTACATAAAATGGCGGCGTTGTAGATAGATAGATAAATAGATAGATAGATAGATAGATAGATAGATAAATTCATTTATTCACTGAAAGGTACACACACAGACACATAATAAAAAGAAATACAAAATAGAATGAAACCTGGAATAACATAGGAAGAAAAACACAAAACAATTTACAAATAAATAATCATTTTCACTATGTGGTATTGTGAATGGACCGCGACAACGAAATGTCACAGACGAATCTGTGACGCTCGAGTACACATTATAATATACATTAGTATTAATTAATAATATAAAATTCCATTCATAACTAAAATGGAAACATAATAAAATATAACATATAATTACACTGGATTTGAAATTGGATAAAGAGTGATATAAAAAATTGTATTAAATGGGATGTCAGTATTGTGATTATTGGGATATTTTAATTGGATAATTGAAACAAAAAGTAAACTTTAGAAAAAACCAATTTCCACAAACGCTATTTGATTAGATTGAGTTTAATACAAACTGTAACCCCTTATCCCCCCCCCCCCCCTTGGGGAATTAATTTTGTCAAATCCCATATCAGTGCTACCCCACGCTACTAAGGAACCCCTGTACAAAGTTTCATGGCTCTAGGTCCACCGGTTTAGGCTATGCGTTGCCTGCCCGTCAGCCACGCATTGTATTACATTGTACCTAGTATTGAGCAGATCTGGTGGCCATATGTGGTCTTCATCAGCAGTTCCGCATCACAATATTATGCTTACCATGTGCATTTGCACGAGTTATTATGAAAAACACAAAAATCACTTTAGGTCTGCCTATAATATTTGAAGAGTTCCCTCGATTTCTCCAGGATCCCATCATCAGATCCTGACCTGGTGTCAATGGGACCAATGGGAAGGTAAACCCTTTCAAACAAAAAAATAATTTTCCAAATCGGTCCACCCGTTTAGGCGCTATCGGGGCACATACATAAAAAAAAAAAACAAACATCCGGACGAATTGTAAAGTCCTCCTTTGGGAAGTCGGTTAAAAATTGCAGAATTGTGAAAATGTAATTAGTAATACAAATTAAATAGTCATTACTACACAAAATATTTTAATTGGGAAGTAAGTGATGTGAATTATAAGGTGGGTAGCAGAATAAATTAAAAAAACACAATAAAAATACAAAAACACAATAAAAATCAGTTGCTACTGTATGTTAGGAGCGTGCCGTTTGCCGGGATAACAAGCCGAAAGAGGGCTATTAGGGACTATAGGAACATCATTCTGAACAACTCACTATGAGACCAACTAGACGAGAGCTTTTAGCCCCCATTTTGTTACACCTATAATAGGCTTGTGGCCTGTCAAGTCAAAATAGATACTTTTTATGAACTGTCAAAACGGAACTTTTGTTCCTGAGTTCTATGAAATAACAACAGAATGACGTCATTTAAAAGTGCTGTCTTTTTTGCACAAAATTGATTTTATAAAATATATCTGCTGGAAATATATAACTTTGAGAATGTCAAGCCATTTTGTACATAATGCTTCAACTTTAGACTTGTTCCTAGATTTATTGGATTACCTTGGCCACAAGCCTATTACCTATCTTATCGATAATAAAAGTACAGCATCCGCCATTTTATTTTACGAAAACTGTTTGTAGGAATGCACGCATTGGAGACTGATATTGCCACCCTGTGGCTGAAACAAATAAGTATACCAACATAAAGTAACTTATGTAGAGTTACATAAAATATACAAACATACAAGTACGGTATAGAGGAGGTACGATACACTCGACAAAATTCAGCAGCATGTTCGCAACGCGACAGTCACACACAGAGACTATATCCAATTGACTGGGCCTGCGCGGGAATGCGGCTCGCCAAATGTTTGTTGTATTCGCATACGCAACCTATGTACGATGACGGGCCGCCAGACAGTTTCGCAGCGGCTGACCAATCCCCCGCCGCCCGTAAATTGGTGAGTTGTGTTTCAAAGGAAAATGTATCTATGCACTCTCCACTGGATAAGTGCTCCCTGGTCACACGCGTTGCGATGCGAACGCTCCAGAAACACACTGGTCGTACGCGTGGAATGGCGTATGATTATCCCCTCCACCTGAATGTCAAGCGTTGTGTACGTGGGACAAGTGTGCGCATCAACTCTCCCACGTTGCGTTGCATACGTTGCGCAGGCTCAGTTTGTCCCCACCTTAAGCAGTAACATACCAGTGCGGGCTCGGCCTGCGTCAGTGTGTGGTGTGCCCGCTGTATCTGCAGCCGGAACTGTCTCACTCTCCGGAGCAGCGCTCGGCACTCCCAGCAGAGACTCACGCAGTCCTGAGAACAACGTGAGATGACAACACATGAACCGGGGTTAGATACTACCAGCTCTACAGCAGGACCTAAACCGGGCAGTTCTGCTTTTTAGGGTTCCGTACCCGAAGGCTGCCAAACGGGTCCCTATTACTGAGACTTCTCTGTCTGTCCGTCCGTCTGTCTGTCACCAGGCTGTATCTCATAAACCGTGGTAGCTAGACAGTTGAAATTTTCACAGATGACGTATTTCTGTTGCCGCTATAATAACAAATACTAAAAAACAAAAGAAATGTAATATTAAGGGGGGCTCCCATACAACAAACGTGATTTTTTTGCTCATTTTTGCTATGTAGACGCTTAAAATGTTCATAATATATTGAGTTGCTTATTTACTTAAAAAATAAGTAATTAAATTAAAATTAAATTAATATTTAGGGGGGGCTCCCATACAACATGTTTTTTTTTTTGCGGTTTTTTATAGATAATGGTACGGAACCCTTCGTGCGCGAGTCCGACTCGCACTTGGCCGGTTTTTTTATTTTCTTTTTCTTTTATTGGTTTTGAGTGCTTGCTTGCCTCGCTATTGCTATTGACTATTGCTATTGGCTGCGAGTCGCGCACACCAGTGCCTGTAGACAATGTTAAACGCTAACGCTGGCGAAACGAAACGATAACTTTTTATGTATGCGATTTGACATTTGGCTTCGCTAAGGTGACGTCACGTATCGATTCCAGATAAAAAGTTATCGTTTCGTTTCGCAACGGTTGTTTTGCTGTACGATGGTACGGTACCCTTCGTGTGAGATTCCGGCCCGCACTTGACCAATGCTTTCATACATACAAATTCATTTATACTTTAGTATTGTAAAAACCGAAATGCCCGGTTTAGGTCTTGATTTAAGAGCAGTAGTAACCCATCTGTATTAATTTGTACAATACATGGTCTGAAATAAATGACTATTGAATTGAGTTGAACAGCCTGTATAATAAATGACTATTGAATTGAGTTGAACAGCCTGTATAATAAATGACTATTGAATTGAGTTGAACAGCCTGTATAATAAATGACTATTGAATTGAGTTGAACAGCCTGTATAATAAATGACTATTGAATTGAGTTGAACAGCCTGTATAACCTAAAGGTGATATTACACAGTTCACTTCTCCCTTTAATTTTGGATGAGGCAGCCAAATATACCTATAATAACTGAAACAAAAAGTAATCTTTAGAAAAAACCGACTTCCACAAACCCCATTTGATTACATTGAGTTTAATACACACTGTAACCCCTTATCCCCCCCCCCCTTGGGGAATTAATTTTGTCAAATCCCACATCAGTGCTACCCCACGCTACTAAGGAACCCCTGTACAAAGTTTCATGGCTCTAGGTCCACCGGTTTAGGCTATGCGTTGCCTGCCCGTCAGCCACGCATTGTATTTGTACCTAGTATTGAGCAGATCTGGTGGCCATATGTGGTCTTCATCAGCAGTTCCGCATCACAATATTATGCTTACCATGTGCATTTGCACGAGTTATTACGAAAAACACAAAAATCACTATAGGTCTGCCTATAATATTTAATATAAGAGTTCCCTCGATTTCTCCAGGATCCCATCATCAGATCCTGACCTGGTGTCAATGGGACCAATGGGAAGGTAAACCCTTTCAAACAAAAAAATAATTTTCCAAATCGGTCCATCCGTTTAGGCGCTATCGGGGTACAGACATAAAAAAAAAAAAAACATCCGGACGAATTGTAAACCTCCTCCTTTGGGAAGTCGGTTAAAAATAAAGTTGCTTTGATCACAGATACTATCTTTGATCAAATAGGTTTCATAGCAAAAGTTGCTCAGAATGATGTCCCTAACAAAGTAGTTTCTCATTTTGCGTTAATTCATTTACACCTTGTAGTATATGGCATTGCAGACCACCAGCCCGATGGTCCAACAATATAATCAATCAGGATCCCACTGGGTGCAATTGGCACCGGACCGGGAAGATTGGCGCTGTAGAGAAGAGGCCTGTGCCCGGCAGTGGGTCGATGTGGGCTGAGGATGATGATATGGCATTTGTTTCAGGTGCATACAGTTCAAACACATAGCTGTAGCTCTTAGCCATCAGACACTATCAATGCTTAGTGATAGGAGTTGTAAGGGCGCTTACATATTGAGGCAGGTTTAGCGGTACTGATTGGTACGGGCAACCTTAAGCGTATGGAAATAAGGTTGCCTTGCCCATACCGATCGGTACTGGTAAATCTGCCTCTCTATATGAGCACCCTAAGGCTTGTCAGGGGACAGTTTGAATAGGGTAGTTTGATAACTTTCAGGTGGACAGGACACCTGCCCTCCGTCAACTAGAGTGCAACCTGATGATGTAGCCATATTGTCAGGCCATTATTTGTTGAAAACATGTACCTATTTTTATAAGCATTGTTATTCAGCACTTCCTGATGTTTTTTGTGTATGTCAAAATAACAGGAAGACTATTTGGGTGCTTCACTGCGCTCAACCTCTTTGGTCTTCATCTAAAATTGCCTTACGGCCGATCCCAATAACCAATCTCTATCCGTGATCTGCAGATTATGCATTACATTTGACAGTTGCGCTATGGGATGAATGTCAAAATTGACACTAGCAATCTGAAATCTGCAGATTATAGATAGAGATAGGTTATTAATTTCGGCCGTTAAAAGATTTCATTGTTTTATGATAATAATAATAATAATAATAAAAAGAACATCAAAAAACTTGGACAGTAATAGTTACAATATGAAACATACTTAGCTAAAACATTTATACAGAAATAATGTGAATATCTGAGCCTGAGCTAGGTATAAACCTGGGTCAGAGTGTTGATAAGGGGGCGGAAGCCCCTACTTTATAAATTTTCTAAGTTTTTTTTCCTTGGCGCCCCCTTATCTACACTCTAACCTAAACCTGTATTTCAGGCTACAGAGCTCCTCCCAGAATATGTATTGCTAGTTTATGTTACACAGAAAGATAAATAATAGTTCACTTATATCAATATGGCCAATTGTACATTAAGGCTACGCCATAAAAGAAAAGTAGGGCAGCCTCCTGAGCCAGAGTGATTTATTGAGGACTTATTATGTTATCTTCGCCTACGCCCTGTGGGCTGATGAGTACAGACTCACCTGGTGTGCATGTGGTGGTGCGTCGAGCAGAGTGTTGTACAGACACGGGTCAGCCGCTGCACACAGGCGGCGCTCGGAACTCAGGCAAGCACTGCACAGAGCCGCCTCGCGCTTTATATCCGCTGCAGACAGCATTGCGACAAAATCTTGATCTCAAATCCTCTTTGGGTTTGCCACAAAATCTCATTAGCTTCTTTCTTCCATCTAGCTATTATATGAGCAAAAATGCAGTCAAATTAGAGGCCTGATCATCATCCGCCTTTCAACAGTCGTCTTGTCACTTGTAACACTAAATACAATGGTATTTTTGTGGAAATAAACTGAAAAAGGGAATAATTCTGATGAATTGATGATGGATGATACACACAGCACCACAGAACACAATTACTCTGACGAGCACAGCACAGCAGATGAATCCTAGGATGATTGATATATGGGGCCGCGTTCCGTGACATCGCCATCAGCGCCATAATCGATTACAGCGTCGATGCCATAGTTTTAAATAGAAAAGTTTATTTTATTGTGTTGTGTTTCTTGGCGGAAGGACTTTAGTTCCTGACCTACTGAAATTGACCTTGGGAGGGGGGAAGGGGGGAGGGGGGAGGTGGGGGGATGCCCCCCCTACTACTCCCCCCGAACGGAACTGTATAGTTTCTGAGTTATGATTTTTTTAATTTTTGGAGGTTACATAATATAAGGACTTTAGATCCTGACCTACTGACCTTGACCTTGAGGGGGAGAGGGGGGGAAGGGGGAGGGGGGCAGATGCCTCCCCTACTTCTCCCCCCCCGCGGAAGTGCCTAATTGCTGAGATATGATTTTTTAAAGTTTTGAGTTTTGAAGTTTTTTTGCATTGTTGGGCGGGGGAGTTGGAGGGGATGAGGGGTTGGAGGGGGGGTTGCCAGAAGTAGGGGGTCGCCTCGCTCCGCTCCGCTTCGCTCCGGCTCCCGGTTCTGCTTATAAGTGTGTACCTAACAAACCTATCTTTAGTTTTCAAACAGGAAGTAACCTATAATTGATCCAATCGGATTCAAAATGGCCGCCCAACCAACAAAAACTCGGACAGACAACACCCCAAATGCACTCCGTTTCAGAAAAATTACAACTTTTAATTTATCAAAAGTGATATTTTACGTTTAAAATAGATTCATCTTTTCAAATATGCATACAACGAAACGTAACTAATGTATTTTGACCACAGACCATAGATTTTGACATATTTTTTGCGTTTTGTTACATAATTTTACAATATTTTCAGATTTTCAAAAAATCATATCTTAAAAACTACTAATTTCCGTTACCTGAAACTTTCAGGAAGATGATTAAATGACCCCAACTATACGCTAAAAAAGTTTTGACAGCCTAGTCAATAGGTCAGGAACTAAAGTTGAGCCGATATCTCCCTGGACCTATTGTGGAAACACGTAAAACCTATAAACTTTATAAATCATCCATGGTTTCCTACGCTGGAGTTATCTATTTCGTCCTTTTATCAAATTTCTGAAATGTTTTTATTCCGAAGTATTGTCGATAGTGATGGAAACAAGATGACATATTTTGTAAATATCGATAAATTTATTCCAGTCAATTCATGGACTTCAGAGTTGACTTTAGATACATGGTCATATTACATACGACTTCTACTTTACTCATACATTACCATTGCCGTTAAATTAAGAAAGAAGAAAGAATTTGGTTTATAAAAACGCTTTTGTAGTTGATGCCCTTAAATAAATCAAAGCTGTCATTTTGAGATACTCGTATTTCTCATACCGGAGAGCGACCTAATAATACGGGCCTAAGGTTTTGAAATCAGATGAGATCAGAAATTATCTTGTATTTATCTTGATTACAGGCTCCAACCTCGAGATAAAGTTCAAAACCTATGAAAAAAGCAGAACAAAAGATTGTTGTGGACACTGAAGTACTTAAAATTACAAATTAATTACAATCAGTGTAGTGAACAACATGTTCCGGAAAACACAACGAGACATTGAGAAGAGGCAGCTGAATGTGAATTAAATTAAATAAACCTTACGTATACGAAATTAATCATACTTTCATTTTCAACACAACTTAAAGTTTGGCAGAAAATAAAGATTTTTGGCAATATTTTCTGACTACTAAGATTTCATTACTAAGATTTCATCAAATAATGATACTTCCTTGTTAATTTTTCAGCAATATCTTCATAATTTTAAATAGGTACGCTGATGATAAATAAAGTACTGAGGTACCTGACATACCTACATAGCTGCCCCCTTATTCGCTAACTCAGTGATAAGCCGACTTATTTTGATATTCTTTGGTTACACATTAATTGAAGGACACCAATAGCTTTTTTACGGATCAGAGTGATCATCACTGACTTAGCGTATAATGGGGCTGAATTTTGTTTTGGTCAGATGCAATCTGGAGCAACCTTGATATCTGTCAACATAAGCAGATTCATTATGTATTTGTAGTTGGATATTTAAATATAATAAAGAGTTATTAATGGTCCGCATGGATTTGATATGCACATTACCATTCTGCGGGGCTTCTCATCATTCATCATCATTTTGAAAGTTATTAGCACATACTATCGATATATTTTATCGTCATTATTATCGTATTCCCATCACTAAGTCATTCTTACGTTCTTTCGTGAAGCAAGACAGGCAAATAAGGCCGTATTCGATTGCGTTTAGAGGACTGACTTGACATTTGTCTCGCTCTTACACATCAGTTAGGGCATAAACGAATGTTGAGATAGACTCGTTTCTGATAACTGCTACAGTCTGGCCAGCGAATCTTTTGGTAGTTTTCAAACTTTGATGATGGCAACTTTATTTACTTGTCAAACGTATTGTTACTTTGTTTATACTTGGCTTACAACATTTTGATACTTTACTTGACTATTTATTATTTTTATTTAATTTCAGTTACTATTCTGTTCTTTTGGACATTATACATTTATTTAAATGTGGTTGATTGCAACTACTCATAATTGTTTCCAGGTGGCTTAAATACGGATTTTGAATTATTTGAGTCTGATTGTGACTATGAAACAGAATAATAAAGATTATTAATTAAGTATGTTTACTATAGACTCGAAATGAAGGCTTTTACCCTGCAGTGGGAAACTGTATAGCATGGTAAAAAATATATTCTGTAGGTACCTACTTACCAAACCCATCCCATGCTCTATGAATTTACGAACGCGCGTTTTTACTAATTATAATATTCTCTTTTTCAACCAATCAACCAAGTCATGAGAGTAAATAGGTATCGAACAATACAATAAAATAAAAAAACATCAAAGTATCAACTCCTTTAATTCGGTGTACAGTAAATGTGGCCACATTAAGATTTTTTAAATTTGCCGCGGTTTTCTTTGGTCTTCTTTCACTAGCCAGACTCTATTTTTAGGCTACTTCTATGCTTTAGCTTAATCTGTGGCTTTAGTCATTGTTCTGAGGTCGTACTATTGTTAACCTAAAATGTAGTAGGTAGGTAATTACATACATATTTTGAACAAAAAAGTGAAAACAGCTTTTTGATAGGTAATTTGTGACTTTGTGTTTTATTTTCAGATACCTATAGTAGTTAGTTACTCAATAAAACTTAAAACAAGCGTTCTACAAAAGACATATTACACATTTTAAAAATCAAATATGGTGCCCGTCCTCAAAATTTCCACATGGTAATAATACCATAATGGTAATGGTAGTTAAAACCTGAGGTTAAAACATAAAAAATAAAATACATAAAAATATAGGTATAAGTATATGCATATAATGATCTCACTTATTAAATTAAAATTCTATTTTACCCAAGATAGGTGGTACCTAATATTTATCTAACACAAATGTTAGATGTACTTAAGTTAGCTTTTAAGACATTGTAGTGCCCTTACAGGGTCCATTGTTGGATATAATTTTGTAAAAGTGTACCACAATGACGCAATAAATATATGAGTATGAGTATGTATTACCACAGAATAATAATAGTACCTACTACGTACAGAAGGTTCACTCCCGAACAAATCAAGTTTAGGTGCAAAACAATGCCTGCGATTCGGGAGGCGACACGAACTATTGTAATTAAAATTGTTGTTTGAAAATGGAATCTGTGGCCATCGCGCAAGAGCTGTCGGATTTGAAGGTTGTCAGTTTAGTGCCTTTAGTTTCTCTACTAGTATAGTGGTTTTGACACATCCCGAATAGCCCCCAATTGCACTAAACTAAGCCCTCTAAACGTCATAATGCTTCCGATTTTGAAGGCAGATGCACTAAACTAAAAGGGGAACTAAGCTCTCTAAACGTCATCATGACGTCATCTTAGTTGCTTTGCTCTATTCGGTAATTGGAAGGCGCCAAAATAAATTATTTTTTCTTTTTAAAAGTTAATTTTAACTTGTCTAGTTTAAGTGTCTGCCAATTTGTATCGATTTCGTATTCGGAAGGCATTTTACCTCTCCAATTTTAGTTCCTTTTTGACAGATAGCAGTTAAACATAACTGGCATGGTTTTTGGTGGCAATTAAAAATAGATTACTGGGAAATGTATTTTTGTGGGTTATAGAATGTTATTTTCTTGAGAATTCCGTCGAATTTCAATATTAATTAGCATATATTTAGACGAACGGAACGTTTTGACGTTTAATTTGGGGGCTGAAAATCTCGATTGGTTATTTTTCGAGCTTCATTTCTCTGCAACTTTGTGTGATCTTGTGTGTATCTACTTACCTTACGACACAGTCAGACCAGGGCAAAGGTGTCTGGCATGAGCTGGACAGAATACCTACTTTTTGATACCTACTATCTAGAGGTAAGTGAGTGCAATTTCGATAATTCAACAACTTATCAGCATAACATTTACAAACAGGTACATACCTACCTACCTACTTACATTGCTTCTGTTGTTCCCACAATAGGATACTACCGTGTAGCGTAGTGTAGCAAACAACACCTTATCAATCCCTACCCTTCTCCTAAATTGAAATGGAATTGAAACTGGTTGAAATTCATTCATACAGACCCCAAAAAGTAAACCTATCAATTTGTTAGGAATATCCGGTTAAAATTATTCTTGAATCTAGATCATACACCAAGAAACCCTGATGAATACTTACCCACTGAATTTCTAATTGAAGAAAGCCCAGTTTGATAAATAACTTTCACAACCATCACAAGGTAGGTAGGTATCCATGTACTTACCTAACTAAACTAGAATCATTTTCTTTACAGTTACCTATGCACATGCACAAAGGAAAGGAATAACACAAATAAAAGAGATAAGGACACAAATAAAAGAGGTAAGAATATCATGGAATTCCTATCAAAGAACAATCTCTCAACACTCAACAGAGGGTCAGAACCAACATTTGTCACAAAAATAGCACAGACAATACCAGACATTACAATTGTAAATTTTCTGGCATTAGACCTCATATCAGGATGGAGAGTATCATCAGAAGTATCGTGCTCAGATCACAGATGGATTACTTTCGGCCTGAAGAACATTAAACTAGCACCAAGGCAATTCCGTAACCCGAGGAAAACCAACATAGGCGAGTACTTACAACACCTGGAAACAGCCTTGTCTGGAATGGAATGCAACAAAGAACTTAACACACCAGAGGAAATAGAATCAGTTATCAACCACCTAAATGAAGCCATAACTGAGAGCTACAATAAATCTTGCCCTCTAATAACAGCAAAACCATCAAAGGACAATTGGTGGTGCGAAAAACTAGAGAAGATGCGGAAAGACATGAGAAAACTATTCAATCGTGCCATCAACACGAAGGCTCCGGAAGACTGGAAAGCCTTCCAAAAAGCACGCAACCAGTTCAAGAAGCAAACTAGGAACAATTTCAGAGAATCCTGGAGAAACGTCTGTAGCTCGATAAACAGCGTGTCACAGGCCTCTCGGATCAAAAAACTAATTGGAAAAGACCCACAACACCAACCTGGATCGTTAAAAAAACCTGACGGGGAATATACTAAAAGCGAAGATGAGCTCTGTAGTGTACTACTACAAGCGCACTTCCCGGGTAGCACTATCCTACCAGCTAACACAGAAGAAGCATCCACAAAACAAACTAATCTCTCACTCACAGCAAAACCATTGCCAGAGGCATGGACGGGAGCAGAAGATCTAGTTGACGAAGAGAAAGTGAGATGGGCAATCAACTCCTTTCTTCCATATAAATCACCCGGACCGGATGGCGTATTACCAGCCTTACTTCAATGGGGAATAAAACTACTAATACCAATATTGGTAAAAACATTTAAGGCCTGTTTAGCACTAGGCTACATGCCAGCAAGCTGGAGAGAGGTGAAGGTCGTCTTCCTACCGAAACCAGGTAAGGACGACTACACTGAGCCCAAATCCTTCAGGCCTATAAGTCTTACATCGTTTATCCTAAAAACACTGGAACGAATGTGCGACAGATACATCAGGGATGGCCCGATGAAAACCAACCCTATACACCCGAACCAACACGCGTACCAAGCAGGCAAATCCACGGAGACAGCCTTGCACGCAGTGGTCAGAAGAATTGAAAGCTCAATACTAAACCAACAGTCATGCCTAGCGGTGTTCATAGACATCGAAGGGGCTTTTGACAAAACAAATTTCAGCAGTATCAGCACGGGACTGGAACAATTAGGTACCAACCCCAATTTGATCAACTGGATATCGAATATGCTGGAATCCAGGATAATCTCCTTGGAACTCAGCAACAAAATCAAATGCAAAGTGGCCAAGGGCTGCCCTCAAGGTGGTGTACTATCACCACTACTGTGGGTATTGGTAGCCAACGACTTGGTGTCACAGCTAAACACTAGAGGATTTTACTCGATTGCATACGCCGATGACGTAACCATACTTGTGAACGGCCTATTTATAAACACTTTATTCGACCGAATGCAACTAGCACTACGGAACGTCGAAACATGGTGCAACAAAACCAAACTATCAGTAAACCCGGCAAAAACGGAGATGGTATTATTTACAAAAAAGATAAATCATGGCAACTACAGACTGCCAAAACTCTTTAACAAAACACTTACTTTAACAAACCAAGCCAAGTACCTAGGCGTATGGCTTGACCACAAACTAAGTTGGAACAAACACATAGAAGCGACACTAAAAAAAGCCACCATATCATTTTTCCAGTGTAGGAAGATGGTGGGTAATGGCTGGGGACTCAAGCCTAAAATATGTCGATGGATGTATACGGCAGTGGTGAGACCAGTCATTTCGTACGGCTCCCTGGTATGGTGGCAACGGACAACGCAAACTACAACGATAGCACAATTGCAGCAGTTCCAGCGAATGGCGTGTGTAGCGATCACAAGCTGCATGAAATCAACGCCATCAGCGGCTCTGGAAATAATGCTAGGGATACCACCATTGGACTTATTCATACAGCAGGAGGCAAAATCTGCAGCCATAAGACTGTATAGTACAGGCCAATGGAAAGGCCAATTGGCAGACAAAGGACACTGCACAATCCTGTCGAAAGCTTTCGACGACGTACCGGAAGCCATTGTTGGGATTGATCGCATAAAACCTGAATTCCTTTTTGGAAGGAATTACGAAATTATAGCTCGGGATGTGGAAACAATACCGAACCCAAATCAGAACACCATAACAATATACACAGACGGGTCAAAGAATAGCCGCAACACAGGCGGAGGTATCTTCTCGCCAGAACTTAACATTAGCCATTCCCTGAACTTCGGGGAGGAAACAACAGTGTTTCAAGCGGAGACACTGAGCCTCCTCCACGGAGCCATGCATATACAAGATCATGCACAAGGAATGGAAATTACCTTTAAAACGGACTGCGCTGCCATACTAAGCGCACTAAACAGACCGCTAACAAAATCTAAACTTATACTAGAATGTCACGAAGCACTAAACAACTTAGGCAGCAAAAACAAAGTCACAATCCAGTGGGTCAAGGGTCACCAAGGAGACCAGGGCAACTGCGAGGCGGACAAGCTAGCAAAAATAGGGGCTAGAAGGACGGCGATCGGCCCTCCACCCTTCTCGCCATTATCAGCTGAAGCACTAAGGAAGCGGCTTAAATCAGCCACATTAGTGCAACAGAACAAATTGTGGTCCAGCAGAGAAGACTGTAAAAACACAAAACTTTTTATAAACAAGTATAACCATAGGTTTACTAACTACCTAATAAAGCTGCCACGCAGCAAAATAAAAATACTAACAGGCCTTATAACAGGCCATTGTACACTAAATAAACACTTGACAATTACAGGTGCAACTGACAGCCCCCTATGCAGGGGTTGCATGGAAGTGGATGAGACGGTCGAGCACATGTTGCTGGCATGTCCATCCACAATTGAAACCAGGATGGCGATTCTGGGAGAAGCATCATCGACCCGGGAGCTCCTTGAACATCCAGGCCTCCTACTCCAACTTGTGGAGGAGTTGGGTTGGCTGAGATGAGAGTAAGGGAGAAGGGGACATGCACAAAGGCCCCGCACATGTGGGCCACGTGCAGGCACTTCAGCCCCCTTACAGAAGATACAAGATACATGCACAAAGAAAAAAGTCAGAAGTTATGTCAATCTCAAGCCCCTGAGCCCTGAACAACAAAATTTGATGTTTTCAATAATCAACAGTACAGCATCTGCTACATCAAAATGAAGATGATGGCGTCCACAGCCAGGGATATGAAAATGTATTTTGTGGACATTTCTGTACTCCATAGTTATTTAAAATCAAATGCATAGTTATTTAAATGTTGAATCTCTGTATTTTTGTGCCCATTATATACTTCTGAGTGGGTATTTATTTGATGATAAACTCATTTCATTTCAACAAGGTACAGTATTTCCCAACAAAAAGTGTTGACTTTGAAAGATATTCAAAATCTTGATAAATCCAATCCAATATATTAATATTTAACGGTTATTACTCATAATAAAAGGGGAATTGTTTACTTACTTTTCAGTTAAACTCCTTGGTTTTATCAAAATCATCCAATGTTTCAAGGTTATCAGACTTCTTTGTTGGAGAATACTGTACTTACATGGGTAAATTATGTTAGGTAAGTAGGTATGTTATTTTTTAACAATTTTGATTTAATTTTGGATATTTATGTTTTGACTAAGCTTTGTGTGGATTTATGATATTTTAATTTAATTATATTTATTCTACTTATACACAAATTCTTTATTTATCAAAAAGGTTGTTATATGTAAGCACCCATACACTAGGCGAACCTGTTTCATTATATTTTAAAGTAAAGTAAGATGGATAGATAAGATAAATCACTTTATTCACTGTTACAATACACATTTATAATTACAGAAAAACAAGGAAGTCTTTATTCATAATAAATACCATTACAAAGAAAGTAGTTTTATGTGACTACAGTCTTCACAAAATAAAAGGCCCGCTTAGACAGTTCACACCCATGAAGTTTTAACCCCTAATGCATAGGTAATAGAAGCAGTTTTCCTAGGTGCAACTTGTACGGTTTGCTAGTATGCACCAGTTGGCTTTTATTACCTATGCATTAGGGGTTAAAACTTCATGGGTGTGAACTGTCTAAGCGGGCCTTTTATTTTGTGAAGACTTTACCTACTAGCATAGCTAGGACCACAGCACAGGTAGCCTTATGCAAACCTCCTTATTAGTAAAACTCTGCATTCCACTTATGTTAATGGCTTAGGCATTTATTCAAGATTGGGTGCTGGAAGCTGGATGGATAGTTTCCACATTAGGTATCCATTGTAAGTGCCTGTGTATGCTGCAATCCTGAAATACAATAAATCTTTATTACAGGACATAAAAATACCATGAAATGACATGAAAACTAGACAAATATAAAATAAAACAATAGGGATTTTGTTCTTCAGTCTCGCTTCCGAATGAATAAGAATAGATAATAGTAATTAGAATGGACTAAGTCGGGATTTCAACTTGAATGGATTCTTGTTATAGGTACATTGAATTGATCCGTATGAATCTGTGACGCTATGATGTCGCTTCAGTAATAAGATAATGCATGCCTAGCGGCCGCTTGACAATATGTTAGAGTTCTCTGGAATTTACTGTGTGAATTTGACAGACTTGTGAAATGTGCATCTGATAGGCACTTAGAGGCTTGTGTCATGGTCAGTAACTACGCACGCTATGTTGCAGAAGGGATCAATACTGTCAAACATACTTATTATATCATGCCATTTGAAACAGAGATCTGAAACGAATTATAAGTATGGAATATATTTTATGGATACATACCACTTTATAGTTCGATAGGAATATCTCTAATACGGTATAATAAGTCGTGGTAGGCTGATCACATGCTTTTAATACTGGCGTATGCATTAGTCCAACATAAACCCTGCAAAAACAAACAAATTAGACCCAGCGTTTTGGAGTGCCTTTCTGCAGTTTTTGTGCCATTTATGACGATCGATTATAGCAGTATAGGCACCTACACTTCCGATGATGCAAGAATTTGTGATATTTGGTGGATATTTGTCTCATAATTGGGCTAAAACACAATCATACACACAAATTGCGACACCTCACTCAACATCGCAAATTCGCAACATAGGTACCTATTTCTATAAGACATGGAGCAAAGAAGTTAGGTAGACGTACTATGATGCTGCTTTTGTGCTTTGCTGTCTATAATCTTTCACATTTCCACCTTATTATTGAAAGAAAACAAATAATTTAGCCGAACGTAAAACTGAAATGAATGTTGACTGACGTTTTGACATAGCGCCATCCGCTCTAACTAACCGTTCGGAAACTGATTGAACATAATTGTAGTTTATTTGCAATGAGTTTTCTCATGTTAATAATGTACGATTGATGTTACAAATTTGATCAAAAACAGCTTAAAATGCTTCTATTATATTAAATCAGTAATAATATGTATTTTTAATTAAATGGTTTCTTTAATTTTCCATTGATAAAATAATCTCGAAATCGAGGAATAATCGAGAAATAAAAAGATACATTGTGGTTCCGAACAGTCCCTGTTGGCGCTAATGCGTATAATGTGAAAAAAAATCGACAACTATTCTTAGATCGCGTTTAGAGAACGTGACTCCCAAATACCGATTAACGTAATTCAAACTAATATTAGTTCTCAAAATAGTTTAGAGCAGCTAGTTGTCCATGCCTTCAAAATCGGAAGCACTGACGTCATCTTAGTTGTTGATAACAACTAAAATGACGTCATTATGACGTTTAGAGGCTTTAGTTGCCTTTTGAGGTTAGTTCAATTCCCTTCCGGTTAGGCCGATAATTATCTGTCTATGCTACTGCTTAAGAGACCGGTGACCGCGTGAATTTCCCATACAAACGTAATACAAAAATGATTTGAATTTGAGAACTAGTACAAAGCATTTAGAGTGTTAATCGGATTTATACACTGTTTACGCAGGTTCCTGTTCTGTATACCAGGGTTCCTCTTCAACCAATTTAAAAATATTTTTAAGTAATTTGAATAAGAACCTTGGTATACGACCAGGAACCTGCGTAGACAGTGTATAAATCCGATTAACAGTCTAAATGCTTTGAACTAGTTCTCAAATTCAAATCATTTTTGTATTACGTTTGTATGGGAAATTCACGCGGTCGCAGCCCCCTTAAGCTGGCATGCGAAATTGAAACTTATCGTATGACACGAGCGTTCATATTCCATTAGACACCGCTGACACGATACCGATCACGCAGGGTTGCGAATCGCACTCAGTTGTTTTCGGTGTCACAGTTGAAACTTGGTGCCATCCAGTATTCTGTGCACCGCTTTTATGATTTTTATACAAAAATTGAAAAAAATAATTAAGGGGGCTCTCCATACATGAAACTGAAACATTCTTTTGGGTTCCGTACCCGAAGGGTGCGAAACAGGACCCTATTACTTAGCCTCCGCAGTCTGTCTGTCACCAGGCTGTAACTCATGAACCGTGATAGCTAGACAGTTGAAATTTCTTTATCAAACCTGTGTGGGGTGTCAATAGATAGGTCTTTGACAATGACGTTGAGGTTCCTTAACCCCTTCGTCGACACATCTTATCTATCTATTGTTCTCCATTGTTCGGTTGGTTAACCGGTGTGCTTCTGAGAGTGAACCAGTTACAGACCATAGACAGACCCTTCCAAAGTGGTAAAAAAGTGAAAAAAAAAAATGCTGTGTATTATCTCAATAAAACCGCAAAGTTAACTTTGTCATTCAGACACACACCAAACATCTAGTCTTATAATTACTAGCTATTCATGGGTGAGTCCAACTCGCACTTGGCCACTTTTTATTTATGTCCTTTCCCCTCTAATAGCGGTGGAGGCTGCGCGTGACTCGGCTGGGCGGCGGGGGCGGGGGCGGGTGTAGATCTTCACCGAGCCGCACTTATAGCAGAGCTTCATCTGCCTTTTCTCTAGCTCCGCAAGGTCTGCTTCAGGTATTCCGAACAGCATAAGGGCGCCCGGAGGCCCCGCGTTAGTGTTCTTAAACTCCCCTTTTAGGAGGCGCCAGCGACTCATGTCTGGGACGCGCTGACGGTTCGCCCTTACCAGTCTGGCCCTTAGCCCCTCGATGTCAGTGCCGTGAGCATCGGGGAGCCAAACCACGCCCTTGACCAGCCTGGGCAGATCCGTCCAGCGGACCGCCATGAATTGGCAGCCTCCTTCCCAAAGAGGAGGAAGTTTTAGTGTGACTTCTTGCAGCCAGGACACAGTTTCTTGGTTGAGGCAAGTAAACTTGAGTCCGCCTCGCGGCAGAGGTCGCGGCATATGATCAAAACCCGGAACAAAGTCCTGGGTAAGATCATGTACCGCTTCATTATGTGTCTTCTCCACCTCGAGGCGGAGGAGAACATATTGCTCGGGCGTCAGCTCCCGACCGTCCTGGGGGACCACCACCATGACCCGGTGCCAGTTGTGTGTGCGAGCCGCCTGAGCATAGGAGGCGTGGTCGTCGGACCTCATCCGTTTCTGCGGTCCGCTTGTCCCGGGCTCCGGGCCTGCTCCCTTTGCTGGCTCTGACGATCTGCCCCTCCCCTTGCCCTTGTAGGACGGAGGTGGGGGGCGAGCAGCTCGGGGGTTGTTGTCGTCAGTCTTGTCACCATCATCATCATCATCATGTTGCTCAGCAGTCATCGTCTCAGCATCATCATCTTGCGGAGAGATGTTGATAGAGTGAGCGAAGCATGTCTTCAACCGGCCGGGGCGACACACTGAGGTCTGCAGGAACTCAGATAGATCCTGTAAACACAGAAACATTGGGAGTATTGCGATTGCGGTAAAGCTTCAGAATTCGGCTTTGGTAAAATATTTTGTGTAGTAATGACTATTTAATTTGTGTTACTAATTCTCAATTTTTCAATTTCCCATATTAAAATATCCCAATAATCATAATACTGACATCCCATTTAATTAATTTTTGAAGTAAAACTTCTTAGGGCACGGGGGTAAAATTTATTTAACCTCTCAACTGTGGGTTATTCATATATTTGCTTTTCAATTGCTACTAGCCGGGTGCTATCACGAGTGGCTAAGAAATGTAACGGAAATTCAAAACGGTGACGTCAGGGTCGGCTGAAGACTTTTAAAACCGCAACTATTTTCAATACGGTTTTTAACTAATCAGATAAGATAATAATACATTCGTACAATAAAGAATGTTAATTAGTGAGAGAAAAACCTGATGAAACGTTAACAAATAAAAATTATTTTAAGCATTCTTCCACGAGTTCTTGATTTCCGGTATGGCCAAGATGGCGCCGCCACCGCCGCCGCCGCTGGCTGGGACAAACAAAACCAACTAGCATGACTCAAACTACTTCGTTCAACCTCTTTGTTGGAACCGGAACTTATGTTTGACAGCTGTGCGATGCGATCCATACAGTTTGTAAGAAAAGAGTTTCATCAATGTCACACGGGTCGATATGGATTTCTAAAACAAGCAAAGCAATGCATACATTTGAGCGAGACGGCTTAAAGACGTGACGTCAGATGGTATATAATCTGAGCGAGATGCAAATAGTAGTGACACTATTGAATGAGTTAAGTATATCACCACGAGCGCGACAAATTGTAGATAAGGAATGGTGGGAAATAAATGACATGACGTATTAAAAGTTAGTACAAGTATAAAATAATTTCAAATAATCGGACGTCTGAAACTTAAAAGTAACTTGAAGCAGAGATTGGATCTCAAAATTGGAAATTTAAATCTCTTTTAGTATAGGTAGGTGTAGGTGTATAGTATAGGTACCACTTAATGATCTAGCTACAGAAGTTTTACTTCTAACACGTGTACGGTGCTACACGCGTATTTTTTTTTTATATAACTCTTTATGCAATTTCAATTTCAATGTAATTATTTGTTATATTTTTATTATGTTTCCATTTTGGTCATAAATGAAATTTTATATTAATAATTAATACTAATGTATATTATAATGTGTACTCGTGCATACTGTTGTCTCGTCCGTATTTGGCCCCGGCAGAATACTAGCGTCACAGATTCGTCTGTGACATTGCTGAGTCAGGGCCATTTCATAAAATAAAACCGGCCAAGTGCGAGTCAGACTCGCGCACGAAGGGTTCCGTACCATTATCTATATAATTGAAACAAAAAGTAAACTTTAGAAAAAACCGACTTCCACAAACCCTATTTGATTAGATTGAGTTTAATACAAACTGTAACCCCTTATCCCCCCCCCCCCCAGGGGAATTATTTTGTCAAATCCCATATCAGTGCTACCCCACGCTACTAAGGAACCCCTGTACAAAGTTTCATGGCTCTAGGTCCATCGGTTTAGGCTATGCGTTGCCTGCCCGTCAGCCACGCATTGTATTTGTACCTAGTATTGAGCAGATCTGGTGGCCATATGTGGTCTTCATCAGCAGTTCCGCATCACAATATTATGCTTACCATGTGCATTTGCACGAGTTATTATGAAAAACACAAAAATCACTATAGGTCTAATCGGTCTAATTTTCCAAATCGGTCCATCCGTTTAGGCGCTATCGAGGCACATACATAAAAATAAATAAAATAAAATAAAAACAAACATCCGGACGAATTGTAAACCTCCTCCTTTGGGAAGTCGGTTAAAAAAACCGCAAAAAAACACGTTAATTGTATGGGAGCCCCCTTTATATTAAATTTATTTTGTTTTTAGTATTTGTTGTTATAGCGGGAACAGAAATACGTCATCTGTGAAAATATCAACTGTCTAGCTACCACGGTTCATGAGATACGGCCTGGTGACAGACAGACGGACGGACGGATATCTTGAGATTTTAAGGTACTTTCCCTCCAGGGCCCATTCGTTTTTTCCACCCTGTATATGTGTGATCTGTAACTGTATTTTTCATGAAATACCCAAAAAGTTTTGTTCAAATTATCATCTTATGTCAGAATAACTTTGTAGCTAGTTGAAAAATAACATTTGAATTGATTCAAAGCTTGCCGCGCTTTTAGGGCCTTTAGTACCTACTAAACGCCGCCGTAAGCAGCACTGTCTACAACCTACTCTTACAGGAAAACGTGAGACACCCATCTACAATTTCCGTACAATGAGGTTCACTCACTCATTATGTCAATGTCATGCAGACTGCAAAACATCATTTCAACGCACCAAAGAGTATTTAATTAAAACATCACTGGCAGCCAAACTTGAAGTGGCCAAAAGGAAAAAATTAATTTCTGAGCTCTGAGATTTGTATGAAAACAAAAGTAATTAAAAACTATTAATTTTATAATTATTTTCTAAAAGTTCTACAGACTAAATAGAGACATCGTAATTCATCAATTAATATTTAAAGTCTTTGTAGAAGTCCGGGGACGACATTGCCATATCATTTAAATTTAGTTTCATTAAAAGAAGGCTTACCTACCAAAACAAAATGGCCTTGGTATAAACTTTTCAAGCGTGTTGTGAAGACGTATCTTGTACTGAGACCACTTTCAATTTGTAATATCTCTCGTATTTCAGTATTTGTAGTTGGTGCGGCAACAGATATACACATTCTGTGAAAATTTCAGCTTTCTAGCTATTACGGTTCGTGCAGGCGGACCCGGTGACAGACGGACGGACGGACGGACGGACGGACGGACGGACGGACGGACGGACGGACAGACGGACAGCGAAGTCTCAGTAATAGGGTCCCGTTTGGCACCCTTCGGGTACGGAACCCTAAAAAAGAGAGTTAAAATGGGGGCAAAAATTCACACGGAGTTTTATTAATTAAAATAACTCACCTGTTAAAAAGTGTAACAATAATTAATGAACTTTATAAAAAGTAAAAAAAACAACACGATTTTAAACCCTCCGGTACAATTCATCTACTTTTCCCTTTGTCCACTTTCATGATCGGTCCACTTTCACGATCTAGGTGGTCTAGGATGAGTAGTTTCAGAGATATGACGGTTTTTTGTTTGACAGCTGTCATCTGAAATGAATATCTCACCAAGAGCTATCACATCTCAATACAAACCGGTGGTCTAGGATTGTACGATGAGCGTGCGCGTGCACTACCAGAGCGGTAACCTGACGACGACGCGGTGATAGCGAGGGACGCAGCCGAGGGCGCTGACACGGGTACGCGTGGTATGGCGCATGCAGACCAACCGCGCTCATATTTTGTAAAGGTCTGTGCAAAGTAGCAGTGTGCTTGTATTTTTCTTAAGTTGTTAATTGTTTACAGTGTACATACTTAATTTTTAAGCGGGCTACACACAACATGATATCGGTGGCGATCTTGGGTGTAAAAAGTTGATAAACTGGAGCTGCCTGCTGTGTGCGCTTGGAGTGGTGTGCTCACACACAGCAGGCAGCTCCAGTTTATTACCTTTTTACACCCTAGATCGCCACCAATATCATGTCGTGTGTAGCCCGCTTTAGAGATATGACAGTTTTTAATGACAGTTGTCATCCAAAATGAAGATCTCGCTGAGCGCTGACACATCTCCATCCATAAAGTCACACCTGTCAAAAATTTCAAAATCATGACACCTGTCAAAAAATGTGTCACCTGGTAAATTTATCATGATCATGACACCTGACAAAATCATGACACCTGTCTAAAATAGTGACACCTGTCAAAATTCTGTAACATGTGTCAAAAAGTTAAATAAAAATGTTGAAGTGTGCACAGAAAAAACACTTAACACACAAGAAGTTTAAAGGGAAGTAGACAGATCGGATAGTAGACAGATTGCGAAAGTAGACAGATTGTGAAGTAGACTAATGGCACAGAAGAGATAATAGTACTCCGTACAGAACGGCCACTCCCTTCCCCGCGCTGATTCAGATACCGCACCCCACCCCTGGCGTCTAGGGACTGGTTGAAAGTTCAATAGACGCGGCTGAACGCCTGACGAGTGACCGCGCGTATACGGTGAATAATAACCGGCAATGGTGAAGTTTTGTGCATTATTTGGGTGTCTGTCGTCAACTAGAAACACAAAAAGACAGGAGATTCTTTCAGTTCTCGACTGATCAAAGAAGGTAAGCAACAGCAACTCTATTGTTGTTCTTTTGAGTAATAAAAATTCTAATAACTCCCGGAATGTAACTTGGTCAGCGTTTGCTGTGTGTGTCTCGCTCTCTCACAAGGACAGACTTTGTGCGAGACAGAGACAGTTATATGTTTGTAGTAATTACTAGCTACTGACTACGATAATTGATAATAAGTCAGTGTCGTAATATTTTATTTTTAACCGACTTCAAAAAAGGAGAGGTTCTCTAAAGGTTCTCTTTCATATTTTATTTTCTAAGATACCTAGTACTAAAC
The DNA here is from genome assembly GCA_963457715.1 of Argyresthia albistria. Taxonomy (NCBI): domain Eukaryota; kingdom Metazoa; phylum Arthropoda; class Insecta; order Lepidoptera; family Argyresthiidae; genus Argyresthia; species Argyresthia albistria. Next base: position 1,523,725 of record OY735280.1, on the reverse strand, counting down.
CTTCCGTAATACATAATTATCAATTAAGTACATTTACTATAGGTATTCATTTCGTGATATTCGTTGTTGGTGCGATTCAACAACGTGAACGAAGCACTTCGAGTTGAAAAGTAGGTAGTAGGTGGGTCAATCAACTATTTTACCCACACTTTGCTGTCCCCGACCATTTATTATTAAACTACGCTAAATGGTTAAATTTACACATTTGACAAATATAACAATAGTATCTAAGCTAGCAGGCACTACGGGGAACTTGATTACGTTCTCGAAGATCTTCGTTTGTGTTTTTTTTGCTCGAATGGCACGGTATGGTGTCCTTTGATAGTGCCGTTGAGCTGCTAGTCCTCGAGGAACTTTCAGAGGTAGTGCGTGCGTTGACAGAAAAGTGTGGGTTAAATTGATTGACCTAGGTACGCACGCACTAACTTTGTCGCGGCGACGGCGCGCCATTAGCTGGGTCCACATACAGCGAGCTTCGGCCGGGTCTCGCTCGAACCCTGTAGTGGTTTGGTTGTTTTGAATCTCTCAGAGACTAGGTACCTACTTAACATAAAATTCGAATATTGTACAATCCTAACGATGTTTTTACATAGGTAGGTACCTACCTACAGTTCACGCCAAGTGTCTCTTACCTACTTCAGAATAAGTAATAGTAGGTAACAACAACATAACATAGCTTCACGCCTTTTCCCATAAGAGGTGGCAAAGGCACTGTGCCCACTTTTAGACAGTTATTCGGAAACGGCAGCGCCCCTACAAAGTCACTTCATAATAATGCAAACGCTTGTGTTCGGGTCGCGCCGTCGTCGTCTTTCGGTTCGCCCGACGCAAATCGCTGCATTTGCCGCGCTACCAGCCCTAGCAATATTTACGCACACATTTGCACGTATACAAACATCATTTGATCATGTAGTAGTAATAGGTTATTATTTTACGAGCGTTCTATGGAGTGTCCGAGGTGTGCTAATGGGGAAAGTAGACAGATAGGGAAATAGACAGATCGGGAAAATAAGGTAGACTGATTGTGAAAGTTGACTGATCGGACGAAAGTGGACTGATTGGACCGGAGAGGCAAAAAGGTGTATCCCTAATAATAAGCACCTCTTCCTCACACACAAGTAGCATCGGCTGCAGCAGTCTGTACGAGTCCTGCACTTGCTCTCTGAAGCGCACCGATCTCTTCAAGTGAGCCACACACTCCCAGCAGAGTCTCGGAGACTGCAATACAGGTGCACCTGCATCCAGCTGAAACATACATTGTTCTATGTAAAGTGAGGTACTAAATCACATGTGAAACTCGGAGGAATGAACATAGCACACAAACATTGTGAATGAGCAGTTTTATTGTTGGCACAAAAGCATGTTTGGATGATACAGAAGTAGACGTAATGTTTGTGGATCACTAACCTGCGTCTCAGAGAGGATGTTCATGTAGTACTGCTTCAGTGTGATGTCGTCGAGCGTGTGTGTAGCGTGTGTCGCACACAGACAAGCCGTGCACAGTTGATGCACTTCAGAGTCAACTTCTACAAATCCACAATCCACAACTTCATCTTTGACCTCTTCTTTTATTTCGCGATGATACGGATTGTGACTTCTCAACGCATCCATATTGCAACCACCACCGCGTTAGGTACCTAGTTATCTAAAACTTCTCGGCAGCTTTACACACTTTCTAAATGAGACGGAACAAACCGAATTTACAGGACAATAATCGATCCTGCCTGAGTCGACAACAACGCGTTTCTTGTGCGCAGAATAAAGTTTATAGCAAACTCTTGCCTGACTTGCCAGTAAAAGCACCATACTTTGGAAAATTAGTGGTGATTGTGAATTGTGATTAGAGATGTGTACCGGTTCTACAAAAACCGGTGAAAAACCGGATAACGTCACTACCGGATTTTTACCGGTGATTTTATTTTTAACCGGTATTTTTATACACGCGCGCGGAACACAAATTTATTTTGCCTCTGAAAATATCATGGACTTAGTATGGAAAATATTGTATGCGTGTACCCCAAGTAATCCGAACTATTCCGAACGCACCTTACTTTTTAGGGTACCGTACCCGAAGGGTGCCAAACGGGACCCTATTACTGAGACTTCGCTGTCCGTCTGTCCATCCGTCCGTCCGTCCGTCCTGTCTGTCACCGGGTCCGTCTGCACGAACCGTAATAGCTAGAAAGCTGAAATTTTCACAGAATGTGTATATCTGTTGCCGCACCAACCACAAATACTGAAATACGAGAGATATTGCAAATTAAAGGGGGCCCCGATACAAGAGACGTGTTTAGATACACTTACGCATTTCAAAATGGAGATCTTGACTGAAACTGTTTATTTATTGTCATAGCAACCATGTCATAGACACATAATATACTACACATTTAAATATGATAGCATATTTCGCGTCCACCCACATGGTTGTGGTTAGCCGGTGCGGTATGATGTAGACTCTCAATCCGGAGGTCGTCGGTTCAAATCTCGTGAAGGCATAAACTTTTTAAATTTTCTTTTTGTTTATTTTTTTATTGTTTTGAGTGCTTTTGATTTGTTGTACGATGGTACGGTACCCTTCGTGTGCGATACCGACCCACACTTAACCGATTATTGTATATGCGCGCGGAACGCAACTTATAATGACGTCCGAAAATACTGTAAACGTGTAACCGAAAGCACCTTACTTCACATTATATATTTTTTTCTATGTATGGGATGGGGAATCCCCATTGGGGATCTATTTTGTCATATCGGAATTGCACCCTACTTCACATTCTATAACAATTTCCATATAATGTCAAGAAATGTTCCTATAGGTTTTTCTCCGGTGAAGTACCGGTTTTTACTATAAAATCTCCGAAAATCTCCGGAGGCTAAAATTGCAACCGGTACACACCTCTAATTGTGATTTGTGATTGATGTGTGAATGTGAATGTGTGTGACCAGTGTTGAAACTCTTTTTTCCCTAACCCACTAAAAGTGGTTCTTGAAACCACCAGAAAGCCACTAGATTTCAAAATACACTCAAACCACCAGGAAACCACTAAAAAATACAAAATTTTGGAATAACAACAAGACTAAAATTAAAATACAATCATTTATTTCAGTTTCATACAAATAATACACAACTTGCAAACAAATTCCAGTTTAAACAATTTTAGGTCAGAAAATCAGAATTAAAGGTCATCCTCAGAAGACGAACTACAATCAGTTGTAAGATGTACTGTATGATTCTTTTGTCCCAATTTTTCTAATGACATTATCTGGCAACTGGTAGTTATTGCAACATTTTCCCTATTGAACACAATATAAAAATTTAATGTTAGATCATATTTATTTCCACTAACAGTATTTGACGGAACCACTACATAAATCCACCAGCCACTAAAACGACATTTTCCCCACCAGGAGGGGTGTCCAAACCACCAGATTTAGTGGAAATTCCACTGAGTTGGCAACGCTGTGTGTGACAGTGACAGGTTGAGTTGAGTTGAGTGAGGCAGTTGACCACAGACAAAGTTGCCATGTTTGTTTCACACAGAAGAGCAGCTAACGAGTCTCACACGCACGACACGACACGAAGCAAGCGCTTACTAAACCGTCCGGCACTCGGGCGGGTCACGTCAGAGTCGTTACGTATCCCTATATAGTCTGTGGTCGTTACCGTTACTTAGTTATTGTTCTGAGACCGTTACCGAACTCTCTAGTTCGCATTCGATCGGAGTGATTATGATTATTACTCGTTTTCGAACGTACCCCAAATGCCCCAAATTACAAAACATAACCAAAACCCGGAGGGATCTGTTGCATTTTCGGTGTTACTTAGGTACTTCACTTTACTCGCAATTTAACGTTTGCTGCACAGATTATATATGTATTAGTAGTTGCTGTACCTATTCTGCGCACAAGAAACTCGTATATTCTAGGCGCACGATTAAGCTAGATTAGACTAGGTGCTGTATATTGCTTCTAGAGAACCTATTGTTTGTTGCGTCTCTGCTGCCGAGAAGTAGGTAGGTAGGTACGCGTTGTAGTTGCAAATCAATATGGATACGTTGAGAAATCAGCATCATCAAGCAGTCAAAGAGGAAGTTTTGGATTGTGGATTTGTAGAAGTTGACTCTGAAGATGTGCATCAACTGTGCACGGCTTGTCTGTGTGCGACACGCACTGCACACGCGCTCGACGACGTTACACTGAAGCAGTACTACATGAACATCCTCATTGAGGCGCAGGTTAGTGACCTACAAACATTACGTCTCTACTTCTGTTTCATGATATCATCCAATCATGCTTTAGTGTTAACTCTACGACTCGCAGAAGCACTGTATATAGTGTTTGACTTTGACAGTGACTACCAAGACGTCAATTAATGTCTATACTATTGCAAGGGGATGAGAACTTAATTTCCCCTAATTTTAATGTCATTTTTGTTTCCTTTTCGGCCAGGAGAATGACAATCTCTAGTCCACTCTAGTCTGAAAGGGCCAACAATAAAACTGCTCTTTCAAAAAGTTTGTGTTCCATGTTCTCTCCTCCGAGTTTCACATGTGATTCAGAACATATCTGTTGAAAGAAGCCCCATCTTTACATATATCAATCAACCTGTCTCATCCCTATTTGGTTTGCTGGAAGAGATCTCTTATTAGAGATAAGCTCGCCTTTGTACATGTTTTCTATGTTTTTTGTTGTCCTATGTAACTGTTTGTGTTTCAGCTGGAGGCAGATGAATATGTTTTGCAGTCTCAAAGACTCTGCTGGGAGTGTGTGGCTCACTTGAAGAGATCGGTGCGCTTCAGAGAGCAAGTGCAGGACTCGTGCAGACTGATACAGATGGTACATGTGTGTGAGAAAGAGGTGCTTATTATCAGTGGTGCAACCGATACGATACCGATACCGATATGTCGGCGATATTTCGGGTTTGCCGATATATCGGCGTCGGCGATATTTTTATGGCCGATACAACGATACATTTAAAATTTCTCGCTTTAAAAATGTAAAGTAAACGCGCGTTTTTTCTCGTATAATTCGTTGCAAACGAGGCACGTTAAACATGCAATGCAATGTAAACGCGCGCGTTGTTTCGCAGCAAAAATTAGCAGCTGACTTGTTATTGGCTCTTAAACAAAAATCTGATTAATGTTAATTTTAATAGAAAACAGTGGAAAGCATTAGAAGTGGCATACCTACGTCAAAAGATGCTCTGAAATCAGAGACATTTTGTAGTGTGGCCAGGACATGTTAGAGGAGGCCTCTGTCAAGTGACACTCCAAACAAACATATAAACAAAACAAACTCTGCTTATACAATTCTAATAAACTAAACTAACTACAACTAAACTAGGTCAAAAATTTCGCCCAGATCGCTGCCGGGCGGTAGGGTGCCCAAAACGCTGGCACCGTTACCTCGCTGTATCGCAATGCTAATGCGTTGAGCGAGGTAGGTGCCAGCTCTCTGGTCCCCAGACGCTTCGACGAGCCGCTTAGATATATCTTTAAGTGCTCGTCGGGCGTCTGGGCCCCACGGCCCGAGGGTCTCAAAACCGAACGGCACAAATATATATTCTTCGCCAAGTGCGGCGTACTTGCGTCGTTTAATATTAGTTTGGAAATAAAGGCTATTTTATTTTTATTTATTTATTTATTTAATTTTAATTACTAAAACTGCATCAACCTGTCTATATTTTTGTATTACCTAATAAAAATAATAACTTGACTTGTGTTTGGTAGCGAAGAGGCCTATACCCAGCGGTGGGCAGGTGTGGGCTGATTGATTGACTGACTTGTGTTTTGTCTATTTTACCTTCATTTTTTTATTCAATAGGCGTATCGGTATCGGTATCGGCGATATTTTTATAGGCGTATCGGTATCGTATCGGCACTACTTATTATCATAGGATTATACTGTTTTTGAAGTAAAGCTTCCTATTTGTCGATGGTCACCAATTTGTGGATAGCATGATTTGGAAACTATAATTTTGTATGAAAACAATTAGAATGGTGCATAAACTGAAACAGCAAGCGAGACAGAAAATCTAATGCTTGCTCCCATGTAAATTAAAAGTCAAGCCTATAGAATGCTATAGATGGGAAGCGAGTTACTACCATTTCTATCCTACTGGTATTTCTATCGATATCTACCAGCTGGAACTGGTTGCTTACATTTCATTGATATATTCACATGATATGTAGGTAGTTTTGTTTTTGTTGCTTTTTTTCTTCAATATATTAAAGCGGGCTACACACGACATGATATCGGTGGGGATCTAGGGTGTAAAAAGTTGATAATCTGGAGCCGCCTGCTGTATGCGCTTGGAGTGGTGTACTCACACACAGCCTTTTTTCACCCTAGATCGCTACTGATATCATGTCGTGTGTAGCCCGCTTTACTAAACATAGGATACATTTAACATGAATAGACATTGCACAACAGGTTCACTCTCATAAGCACACCGGTCGAACAATTTTAGTATGAAGAACTATAGAGGCGTTGATGAAAGGGTCCATACACTTCAATATCTGTGAAGGTATTACTTGCGCGAATTTCCGCCCCCAACTTGACTCCCCAGCCCGTGCCTCAAAGCCGAATTCTGAAGCTTTGCGAACTTTGTAACAAATATTTTTACTTGCCTAGCTCAGTGGTAGGGTGTGGGTAAATTTGGTTTGGCAGGACGTCGAAGAATGCTGTCTATAATGAGCGCCAGTATCTCATAAATCAGAAGATACAAATTTATAACAGAACAGCATCGTCGACGCCCCGTGCGACATGGATCGTTCCGGTGGCAGAAAGAAAAGAAAGAGTCTTGCCCCGGATATTTATGGAATTATTTTCACAATGCTATGGTATTCTGATGTACAAAATATGTAGAACATACAATTTTCTGTTTATCTAGGTTTAACTTATAATACTATTTAATATTACTTAAGTTGTACATGAATAAATCTTTGAAGGAACCTTTTATCCCAGGTAGGTACTTCTGAGAAGAGTGAAACTAAAGGGATTACCTTGTCGAAAGTATGAGTAATCGGTGATATGTCTAATGCTTTGTGTGTGGTGTTGTAATTTCAGTTATATTGTGACCGTGTTATTTCCCCGTTTGACTCCAAGATGACTGTCCTGCAGTGTCGCTTCTCGTGGACCGCCTTGGAAGAGGGCAGACGTCGCAACGTAGAAGACTTGAAGCTGCATACAAGGACACCAAACTCTTGAACCCTGGGGAATTTGATATACTCGTTTAACCATCATGGTTTATCACAAGTCAGTATTCCCTAGGTAAATATTTAAGAAAAGGTTACATACCATTAAATGGGATTTGAAATTAAGTGTGGCTTATGCCACTGCAAACGGGAAAGGCTGGAGTTATCGCCTCGCGAACGACATGGTGGACGCCATTTTGCCACACGTGCCACGCCAAAATTGGAAGCCTGAAATTAAAGTTTTTGTTAATCTAATCATGAAAACCAATATCGGCTGCAGGAGAGCCCTCAAAACGGGAATCCGTATACATACTCAGGCTGGGAAAGTCGCCTTCCTGGTGAAAATTGCGTCACGTCAGCAGCCGATGACTCGATCCCCAGATCTGGAATAAAATCGTTTGATTGTAAAAACAAATATGCCGAGCCGCATAATCGCTCTCCCGAGATCCAGAAAACCCTTACCTGAAGGTGGAAAGCTGCCTTGCTTTGGAGAAATACGATGGTAGACTTTCAACACCAGTCCGGAAAATCCTAGTGACACATTCTAAATTCACACAGACGAATATGTCACGCCACGTTTCGTTTCTCGTAAATCATTCAGCCACCATTTTTGCCTTAGTATTGGATTCACTCTAAAAATGTCGTTTCTATACCGACATTGAAAACGGAGAAGAACGAGACATAATAAGTCCACCTAACATTATGTTTTAAACTATATAAGCACAAAGATACCCGAAAAGCATTAATTTAAAATTTCGCTAAAGTATACAAACGCAGTCACAGAAGTGTGTGCTGCGTGAAACAGAACGCGTTTCGGCACGTTCCGATCCAGTTCAGTATAGCACATAATTTTGTGCGTTACAACTTCACGTGTACCACTATCATACATGTGCAGTATTTTTCACACGTGCCACCACAGTCGCAATACTCCCAATGTTTCTGTGTTTACAGGATCTAGACAAGTTCCTGCAGACCTCGGTGTGTCAGCCTAGCCGGCTGACGACACGCTTCGCTCACTCTATCGACATCTCTCCGCAAGGTGGTGATGCTGATGACGATGATGATGGTGACAAGACTGACGACAACAACCCCCGAGCTGCTCGCCCCCCACCTCAGTCCTACAAGGGCAAGTGGAGGGGGAGGGGCAGAGCGTCAGAGCCCGCAAAGGGAGCAGGCCCGGAGCACAGGACAAGCAGACCGCAGAAACGGATGAGATCCGACGACCAGGCGTCTCCGAGCGGGGAGTCATTGCCCCACAAGAGACCCTGCATATCAGGCCCATATGCAATAGTGCAACCCGACGCCTCCTATGCTCAGGCGGCTCGCACACACAACTGGCACCGGGTCATGGTGGTGGTCCCCCAGGACGGTCGGGAGCTGACCAACGAGCAATATGTTCTCCTCCGCCTCGAGGTGGAGAAGAGACATGATGAAGCGGCAGATGATCTTTGTTCCGGGTTTTGATCACATGCCGCAACCTCTGCCGCGAGGCGGACTCAAGTTTACTTGCCTCGACCAGGAGACTGTGTCCTGGCTGCAAGAAGTCACACTAAAACTCCCTCCTCTTTGGGAAGGAGGCTGCCAATTCATGGCGGTCCGCTGGACGGAGCTGCCCAGGCTGGTCAAGGGCGTGGTTTGGCTCCCGGATAGTCACGGCACTGACGTCGAGGGGCTCAGGGTCACACTGGTAAGGGCGAACCGCCAGCGCGGCATAGACATGAGTCGCTGGCGCCTCGTAAAGGGGGAGTTCAAGAACACGAATGCGGGGCTTCAGGGCGCCATCATGGTGTTCGGAATACCTATGGCCGACCTTCCGAAACTAGCAAAAAGGCAGATGAAGCTCTGCTACATGTGCGGCTCGGTGAAGCTGGAGGTCAGGCGGAGGAAATGGGCCGCAGTGACGCGCAGCCTCTCCGGCTAGTAGAGAGGAAAAGACATAAATAAAAGAGGTAAGAATCTCATGAAATTACTATCAAAACACAATCTCTCAACACTCAACAAGGGGTCAGATCAGAACCAATATTTGCCTCAAGAATAGCACGAACAGTATCAGACATAGCGCAGGTCATAAGGTCTTATAGCACAAGTAAAGGGAACAATCTGAAAACTGCAATTTGCTGTCTTTCTAAAACATATTCAATTTAGAAAGAAAGAAAGAAAGAAAGAAAGAAAGAAAGAAAGAAAGAAAGAAAGAAAGAAAGAAAGAAAGAAAGAAAGAAAGAAAGAAAGAAAGAAAGAAAGAAAGAAAGAAAGAAAAGTTTATTACAAGGACAGTGAACACATTACAGTTAGACAAAAGAAACCAAAAACAGAAAGTAAGACACACACACAATATCATCAATAGATGAAAACATATGATATGACGGTCGTGGTGTGTCACTGTCATTATAAATGGCAACTGAGTCAGCGATATGCTGAAGGCCAGGCCTTCAGCGCTGATTTTCAGTCAGTTGGTTTACATGGATGACATCAAACTTTAGTTTTTTATGTGGAAACCTAATTACACATGTTACGCTCTCCAAGCGTGATCGGAACCCTTGGTGCGCGAGTCCTACTCGCACTTGGCCGGTTGTTATAATACCATATGGCCAAATTTGACGATATTGCTACGACACGTTATGAAACAAACACTTGACAATTACAGGTGCCACCGACAGCCCCCTGTGCATGGGATGCATGGAAGATGGAAGTGGAGGAGACAGTCGAGCATAGCTGCTGGCATGTCCATCCACAATTGAACCCCGGATGGCTATTCTACGGAGAGACTACATCGACCCTTGAGCTCCTTGAGCACCCCGGCCTCCGACTCCTGCTCAAAGACTCCGCTCATGTGTAGTTGCTTCAACCAGCTTGAACAAGAATTATCTAATTATTTTACATCTTATTAGCTTTAAAAATACATTAATAGTAGATTGTACAACAAGGGAATAAAACGCACCAACTTACCCGAGACGTATATCATGTCGAGGGTAAAATGGGTTTTATGTACGAGTTATACACTCTGCTTTTCACTTCGATTGTGAGGAAATTAAACAGAAATATTGCAAAAAAAAGTAAATGGCAGTGGCACTTAGCATAGGTGTATGTGGCTGTTTATCTGACGACCTTTGTCAGAGTCTGAGATTTAGACGAAGATTTTACTTTATGCTCTAGAACATAAAATTTGATTTTATTTTATGCTGGCTATACCCGACATAAAGACGAACTTTACGAGCATGAGAAGTGAAAAATATTTTAAGTAAAAATGTAGCCTATTAATGTCCCCACCGAGGGGCACAGGCCTTTACCCGGATACGAGTAAGATTGAGCCATACTCCACGGCGCTGGCTCAGTGCGGGTATGTTTGTAACTAAAATACTTACTTTTAACGCGTTAACGTGTTTAATGTCTTACATGCGACTACCTAGAAAGCGGACTAACGTCCGTACCCAGAGTCGTTTAATGATTCATTAAGGAGTACAGAGGATTTTGTATGAAAATTCAAATTTCGAATGGGTTTAATCGTTCATTAGATGACTCTGAGTCTTGTCCCGAGTTAACTTTGACAACTCCATATTTTGTATAGAGTAGGGATGTCATATTTTCAACCTTCGCGAATGTGAAAGTTGAGGATGCGAATGTTTAGGGAACAGCAATAAAAAATCTTGATCGACTGCAATGATCAATTTTACTACTTAATTTATACTTTATTGCACAAAAACAGAATACAGACACCAGACATTTAAAAATCATGTAGAAAGGCGAGCTTATCTCTTATAAGAGATCTCTTCCAGCAAACCCAGGATGAACAGGATTAATTAACAAAAGATAGACCTACATTATGTGCACAACGATAATTATTTATGCACGCACGATGTTTAGGTACCGACAGAATATCAGCGTTGCAGGACTTGCTGCAAGTCCTGTAGCACATGCTGAGTCGGAACCCATTTGCTGTTACGGTACACAGTTACACACCACATGGGGAATTTGGTCATTTAATTTGTATATTTAAAAACTGTGTTGTGTATTATAACAGCAAATAAATTGATGTTCTATTCTATTCTATTCTATATTAAATTAATAGACTTCTTACCATAAAGCAGCTTATAACTCTGTGTACAATCAGAATAATAATAAATATATTTACTATCACAAAAAGAAGTACAAATCTCCCTTTCAATATCACACTCATCTCTCAAATGTTCGTCCACTATGTGTCCCAGATATTTAAGTTCGGTTACCCGATTCAGACAGCACGTCGACGGAACATTTTCAAGCGTCCACGAGTCTTCCCAAATATGAGATATTCGCTCTTTTTTAGGGTTCCGTACCCGAAGGGTGCCAAACGGGACCCTATTACTGAGACTTCGCTGTCTGTCTGTCTGTCACCAGGCTGTATCTCATGAACCGTGGTAGCTAGACAGTTGAAATTTAACAGATGATGTATTTCTGTTGCCGCTATAACAACAAATACTAAAATACAAAAGAAATTTAATATTAAGGGGGGCTCCCATACAACAAACGTGATTTTTTTGCTCATTTTTGCTCGATATTGATAATGGTAGCAGGTAGACGCTTAAAATGTTCACAATATATTGAGTATATTATTTACTTAATAAATAAATAAAATAATTTATTTATTTTAAATTAAAATTCAATTAATATTTAGGGGGGGCTCCCATACAACATGTTTTTTTTGCGGTTTTTTATAGATAATGGTACGGAACCCTTCGTGCGCGAGTCCGACTCGCACTTGGCCGGTTATTTACGTTATACAGCAGACCATGACTACTAGCGTATTTCTCACACACGGCCAACAGCTTTCTGAGTGCACCCACCGTGGGGCCCAGCAGCAACATATCGTCTGCGTCGCTGAGATTATTTAATTAAACATATGGCAGCCGATATGTAAACTGCTGAGCTCCTCGATGAGGCCATTAATGTACAGGTTGAACAATATTGGGGAGGACAGTCCCCCTTGCCCCACCCCACATTCCAACCTATAGCAGTCCGAGACGTGGTCGGACCATATCACATAATTTGTTTGATTGTTGTACCAATAGCGAAAAACAGAGATCAGCTCAGGCGGTGGTCCCGACTGTTTGAGCTTGTTCCATAAGATATTGTATGAGACAATATCACAAGCCTTAGAATGGTCGAGAAAGCACGCATATACAACGTGTAAATGAATGAACGCAAAATGAGAAACTACTTTGTTAGGGACATCATTATGAGCAATTTTCATTATGAAACCGATCTGATCAGCCCCCTTATTCGCTAACTCAGTGATGATCACTCAATGATGATCCGCAAAAATTAAGAAGCTATTGGTGTCCTTCAATTATCGTGTAACCAAAGGATATCAAAATAAGTCGGCTAATATTATCCGACTTATTTTGATATCCTTTGGTTATACGATTCAACGACACTTCATTTTTCAATGTCATTAATTAATTATAAATTCAACTATAAAATCTATTAGTATTCTATTCTTTATTATCTACATAACATTAATCCCTTTGGTACCAATTAATTAATACTAGCTTAAACTACTAATATTAACAATCTGTACAGTAGAAACTTATACCTTTTAAACAAAGAGTACGTATACACGAACAAATTAATTTCAGTTGAGCACGCCGTCTCCATTGTTCCGGTACTGACGGCAGATCAGCGCCTGAGGAGTCTACTTCTCAGGCACATGCTGAGTCAAAACCCTTTTGCAGATGCCACACCACCCTCAGTTCTAGTGCGATATAGGTACTTTGGTACCTATATCCTATCTATCTTAGTGTAAATTATCTGTGTCTGTATGTTTTATATGTTATTTTGTTTAGCGCTAAGTATCTTCTATGTTTTATGCTGTGTGTGTGTGTGTGTGCGCTGAGGCAAATAAATAGATAAAATACAAATAGCTTCTTAATTTTTACGGATCATCAACTGAGTGAGCGAATAAGGGGCCTTGAACTAACAGCCGCCGTTGACGGCAGCCTATTGTAGCGTCTTCATAGTGAGTACAAGTTTATACGTCGCGTGAGCAGTAAACTTGATTATGTGTGTAGCTTCTTGTGACTGATCAAATGGGTACGTTGTGAAAATGATTTCTCACACACCTCACACTGAAAAGGTTTCTCGCCTGTATGCAGCCTTACGTGGAGTACCAAATTATTTCTTGTTGAAAAGGATTTTTGACAAACCTCACACTGAAAAGGTTTCTCGCCAGTATGATTTCTCATGTGTACCATCAAATTACATTTACGTGGAAATGATTTCTTACACACATCACAATGAAAAGGTTTCTCGCCAGTATGTACACTTATGTGGGTTATCAAATTACTTCTTGTTGAAAATGATTTCTGACACAACTCGCACGGAAAGGGTTTCTCGCCTGTATGCACTCTATTGTGGTAAATCAAATGACCTTTTCTTGAAAATGATTTCTGACACATCTCACACTGAAAAGGTTTCTCACCAGTATGTAACCTTATGTGTCTTATCAAAGTAAATTTTCTTGAAAATGATTTCAGACACACCTGACACTGAAAAGGTTTCTCACCAGTATGTGCCCTTATATGTATTCTCAAATTTTCTATTTTTGAAAATGATTTCTGACACACCGCACACTGATATGGCTTGTTGCCAGTATGCATTTCCTCGCGTGTAAGTAAGGTGTTGCTCTGATGTTTCTCTGCTATATTTGTTTGCTTGTTAGGCTGAAGTAATGTTAGTCCGTTCGAACACTCACTACACTGATCGTCTGAACACAACACGACAACACAGTCTTCACATGGAACCGGAACTGTTTTGTTAATATGCGGGTAAATGTCATATGTAGCGATGTGACGTACTAAAGCACGTTTTGAAGAATATCTATTAAAACAATAATCACAAGTAAAGTTGTTTTTTAATTCTTGAGTGAATTCATTCATTGAGTTTGAGTTGTTTGAAGTATTCACATATTTTGTGACTTCCTTTCTTGGATGTGCGTCGGTTTCCTGTAACTGTTCAGCCTCTCTCTCTTCCTTGACCTGCACCGGAAGTGGTTCCGCTCCATCATCATCATCATGTTGCTCAGCAGTCGTGATCTGAGCATCATCACCTTGCGGAGAGATGTCGACAGAGTGAGCGAAGCATGTCGTCAGCCGGCCGGGGCGACACACCGAGGTCTGCAGGAACTCAGATAGATCCTGCAAAAAACAGATATTGTAGAAAAATTTATTGGAGAGAAAGGAGGCTGACACTGTTGACTGAACTGGTGGGTTACTATCAACTCTTATAGAAGGACCTAAACCGGGCAGTTCTGTTTTTTTAATACAAATTCATAACATTTTTAGTATTGAAAAAGCAAAACTGCCCGGCTTAGGTCCTGCTATAAGAGTAGATAGGAACCCACCAGGCCGCTGAGCTAGTTAGGAATTAATATTTTAATTTAATGATATTCTAGCGAGTGACTAGATGTCATTGCCATGCCATTGTTCTGTTGTTCATTGAAAATAAAATTATTTGTCCTGATGTAACAATTTATACTTTTGGGTAGATCTGCTTCTTACTTCTGCCACAGATTAATAAAGAGTTAAGACTTCTGCTCCATGAACACGGAGAACTACCAATAGAATTGGGTCTTTGTTGGTCTGTGTAACGTGTTCAATAAATAGCAGCAAAGCAAAGTACCATCTTGTCACACATGACTAGCATCGGCTGCAGCAGTCTGTACGAGTCCTGCACTCGCTCTCTGAAGCGCACCGATCTCTTCAAGTGAGCCACACACTCCCAGCAGAGTCTCGGAGACTGCAATACAGGTTCACCATTCGTCTCCAGCTGGAACATTGTCATTGATATTTGTAAATTTTGAGCCGAAAGTAGCCCTCGGATGGTCCCTAAATGGGAAACATTTATTTATTTATCTATTTGCTTATTAATAAAGTTGCACAACATTACAGGCAAATCCAAGTATCTATATAGCATAAGAAAGGTCGCCCAAAAAAAAGCGAAATGAAATGGAGACAGAAATCGGCAGCACAGATTTTTCAGAGTTGGAGCAGACGGCGCAAGATTGGAACAACTGAAAATCTGAACTGAGAGCCCTATACTATACCCTGTTGAGGTTTACAGTACAGAAATAACCGGCCAAGTGCGAGTCGGACTCGCGCACAAAGGGTTCCGTACCATTATCTATAAAAAACCGCAAAAAAAAAAAATAACATTTTGTATGGGAGCCCCCCCTAAATATTTATTTAATTTTAATTTAATTATTTATTTTTTAAGTAAATAAAATACTCAATATATAGTGAACATTTTAAGCGTCTACCTGCTACCATTATCGAGCAAAAAAATCACGTTTGTTGTATGGGAGCCCCCTTAATATTAAATTTCTTTTGATTTTTAGTATTTGTTGTTATTATAGCGGCAACAGAAATACATCATCTATGAAAATTTTAACTGTCTAGCTACCACGGTTCATGAGATACAGCCTGGTGACAGACAGACGGACGGACGGACGGACGGACGGACAGACAGCGAAGTCTCAGTAATAGGGTCCCGTTTGGCACCCTTGGGTACGGAACCCTAAAAAGAAAAAAAAGTTTTTTTTTTTTTATGTTATGTATCAAAAGAATTAAAGACTCAGGGGAATAGGGAATCCAATCCTGCGAAGCGGGATCCTACACCTTTTTTGCGGGATTGGACATGCAGGATTCCGCAAGTCTGCGTCACGCACCAGGAAAGAGGTTCAAAAACTGTCAAAAACGGTCTATCATAGTAGATTGTTTACCAAGAGACTGCATTGGCTGATTTGTATAGCGAAGTGAAAATTAAAGTTGCTCTGATCAAATCAATCTCATAGTGAAAGTTGCTCAGAATGATGTCCCTAACAACCCCCTAAAATATGACTCCACCTTTCTGTTACACCCCGTATTGATGATGATGAATTATGCGATCTTAGCCATGCACAATGTAAAATTGCCTCCTACGCAGACGACACCACTGCTGACACCTGGGCTGATGCCCAGCCTCTCCCTAGCCCAAAAGGAGTTTCATCTTGTTTTGCACTGGCTTGCAGCTAACTAACACTCAATTCAAATAAAACAACATACATGATGTTTACAATTGTCAATCAGGCTTCATACTCTGGATGGAAGGAATGAGCAACTCACTTCTCAAGTAGATTGTGTTTGGTGCCGGGTACTGGGACGAAAAACAAAAAATTATGGATATGGAATTTGGTAAAAATAGGAATGTTATGTAAAGAGTGTGCCTGCTCTTTCGAGATGGTAGGATGAAATAAACTTAATTAAAGGTGTTGAAAAGCAGGGTGAGTGATTGAGGTGTTGAGTTGTGTCTGCACAAAACTAATGATACCAGAGTTAGTATGTGTGCCAAGGTTCATATTACGAAATTGAGGAGTCGGAAAATATGAACCATAGAGTATAATATGAACTCTGGCACACATACCAGCTAAGGTAAAAAAACAGGATTCTTTGACTAAGTGCGTAACTCCTAGACAGAACTACCCACTATTTGAATTATCTATCTCTAATCAACAGTTATTTATCAGTAATCAACTAATTAATCAATCAAATCCAAGGGTGTCACAGTAAGGTAGTCACATTACGTAGTTGTTAGGGACATCATTCTCGGCTGGAAGTTATAACAGGAATTGCATAAGCCATTAACTATAGCTATTAACTCAAGGCCTTGAACAACTTTCGCTATGAAACTGATTTGATCAGAGCAACTTTATTTTTCATTTCTCCATACAAATGCACAGGGCCATGGATCTGCACACAAATTGCATGGCTATAGCTATTGAGAAGGCGAAAAATTCTGGTTTTGGCTTGTCGACAGTGCAGGTTAGTCGGCTACAAACAAATCAGGATTTTGCACTCACTATAGCTATTATTATTATTTTATACCACTCACCCCCTAAAAAGCTACTTTTACTCTCGCGAAACAGTGAGTAAAGAGCCCTTTTGCTCACTGGGTTGAATTTAAATTTAGAACACCAAAAAAGTGAGTAAAACAAAAACCACCGGGACGAAGACACGCGCGGACGGGGGCGCGAAGGGCGCGGTGGGGTAAACGGCATACAAACTTTGTGCCATTTACTTCTCGAGATTCGCTTGGTCAAATTTTGTTCGGTGGTGGAGATTGGTTGATTATGATTGTCAACAAGGATAATGTAATGGGTGTAACAGAAAGGTGTAGTCACATTTTAGGGGGTTGTTTTAGGGACATCATTCTGAGCAAATTTCACTATGAAACCGATTTTATATTTACTTTATAGCAACTTTATATTTCACTACTCCTTACAAATCAGCTGACCGCCCGGACTGAAAAATTAAGTTGCTCTGATCAAATTGGTTTCATAGTAAAAGTTGCTCAGAATGGTCTCCCTAACAACCCCCTAAAATATGACTAGACCTTTCTGTTACACTCTGTATAACATTAGAATAAAAGTTTTGACTCATAGTCGTGGTATAAAGTATTGTATGCAACTCTTGAATTAAACGGATTTATAGCGAGGGCCATGAATCCCTCGCGTCGCTCAGGATTATAACACTTGAATCACTCGCTACGATCGCGATTCAATCATCGTGAATCACTCCCTATGGTCATGATTCAGCCGTTATAATCCTTCGCTTGCTTGTGATTCATCTATGACCTTCGCAGTAAATCCGTCCTTTATTCACTAGTTGCATATGTACTAATATACGATGCACAAGCAGCTTAAAGCTGATGCGTGCATATCAGTTCCCATTTCACTGCACTTGTTTTGTAAAATTGTCAAGTCTATTTTTAAAACTGTTCACTGATGGTGCACTAATAACAGTATCTGGAAGTCTGTTCCACTCGCGGACCACTCTGTTTGACAGAAGGAAGGTGCCATGCAATTCATAAGAATAGCATGGCACCTTCTGTCAAACAGAGTGGTCTGCGAGTATAAGAATCCGGCCCTTGATCACCTGGCACAAAGCATATTTTTTTATTTTTTTATTTAGCCATTAAAGTGTCCCACTTCTGGGCAAAGGCCTCCCCCTCTTTCGTCCACACTTCCCTGGTCTGTGCCACCTCCGGCCACCCCGGCAAAAACTTGTCGAGGTCGTACAAAGCATATGTAGAAGTGAAAAATAAAGTTGCTCCAACGCCTACTGGATATCTTCGCCAGAGTAATAGAGGTTAACACAAAGGCATCTTTGGACAAGATAATGTTTGTAGGTTGTAGGTCACTAACCTGCGTCTCAGTGAGGATGTTCATGTAGTACTGCTTCAGTGTGACGTCATCGAGCGTGTGTGTAGTGCGTGGTGTCGCACACAGACAAGCCGTGCACAGTTGATAGACATCTTCACAGTCGACTTCGACAAATCCACAATCCAGAACTTCCTCTTTGACCTTTTCTGTTGATGCGCCATGATACTGATCTCTCAACGCATCCATCTTGCAAGTTGCACAAAGCGGCACAATCAGCACTTTTGGGTCGCAACAAATCGAGTAAGTAGGTAGGTTTTAGGCGATAGGTCGATCGTGCCAAGATCGTGCGCCGACCATAGGACTATACATTATTATATGACCAGACTTTGGACTAAACCATGAGTTTTGTGAGGAACTGAGGAAGAAAAACACCACAGAGAAAGTACGTAACACCATGCAAAGTAGGTTAGGTATTGCATAGCACTCTAGCATTGATAGTGATCGTAGACCCTTTACGATAGATAGTGATAGATAGGTAGGATAGGAAGGAATATTAGTCTTGTGTCGGTCATGTACGAAGAACGATTAGGAAACGTTACCGCGCAATGAACGAAAAGAAACGTTTCCCTACGCTAGTCGCTAATCGGACATTCGTTCTATTAGGACATGACCGACCGACCGACCGAGCGAGCGCTAATCGGACATTCGTTCTATTAGGACATGACCGACCGACCGACCGACCGAGATTCTCGCTCGGTCGGTCGGTCGGTCATGTCCTAATAGAACGAATGTCCGATTAGCGACTAGCGTAGGGAAACGTTTCAGCGAGAAGGAGAATGGCGGGGCGGGCGGGAGCCATTCATTACATTACATTATTATTATACTTTAATAGAAGTGACAAGTAGTCAAGAGACTAGAATGACAGTCCTAAGCCTGTTTAGGTATGAAGGAAAATCTAATATTATTTAACTTTTTATTTCTGCAATGCAAACTGACACGTACAATTGTATAAATATGTGAATACAGAGTATAATATTCCTGAAGTTTCTGCTCTGCACGACAAGAAAGGTTAATCTAATAGCCCATTTATTATTCATCCAATCCAACGTCCTAATAGTACTAATAAAGCTGTTAGAGCTTACTGGTACACCGACTGAAATGTCCTAGTACGGAGCGCTCTCTGAGGACCGAGCAGGTAGGGACACGAAAAAAAGATCGATTCCTAGGTGGAATCGATTCTTCTCTTCCGATGCCAAGTACTTTTGGCATCGATACTTTTTTTTCGATTCTTTACCGATATGAGTACTTTATAGTTAGTATCGATTCTAGTCTTTGACTAACAACATGACGGAACTAAAATCCAATCCAACCGCGCCCCACAACCTGCCAGAAAAATATTTAATTGATGTCAATAAATTGATAGGTGATAGATAAGTTCTTGGCTGTGAATTTAAAATTATGCCTATGAAAAAGTGTAATTATACACAGTGAATATTAAGACACTCGCCGAAACCTTTTTGGTGTAAACCGTCGACACTATCGAGTTGTGGCACAATTTTCCAAATCGGGTGAAAAAAACTCGAAAACTCGAGTTCTTTCGTAGAAAACTAGAAAATTGAATAAACTTTTACCTAAAAGTTGACTCAATTTTCGAGTTTTTTTTAACCCGATTTGGAAAATTGTGGAACCACTCGAAAGTTTCGATGGTCTACACCAACCAGGTTTCGGCTTCAGAGTGTCTTAAAATTCACGGTGTATATATTGTTAATGTTATTTAAAAAATAAATTTAATTGCATGATTGATTTATTTCTTGTCTTGTTTTATTTCAAAATATATAAAGTATGAATATATATAAAGATTTACGTAAAAGTTTGTCATTTTCCAGACCATTCAGCTGTTTATTTTTTTCTACGTAAAAGTACTCGATACCTAGAAGTATCGATACTTTTGATACAGATACCGATACCGTATCGATACTTATTTTTCGATACATCATATGAGTACAGTATCGATACTTTTGTTTCGAAACCGTGTCCCTACGAGCAGGCATATTGTTTTATTCATAAGATCCAATGTCCTAATAGTACTAATAGAACTGTTAGAGTGTACTAGTACACTGACTGAAATGTACTAGTACGGAGCACTCTCTCTGATGACCGAGCAGGCACAAGACTACTAATTGATAAACAAAGGAAGGGCGCTGACAGCTTCAAACGTCAATTCTCGAAATAATGTTACCATCTACAGTTTGCTAGAGATGTTCTCATTCATTCTAAATAGAATGAAAAATCTGGTAAATATGTTCTAATATTACTTTACATTATGTTATTTTACAAATTACATATGATTTGAGCGTTTTAATTTCACAAAAGATAAAATTACGATATCCCCAAACGAGCAGGCCGGTTTCATCGGCGGCGGCGGCCAGTTATAATCGATACCGATAACGTAATTGACCGAGCGAGCGAAGCGTCTCCGTTTCAGGTTTGGGCAAAAATGCTTTCGTATGTCCGGTTGTTCTCCTCTACAGGTCGCATTTATGAACCGATTCTCGTGAAATTTTGTGAGCAGGTTGGAAAAATAAATAGAATTTTTTACTCGAGCCAGTTTTTTGATTTTTTTCAAAATGGCGGAGATATGGGGTTTTAAAATGTAAAAAAATCGCTACAACCCAAACGGCTCGATAGATATTAACAAATGAGGTGTCGTTGGATTCGTAAAGACCATGAGAGTGAAACAGATTATATAATTTTAGTAAAAAGTCAATATGGTTGTATTAAAGATCGCGAAATGTAGTTTACAAAGTTATTGGTGCGGCTACTTTCATACTGCATGTACGTAACCAGGTACATTCATAAGTTTGTATGTGTTATTGAAAGAAAATTATTTGGGTTATTTTTTTTATGTGTGTTAGCAGTTCAGCTTTCCCACCGACATACTCGCGAGGTCTACAGCTCACAGAGCCACTAGTAATAGTTACGTTACGAGTTTACGACACGAGTGAGCGTTGCACGTAGGTGTTTTAGATCTTCATCATCTTTAAGATATCATTCTATTTTGAGACTATAGAGTGAACTAAGTCATTCTTTTACCCATCACCATTTTTTTTTTCACCAAAAAGTGGCAACATCGGACCTGTCAGCGAACTCCCTTTGTTTATCAATTAGAGTATAGCGTTATTAGCGTTTACCATGGCGTTTGTTGACAAAAATTACAGCTACTCCTGACGTTTGGTTTAGTACAATAAAGAAATTACGAAGATTACTAGATATAGGATCGAATACCAGTGCTGACCACACGCTGACCATGCACCAATGAGATAAGTCAATTAAATCAAGTACATTATTATCAGTGATCGGAATAGGTAGAATGCCTTTTTTTCGGAAGGTT
Organism: Argyresthia albistria; assembly: GCA_963457715.1. Lineage (NCBI taxonomy): Eukaryota > Metazoa > Arthropoda > Insecta > Lepidoptera > Argyresthiidae > Argyresthia > Argyresthia albistria. The sequence goes on along the minus strand of OY735280.1, from coordinate 1,501,968 downwards.
CGGGATTAAACGAATTAGAATTAAAATAGTGCTTTAGTAGCCTGAAAAAAGAAAACACACACATACAGGTTAACGATGACACATCTTGGAGACTGTTAGTCTTGTGTCGGTCATGTACGAAGAACGATTAGGAAACGTTACCGTGCAATGAACGAAAAGAAACGTTTCCCTACGTTAGTCGCTAATCGGACATTCGGCCTATTAGGACATGACCGACCGACCGACCGAGCGAGAAGGAGAATGGCGGGGCGGGCGGGAGCCATTCATTACATTACATTATTATTATACTTAAATTTAATAGAAGTGACATCTTGACTAGAATGACAGTCCTAAGCCTGTTTAGGTATGAAGGAAAATCTAATATTATTTAACTTTTTATTTCTGCACTGCAAACTGACACGTACAATTGTATAAATATGTTAATACAGAGTAGGTATAATATTCCTGAAGTTTCTGCTCTGCACGAAAAGAAAGGTTAATCTAATAGCTCCATTTTTTATTCATCCAATCCAACGTCCTAATAGTACTAATAAAGCTGTTAGAGCTTACTGGTACACCGACTGAAATGTCCTAGTACGGAACGCTCTCTGGTGACCGAGCAGGCATATTGTTTTATTCATAAGATCCAATGTCCTAATAGTACTAATAGAACTGTTAGACTGTACTAGTACACTGACTGAAATGTACTAGTACGGAGCGCTCTCTCTGATGACCGAGCAGGCACAAGACTAAGGAATATAGGATGAGGATGATGGATGATGTGTGTGATGTGATGACAGGACACAGTGTTGCGAGCCCTGTAATCTAGCGGATGGTAGAATTCTTCTAGAAATACGGTAGATTCTCCTGAATTACGGTTAGATATTCAAACAGAATACGGTAAAATTACCTTGACTATTATATAGGTGGATCTACTGAAGCTACTATGAAAATGTACTACGAAACCCGGACACGACTCTATCGAAGATTTTAGCTCTAAATATTCTCTCTCTGTGGCGTCCATTAGAGTCTGGCCAGCGAGTGCTGTCATTTGGTAGTTTTTCAAACTTTGAAGCTGGCAACATTATTAACGTCAAACGAATTTTTACTTTGTTTATACTTGGCTTGCAACATTTTGATACTTTACTTGACCATTTATTATTTTTCTTTAATTTCAGCTACTATTCTGTTCTTTTGGTTATACATCTATTTAAATGTGGTTGATTGCAATTACTCATAATTGTTTCCAGGTGGCTTAAATATGGGTTTTGAATTATATGAGTCTGATTGTGATTTTGAAACAGAATAATACACGCTCCCGCGTGTTCGCATCGCATCGGCTCGTATAACGCAAACCGTGAACTCGTATGGGCGTATGATGGGCGATACGAGTCCGAGCCGACTCGTATCACGATCCGAGTCGGCTTCAAATATGATCCGGGTGATTCGAGCGAGTCGAGCAAAATCGCGACTCGTCGTATCATCGCTACGAATGACTGACCGTAACTGAAATTGATTTGACTCGACATCATGACTGATGGAATTGACTGTCATTCATGCATGACTGATGGAATTGATTGACGCCTGCATGAGCGTAACAAATATAGCTGCGGCGATGGGCTTGTCACGAAAAATGGACTATTGTATCACTGGCTTAAACTGTGCACAGTTGCGTCTCGTGACACCCCGTATGGGAAAAGGCGTGACGCTATGTAATGTTATAGGTACCTACCATACATACATACATTACAAGATTCGCAAGCATAGATTCTTTCTTCTTTTTTTTATTAATGGCGTCCTAACCTCTTTTGAGCTTAATTTTGCCAGTGTCAAGTGGTCAGGTTCTCATTGTTAAAGTGTATAGAGCAAGTGTTCAGATCACAGATTACAATGTATGTTCAGATTCTACGTGCACCACAGACTACAATTATAAATGACTTGTACTTGGCCGATTTTAACATAAATTGTAAGAAAACTTCTACTAAACCCTTCGATCATATGTATATTAAGGGTATATATAGTCTGGCTAGTGAAAGAAGTCCAAAGAAAACCGCGGCAAATTTAAAAAATCTTAATGTGGCCACATTTACTGTACACCGAATTAAAGGAGTTGATACTTTGATGTTTTTTTTATTTTATTGTATTGTTCGATACCTATTTACTCTCATGACTTGGTTGATTGGTTGAAAAAGAGAATATTATATTAGTAAAAACGCGCATTCGTAAATTCATAGAGCATGGAATGGGTTAGGTAAGTAGGTACCTACTGAATATTTTTTTTACCTTGCCATACAGTTTCCCACTGCTGGGCAAAAGCCTTCATTTCGAGTCTATAGTAAACATACTTAATTAATAAACTTTATTATTCTGTTTCATAGTCACAATCAGACTGAAATAATTCAAAACCCGTATTTAAACCACCTGGAAACAATTATGAATAATTGCAATCAACCACATTTAAATAAATGTGTAGTACCTATCCAAAAGAACAGAATAGTAACTGAAATTAAAGAAAAATAATAAATAGTCAAGTAAAGTATCAAAATGTTGTAAGCCGAGTATAAACAAAGTAACAATACGTTTGACAAGAAAATAAAGTTGCCATCATCAAAGTTTGAAAACTACCAAAGGACAGGATTCGCTGGCCAGACTCTATGATCGAAGACTAAACCCCTTTAAATCATAGCTGAAACCAAATCATATCGCGATTCAGAATACACCTAGCGACATCGTATGTACAATCAAAGTGAAACTAATCCTGCCGATTCCTGCTACCGCAAGTATGTAATAATACCTAACATGATTATCTAGAAATCAGGGCTGAAATTGCATAATGTTTGAGTTTTCCTTGGCTTTGCAGACTAAAAGTCAACAATCCAACTCTAATCACGTTCAAAATTTTAAGCTTGTGGGTTTGCTAGAAGTACCTTAGAATTTTGACGATCGGTGAATCAGTGAGTCAGTCAGTGCCAAAATTGAGGAACAAAAAAAAACAAAATATAAAATCGCAACTGGTTTATTCTCTTAGATTCGAGATTTCAGATTTTTTGTATTTTCTTCACATCTTCACAAAACTACAGATTTACACTTTCGAAGTTTACACAGCATGATGCAATATACATGCTCCTTTAGAATGAGAGTGAGAGATCACTCCCACAGGCTAGTTTACCAATTTTATACAACTTTTATTGTAATACAGAATTATTTTGACAAATTCTTCCTACAAACAGATAGACAATAATTATAGTGGCGCCGATACAGTGAAGCTGTGGGATCTAAGTTGCATCATCTCATGCTCACAGAAAAATCAAATTAAGACATTTACACTTAAAAATAATGTTAGACAAGATACTCTGTGAAAGATCTTTTTTAAGTTTTTTGTTACTTACGAGAGTAAAATTATGGTTTTTTTGTTGAAAAGTTGAGTAAATGATGACTTAGTTAATGACAGCGTTTGAGGTCTAAAATTTTTTCACAGAGTACATCCTCTTGTCTTTTCGAATATAAAACTTACTGTTGAAGAGTTTTGAACATTTTTTCATAAGAATACAAAATACACTTTAACTACTCACATGACTTCGGTAAGGCTACATTTTAAGGCCCTGTTACACTGACCACATGCAAGAAACATACAGTGTAAATGGGCCTTAATTAAAATATCTTAGTATAAACTTGTTTTTTTTTTCGACAAGACCCCATAAGCGCAGCATGTGCCTCATTGTGCAGAGATAGAAAACGAAAGAAAAAAAATACTCAGAAATGCAAAAACGTAATTTTAAGCACATACATCACTTACAGGTTTTTATTTTTTTAACTATTTCAAAGTTTTTTTTTTATAGATATTTTCTCAAGACAATCGTATAGGTACCACTTAACACGAGAAATATGTAACTATGAAATTATTACCTGAGATCATTTTTTTCGGTTTTTTATTTTTAATTTGTATTTTTTTTGTAATTTCTTGTTATTCGCTAGAAATAAGAAAGATGTAAGTATAAAATTCTATTAATTACTAAACTACGAAAAATAATAATGCCGAAATACTATAATATGTTTTTAAACTCAATTTAGAGTTAGTCGATAGAAACGATAGAAAATATATTAATTAATAATAATTGATATAGGTATTTACTAAATTAGTTACAGAAAGGTACATTTTTAAAAAATCGGTGGACATTTTTTTTTTCACAAAACCATTCATTCATCGCAATGTGACTCGATTTCTTTAAACAGAACTATTTTATTTTATATACAGGAGAGAAACCTTAAAATCTACAAAATATGGAATATTTTCTTTTTTTTTTCATCATTTTCTCTTATAAAAAAATCATCACAGTAAGAAAGCTATGGAAGCTGCGCGTGGGCATCGTTTCTTCGTAAACGCAAACGACATACTTCGATAAAAATCTTTATCTACTCTTAAAATGTAAAAATTATAGTTTAATAAAGCTCTGTGTAGATATATTGAATTGTCGCGTCGTCAATGTAAACGTTGCCCGCCCGAAACGCTACTTAACACAAACATACATATATAGGAGGTCATCCGTAAACAACTACGGGTCGTCTACTGAAATATTATACTCTTTAAACTGTAGTTTTCTAAACATTGATGTAAACGCAAATATTAAAAAAAAACTATGGTGCTGAGCAAGAATCTCAATATTATGCCAACCAAAACCGTCCCTAAGGGATCATTCAACAATTACGTGATCACCGGAAGGGGGGGGGGGGTCGGGTGCTTGTATATACATCGGATTATTTGGGGGGGGGGGGGGGGAAGAATCCATGATTACGTCATCTGCGCTTCGTTTCCGACAATAAATTATATTTTTATCACACCTGCTCTGAAAATACATACTAATTATACCAATTAGAGGGAAGAAACGCCTTTATCCCGCCCTTCAAATCCTTTCATCCCAAGGTATGGAAGTTTGTATGAAAATCCTTCCGACCCAAGGGTGGGAAGTATGTATGAAATTCCATTACATACCCGGTTTTTATTTTTATTTTTATTTGTCAGCAGTCATACTGCAAAGAGACTTTAACTGTCTACTAATTAAATTTCAAGTAAATTGTTACTGGCCACATACAGTTTTTTTTTTACCAGTTACCAACCTCCTTGGTGCATACAGAAAATTAAAAACGAAATTATTTTTGTATATAAAACGCGCGGAATCACGGAAGAAGTGGCTGCATGACCTTATGATCTTAGCCTACTCCAGAAACGGGCGAATAAAAAAAGGACAAGCCCGCGCATTTTCGCAAAAACTTCGATTGATTTAGCATTTATCTTTGTGTTTTTTGTAAAATATGGATACTTCGAGCGACAGTGATGATGTTATCCCTAACACACCGCCAGAACTATTAGAGACGGCCCAAGAAGTTGTTGATAATCTGTTGCCGGAAAAATCTAAATGCAGATACAACAGTACTTGTACTTTTAACTAAATATAAACATTTCTATGCATTTATGTCTATAATTTTCCTCGTAGGTGTAATAAAAAGCACTATACATACCTCAGGATAAAGTACAGTTCCATACCTCAAATGGTTTGCGCCCCTCGCAAGCTCGTGGCGCAAATGCCATAATCTCGGTATGGAACTGTCACTTTCTTCCCTCTGAAGTAATGTACTATTAAATATTTACGTCCAATTTTGAAGTTTATTACTGGTAACACTTACTATTACATAGATGAAACGGGATTTCCCCTGCTATAGACAAACTGTGGAACAGTGTGACCAGATTCAGTATTTTTATACTTTTTCGGCATATTTTATCGACTTTTCCAAGCATCAGTATTGTTATAGGTATATTGGAGGAAGTAAGTAAGTATTTTGGGTATATTTTAGGTAAAAAGTTATCAAAACTGTAACTTTATAGTTCTTACCTAGCATTTTGACAAAATGACACACCCTCTTCCCAAATTTAGGTCATTTAAGACCCATAGAAACGTGTCAGTACTAATAAACAGCAAAATTTTAAGCACGGACGAAGATGACGTAATCAACGCGAGGGGGGGGGGGGGTTAAAAACAAAAGATTACGCTGTGATCACATAGAGGGGGGGGGGGGGGTTAAAAAAACGGCCAAAAATGATCACGTAATTGTTGAACGATCCCTAACTGACAAAAATACGGATGACCCCCATCTGCAATACTCCATTTATGTTTAAATTCACAGTGTTATTCGAAGATCGGATTTTTTTTTATGCAAAGATTTCAATTTAGCAATTGCACTATGTCTGTGTCGAATCCTCACATATTGGTTCGTTCAAAATATCTCAAGTTTTACAAAATAAATTAGCCTACTTTATGTAAATATAAAAAAAAAAACCGCGTGCTGACACCCTCAGTTGACCCGCACAGCAACAAATAGAAGCATTTGAGGAAATTTGAAAATGGATCACGGAATTTTGACTAAGATTTCAAAGTTGGGATCACATATTGTCGAGTTTCCTAAAGTTATACTTTACACTGTATTGGGCGAACTAGTAGGAATATTTAAGAAAGTATATCTGGCCCTTAGTATCAATTAATATCCTTTGCTAGGGTGACACCGCACTTGACTTTATTTTTATATTGAAACCGCATGACATCCGCTATTCAGTGCGTTGGTTTTATGCAGTTTCATACAAAAAAACAAAAGCTTGTCAGCGTTGATGCCAAAAGTTCGTACACGTTCGTTCGTCACATTTCTGTTACAAAACGCCCAGTAGGCTTTATTATGAACATGACCAGGCTTTATGATGTCCAAAGTTCAAAGGTAACCCACACGCTTCTCTTCTCGAGGTGTCCGATCATTTTGTTTGTGGCCGGGGATACATGAAAATCACAGAGGTCAAATTTTCTTTTCAATAATGCAAAAGAATTTACACAAACATAATGTTGACTGAAACGCTTGAGTGCGGGTCGTAGATTAGCGGGTCGGCTGGCGGGTCACTGGCGGGTCACTGGCGGGTCACTGGCGGCTGGCGGGTCAGTTGTCGCAGTACACGGGCAGCACGGGGCTGCGCGGCCAGTCGCTGCTCTCCTCACACTCGCTGCTCTCGCTGCCAGATCTGAGAGGGACGGCACGACACGTTTCAAACATGCTCCGTATAGTATCGACAAATGATACAATTTCGTTGTAACAGAAAGGTGTAGTCATATTTTAGGTGGTTGCTAGGGAGATCCTTTTAAGCAACTTTCACTATGAAACCAATTTGATCAGAGCAACTTTGTTTTTCACTTCTCTATACAAAATATCGTCAGACTCAGAACATATGGAGACATGGAAAATAAAGTTGCTCTGATCAAATCGGTTTCATAGTGAAAGTTGTTCAGAATGGTGTCCTCAACAACCCCCTTAAATATGACTACACCTTTCTGTTACACCCTGTGTACCGGTGGCTGGCAGCCTGGCGAGCGCTGCAGCTGATATAATTTTAAGTTAGGTATTGAGTAGGACTGACTGATGGACAAGACAGGAAAATATGATTGTTGTGATGCGAGACAAAGATGATGTAATATCTGGCAATTTCATGCCCGATTTCACCAACAGTTAGGGGTCACTTAGCTCTTTTTCTTACCTCTGTTTCGGAGACCGACCCCTTAAATTTAGGGAGTCCCCTAGTTGCCTACAATGGCCTACATAACCTTAAACTTAGGTTAAAGTGAAACAACCGGTAGGTGACCCCTGAAAGGAAATAAAGTGTCACCTAAAGATAGGGATTGTTGATGAAATCGGCCATTATTGTTTTTCATCACTGTTACTCATTGATACAAGGTCAGCACCGGGATTCGAACCTGCATCTCCTACATGAGAAGCAAGCGTGATATCCCACAAGACCAAGGAGCTCTACAGGGTGTAACAAAAAGGTGTAAGTATACCCTATCCAATATAACAGTAACTTGACAGCTAACCTAAAACTTCATAAAATCCAAATAATAATATATTTTAGTGCTGATAGCAGTGATGGCGATGACAACTCTTCTGTTAGTTCAACTGAATAAACAATTTCGATTCTTTCCGATTGTTTTGGTAACATGCCTAGTGTTAAAAAAGTGGATTTTAAGAAGTTTTAGGTTAGCTGTCAAGATGCCTGATATATTGGATAGGGTAGTCATTTTTAGGGGGTTGTTCGGGACATCATTGTAAACAACTTTTACTATGAAACTGAACAGAGTTACTTTATTTTTTCATTCCACCGCCAACTATTGTAATACTTGGAGAAAGGTTCGTGCGACGGTTTCACTGGCTACTACTTTACAGGTTTCCTAGTGTAGTATCCAGGGCACCTGCGTATTACTCACCTAGTGTTACTTTCCAACGGCTTTTACATTTTAAGTTCCCTGATGTAATTACTAGTTTATTTAAGTTGTTTTTGTAACACGGATAAATAAATAATTTAATTTAATTTAATTCCTCCACACGTTATGCAGTGGCAGTGGCTGCGGGAGGCACAGGACCGGAGCGGACGGCGTGGTGAAGAGGAGGTATACCCAGCAGTGGGTCAATGTGGACTGACATGATGATGATGATGATACGTCATGTGCCAAGCGATTCGCTGATATGTATGCAGAAGTGAAAAATAAAGGGAAACTTGTTCAGAATCTCCTTACAACCCCCTAAAAGATTACTACATCTGTCGCCTACACCCTGTATAATGTCCCCTCTCTAGAGCCACAGAATAACTAATAGTACTACGCACAGAAGGTTCACTGCCGAGCGAATAAATAAATAAATATTCCATTAGACACCGCTGACACGTTGCCGATCACGCAGGGTTGCGACTAGCACTCAGTTGTTTTCGGCGTCATTGTTTTCACGCGGCCAGCGCGCGCACCGAGAGCCGAGCGACAACCATGTGACAAAGAGCGACTGGCGCGTATAGCCGGCCGTAGATAGTAGATACCTACTCAGCGAAGTGAAACCCCCTGCTAGTGCGGTGCGAGTGTGTTTGTGTGTGCGTACCTGTTCCTGGCTGGCGAGCTGTCCGCCATGTGCTGCTCCTCGATGGTGGGCAGCAGCGACGTCAGCCGGTCCGTCGGCCGCAGCACCTGCAACCGAGCGAGGACAGCCGACTCGTTAAGCAGCGCCGACACAATCAGGGGAGGCACCGAGCGGATTCGTGCGAGTGTGGGTTTCTACGAGTGTACAGGGATAAGCTGTTGACAAGGAACAAGTTCGCTTACCTTGAGCGTGCGTTCGCTGAGCCGCCACACGAGGCGCTGTCGCTGCGGCGCGGCCGCGCGCGCCTCGTACCGCGCCAGCACGGAGCGCACCAGCTGCCCCAGCGCGTACAGGGACGAATCACTCATCTGTGGAGGGGGGAAGGTACAATACATTGTGTATACTTTTAGTATGGGCACAGATTAATAAAGAGTTAGGAACAGATTGGACACTGTACATAATCGTTCAACTAAAAAGCGACCCTTGCTACAACGCAACAAAGTACAATTCATGCTGTGTAGCGCGGCGCCCGCACTTCGATTACTTGCCTAAAAGTTGCCTCTCTTTCTGTCGCGTAACTCTATCCTCGTCTGAATGTAGATCCACCCACTAATACAATATTCAACCATTCATCATGTTGCCGGACGATATTTTAAACATATCAACTTTTTTTGGTTGAATATTTTAACTAATATTTTCAACCAAAATAATTATCGATATTTTTATTTATCAACTAACCATTAACCATAAACCAATAAAAAAAAACAACCATTATTCTCATCTTTAGTCTGAAGCGGCCCGTGAAACTAAGGGTTGTCTCTTGTGACAAATAAAACTGGATATTTACTTAATGAACCACTTACTATTATTATTCTAGATTTGTGAATAACATTTATAATATAGGTAGTATAGGTACCTGCCTAACCTTTTACATAATGGCCAGAAATCCTATCGACAGTCAGTAGGACAGTGACCTTTATTCATCTGTGCAGTGACGAAACGTCATCAAACAAAGCATGCAGTATTTCTTCGCCTTCATTTTAGTAAGTAACTACACGCGGGGCGCGCGGGGCTAGATAGAACGGCACGTGCAACCCGGGCGGCGCTCGGCAGCCCACTGAGTCGGGCCGTGCAGCGGGGCCGCGGATCTACTTGTCGCTTTACAGGTAAAGAGCGGAGTGTCACACGCCTGATATGGGTAACTAAGTAGCTTTCTACCGCGTGCGATCTGTCATCTGGGACATTTATCAGTACTTTTGTTATATGGACAGACTTGTAGGCATGGAACCAGTGTCCCACCCTGGGTTATTTTAATTTCATGTGGCCAGATCAGAGGGGTTACTATCAACTCTTATAGCAGGACCTAAACCGGGCAGTTTTGCTTTTTCAATGTTATGAATTTGTATGAAAAAGGCAGAACTGCCCGGTTTAGGTCCTGCTATAAGAGTTGATAGTAGCCCCTTAGGTCTTGCGGAGCTTTTCTTTTTAGTCTCTTAAATGTCGATGTCTCTGCCATCAGGTTTGTAGCCAATACGCTCGGACGCCCTCCCAATCTAGTTTTGTATCTTTTAAGGCTGGATATATGATTTATTCCTGCACTGTGGGAATCGTCAAGATCGCTTTATGGCGCATGTATCTATTGATCACTCAAACCGAGATAGAACAACTGAGATAGAACACACTGTCGCAAAAGCAATCCCCAAAGTATCTGCGGTGAATTAAAAACAACCGTGTAAATTGTGACGACCTCTGTGGCGCAGCGGTTACGCATCTGCCTACCATTCAAGGGGTTCGAATCCCGGCTGGGGACGTTAAAATACCCCGGGTCTTGCACGTTTGTGATGTCGCTGTTTCTGGTTCCCACGACACAGGGTATCCTAGAGTGGGGCCAGAAGCAATGTATGTGGCTGTATGTTTATGTTTACAATATTAGGCACACTCACGTTGCAGAAGGCCTGTAGGTCGGGCGCGATGTCGAACAGCGAGTAGGCCTCGTCCGGCACCGGCGGCGAGCCGCTGGCCTCGGCCGCGCGCGACCACGCCAGCAGCTGCGTCTCTGTGCGGGGACAGCGGGTCAGTATGTGTAAATTACAACTGTCTAACTATCACAGTTCATGAGATACAGCCTGGTGACAGACGGACAGACAGACGGACGGACGGACAGCGGAGGCTTAGTAATAGGGTCCTATTTTACCCTTAACAAACAAAAGCAAGTGGGCGTTATAAGTTCAAAGGTTTTATTAACCAGGAATAGTAATTACAGGTTTACTTAATCTAAAACGTTGGTAAGTTCTATAGTATGATATTCAAAATATGGCATTAACTTCTGCACGTCTTCTGTCGTCGGCCATAAAGAACGAACATATTGCAACGATTAGGCGACGAATAACACTGAACTTCTTTGGAGGCGAGTAAGTAGTGAGCAGGCGAATTTCCTTTATCCTTTATTTTATCATTATATTTTTCTTAGATAGGTTTGTCACCCACCCTGGCAGCAAACTTTTGTTTCACGTGTTTTGCATATAATACTAAGTAGCTATAAGTGGTAGTCTATAAGTGACTTTCTGTTTTCATAAGTTGCCTTGTAATCAGTTGTTGTTAGTCGATGGCTTCCCTAAAATCTAATAAATAAATAAATAAATAAAAGAAGAACGGTCGGTGCCGGACTCACCGAGGATGTAGTACAGCAGGACCAGCGCCAGCTCCGAGGAGCGCGCGTTCGCGCAGCGGTAGTCGCAGATCACGATCTCCAGCAGGTTGAGCAGCGCGCTCTCCTGCAACCGAACC
>OY735280.1:1422054-1490071 GCA_963457715.1 Argyresthia albistria | reverse complement strand
ACACAAAAAAGTTTCTTTCAAATGAGGTCGAATCTAAGTTCATAAATGCTATTCATCCTTCTTGCTTGCTTTAAGCAAACAGACACTTTGTTTTCCTCGTGAGATTTAGGCAAAGAATTCAATCTTTCAGGGGCCCAATGCTGCTCTGGGAAACGCGTTAAAATTGGAACGCCACCGCTTCTTAAACGCCCGAAATGGCGTCATTTGGTATTCCGGTAACACATCGCAAATGGATTGCCAGTAATGGCAAGGCGTTTTTCCGGCATTCTCGCGGCGTCGCACATTGCTAATGGAACGCATATTTTAGTAGCATTGCCCCCCAGCATAGACAAGATTGAATATCTGTGCCTAAAACTCATGAGGAAAACCAAATGCCTGTTTACTTCCCGTTTGCAGCTGTTTCAGAACAGGGCAGCATTGACTGATGTTAATGCAGCCTGATGAATATTTATAACTCCGGTCTTATCGGTCGCTACTTATAACACCGCAACACAACACTGCGCCGCCTACGAACATGGTTGACTCTGGAATAAAGCTGCCAAGTGCCATTGGAGACAGCCCGTCACTCGGAATATTTAAAAGTCGGTTGAAAGAACACTAACTTTCTCTTTGTTTTATTTACTATTTATATCCATTAATTCTGGTACCTATCTATGTACGTATTTGTATGTAGTTTATTTTATTTTTTTATTTTATTTAAGTATTTGATGTTGTACACTTGGTTCTACCTATTGTTGATTTATTTCTCCTTTCCATCCTGGGTTTACTGGAAGAAATCTCTTGTTAGAGATAAGGTCGCCTTTGTACATGTTATTTCCATTTTAATTGTCATAATGTATTGATTAGTCTGCAATAAAGTATATTGATGACTAAAGTTTAACCGGAATCGGTTCAGCCACTCACCCAGCTCCTCCACGGACACCCGCCGGGGGGGCGTTGGTCTCGCGCGCGTGCGCGTCGATCGCGATGTTCATGCAGGACACGTGATGCACGGCACGTGGCACGGACGCACCTTCATCTTCGTCAGGAATCTGGGGGTGGGGGGGACATTCGTTAGGGTCAAAGAGGTTCGACCAAATTTTTTGGCATGATAGAGGTCGTCTAAGCTGAAATGACGCGCCCCACTCCTTGGTTTTGTATGACAAGTAAATACGAAACCAAGGAGTGGGGGGCGTCATTTCAACTTAGACGAGCTCTACCACTTGCATATAGTCACTACAATTTTTGCATGTACCACTTGCATATATGTAGTCACTACAATTTTTGCATGGTACCACTTGCATATAGTCACTACAATTTTTGCATGGTACCACTTGACTTGCATATATGTAGTCCACTACGATTTTTGCATGGTAACACTTGCATATAGTCACTACTATTTTTGCATGGTACCACTTGCATATAGTCACTACAATTTTTGCATGGTACCACTTGCATATAGTCACTACAATTTTTGCATGGTACCACTTGCATATAGTCACTACAATTTTTGCATGGTACCACTTGACTTGCATATATGTAGTCACTACGATTTTTGCATGGTAACACTTGCATATAGTCACTACTATTTTTGCATGGTACCACTTGCATATAGTCACTACAATTTTTGCATGGTACCACTTGCATATAGTCACTACAATTTTTGCATGGTACCACTCGCATATAGTCACTACAATTTTTGCATGGTACCACTTGCATATATAGTCACTACAATTTTTGCATGGTACCACTTGCATATTATTATAGTCACTATTTTTTTTTTGCCTCTTCTCTACTTTAGAACCACTGTGTTAGTAGGAACTTGCACGTTCATATACAAGGTGTAAATGAATTAACGCAAAATGAAAAACTACTTTGTTAGGGACATCACTATGAGCAACTTTCATTATGACACCGATTTGATCAGAGCAACTTTATTTACCTGAGTGGGTCAGCTGATTTGTATGGAGAAGTGAAAAATAAAGTTGCTTTGATCAAATCGGTTTCATCATGGTTCGATGTCCCTAACAAAGTACTAAAATAAAAATAAATAAATACTACTAATACTGAATAAATGTACTTTCTATTCTATTCTATAGTAGTTTCTCATTTTGCGTTAATTCATTTACACCTTGTATAGGGAAGTTTGTGGAGGCTGCCTCGCGAGCTTAAACGTTGCTTGGACGGGCGCTTGGCCACAGAGGGCTCATGATAATGTAGTAATAATGATTATTGTATTAGCACACCTCGGACACTCCATAGAACGCTCGTAAAATAATCACCTATTACTACTACATAACCAAATGATGTTTGTATACGTGCAAATGTGGGCGTAAACTTTGCTAGGGCTGGTGGCGCGGCAAATGCAGCGATATTAAAGTATACGCGTCGTCACTCGTCCGGCGTTCAGCCCTGTCTATTGATCCTTTAACCAATCCTTTGACGCCAGGGGTGGGGTGCGGTATCTGAATCAGCGCGGGGAAGGGAGTGGCCGTTCTGTACGGAGTACTATTATCTCTTCTGTGGTATTAGGCCAGCTGCAATCTGCATCTGACCAAGACCGCCTCATAAAGAAGAAGATGCTGATGATACACCCTATCCAATATAACAGAACTTGACAGGTGTCAATCTAAGCCAGTGAGTGAGGGGATATTGCTCATAAAAATCGATTAACCAAAAGAATCGTTAACCCTTTGAACACTTGTGAATCGGGAAGATGTCTAACATTTTATTCTTGACTCTTCAGTTACCTTAAATATGGTTGAAAATGAAATAATATCTTTAAGTGATGGCGATGACAACTCTTCAGTTAGTTTAACTGAATAAACAATTTCGATTCTTTCCAATTGTTTTGCTAACATCCCTAGTGTTTAATAACCGGCCAAGTGCGAGTCGGACTCGCGCACGAAGGGTTCCGTGCCATTATCTATAAAAAACCGCAAAAAAAATATGTATGGGAGCCCCCCCTAAATATTAATTTAATTTTAATTTAATTATTTATTTTTTAAGTAAATAATATACTCAATATATTGTGAACATTTAAGCGTCTACCTGCTAGCATTATCAATATCGAGCAAAAAAATCACGTTTGTTGTATGGGAGCCCCCCTTAATATTAAATTTCTTTTGATTTTTAGTATTTGATGTTATAGCGGCAACAGAAATACATCATCTGTGAAAATTTCAACTGTCTAGCTACCACGGTTCATGAGATACAGCCTGGTGACAGACGGACGGACGGACGGACGGACGGACAGACGGACAGCGAAGTCTCAGTAATAGGGTCCCGTTTGGCACCCTTCGGGTACGGAACCCTAAAAAGTGCATTCTACAGGGTGTAACAGAAAGGGGTGTGCAAGCCGAAAGAGGGTTGTTAGGGACATCATTCTGAACAACTTTCACTATGGGACCGACTTGATCAGAGCGACTTTATTTTTATTAAGTCAGTACATTTCGGGCCTAGCACCCAGCTGATCTGTATGGTGGAGTGAAAAATAAAGTAGCTCCGATCAAGTCGGTCCCATAGTGAAAGTGGTTCAGAATCATGTTTCTGACAACCCTCTTTCGGCTTGTACACCCCTTTCTGTTACACCCTGTATAAAGTTTTAGGTTAGCTGTCAAGCTGCCTGTTATATTGGATAGGGTCTGTGAGCTCACCTGTCGAACAGATTGACCGCGTAAATGAACACGTCGACCGGCAGATCGTACCAGACCTTGAGGCACCGCAGCACGTGAGCGGCGCCGTCGCGCGCGCCCGCCGACACCTCCCCGGACTGCGGCTGCGGCAGAGACGTCACGTTTACACACACGCATCGCTGTATGTGTATGTATGCATGCTAAGTAGTTCCCTAGACCGGAACTGACAGACATACATACATACAGACAGACGAAAGCAAAATCGTCCTCCTATCTTGTCGAAATGGAGCCGTTCGCCCGCTCGGTCAATTAGCTGACCACACACGGTCACACCTCGGACACTCCATAGAACGCTCGTAAAATAATCACCTATTACTACTGCATAGCCTAATGACATTTGTACACGTGCAAATGTGTGCCTAAACTCGTTCGTTTGTGAATGTGTGCGTTCAGCGCCTAAACAAAGTGCCTCCCGAAGAGGCTACCCGACTCCGGGGTGAGGTGCGGTATCTGAATCCGCGCGGGGAAGGGACCGTTCTGTACGTAGTACTATTATCTCTTCTGTGACAGAACCCGCCATATCTGCCTGACAGTCGTCTGGCGGGAAAACCTGCCAATGTATGGCAAGAACAGGCACATTTGAAAGGTAATTCTGTGAGTATACCGGTCGCCTATTATGGCTATCTGTGACCGCGAACGTTGTGGCTCGGAATATGACGGTCGCGTTCAAATTGTAGCATTAAGCCAGTGGATTTTTGAGACCTTCGAAAACCAATTCGCATTCGCAACAAGCAGCAAAGCGCAACTTTCGTGCACGAATTGATAAAAACGCCATTTTTGAAAATACATTTCCGTGATTTCAACAACGAGTGGTCCCACCCACTCGTTTCTTGATTTCTACTAGTAGAAAATGACCATTCGCGGTTTCGCCACACCTTGACACAATGACATTATAACTTTTTAATTAACGTTCTGTTCCCCCTAACCCATTACCGGTTATTAAATCAATGCGTTATTTCTCACCGTTTTTTTTTTTGCGTGAAACGAAATCTCTTAAAGGTTTTGAATAATAATGGTAACACAGCTTTCGAATGATTCAAAAATGCATAGAAAGAGGACCATTAGAAAATAAATTCGCACACGTTTTACTTTCGAGCGCGAATTCAAGAATCACTTTCACTTTTTCAAAAATACATCTCCTGGTCTCCGAGGGCCTGGTGTTTTCCCTCCAGATTATTCGGAGGTGGTAGGTGCTTCGCACGCATTATGTGGCGTGTACTGCAGTTTTCAGGACATACATTGCTTCTAGCCGGGAGTATACCCTCTGTTGTGCTGATTTCGTCTCGACAAGGAGACGAATTGGGTACGGAAACGGAAATATGGCCGCTGGTAACGTCCAGTAGAATATGAGTCCAGACCACGCGCTTACTATAAACCACAGATACTTATAATATTATACTAATACAGATAGACCGCCTAAAACCAAATATGACACCGGCGTAAACTGAGATGCTACAGAACAGATTTTTCGATGGTGCACAGATGCTAATGTGCAGCACCATCGAAAAATTGCAAATACCACGAGATGGCGAAGAGATGTATAGGATTTATTCTAAGATTAGCGCCACCTAAAAGTATGCTAACTGAAACCATGACGTTTTAAGTACAAATCTTACTCCTCACGCCACCTCTTTTTTACGAAGGGTTACTAATTCTAATTTGTATGGGATGAGCACCCTGTGCTATAAAGGCACTAACTGTGTTTTGAATCAAAACACAGTTACTGCGTTTATCGGCCAGCCAGCCAGTGAGCTTCTGAGCCAAATTCGCCCTGCAAACCATCTCAATCATAAAATTATTAATTTCGACATTCGCCGAGAGCATTAAGTCGGCAATTCCTACGTTCACCGGAAGCACACGAGCAGGCTAGCGCCGCGTTCCGTAACATCGACCATCGGCGCCATAATCGATTACAGCGTCTACAATGCCATTCCGAATCAGTTTTTGACGTGACAACGATATCTCAAAATGGTTGCATGACGTCATGAATGACATCATCAACTCCGCCATATTGAGATATCATCGACCATCGATGACCATCGTCGAGAGCGTGAGCACTGATAGATCGGTCAAAGTGACAGCTGTCATTCTGTACCGGGCGGTGAAAAGTTTGTTTGTTTATAACTTTAATTCATTTCTGAAGTCGTATTATTAGTATTATGTATTATTATATTATGAATTCTCAGCCGCAGCCTGTTCTCACTCACTTTCAATCAAAACCAGCTCAAAACGATGATCTAAATTGTTATTCTACAAAAGTTTGGTTAGAATGGTTTGACATCTGTCAGTGTCGACGTCTACCGTCGCGTTTTATCGTTCCGAATGGATATCTGTGATAGACGCAGGTGGTCGTGATTTCCCATTCGGAACGGTCATGATGGTCGTGACGTCACGTGAGCGATGATAGCGCTGATAGCTCGTCGCGGAACAGAAGGTAGATTAGCGACGACCTTACTCGATTGCGCGGGAGCCGAAAATAACGCGTTATCGCCGAAACAGCTGCGCTGTCGGCAAACAACAACACCGCTCACCTTGCGGCGACACTGACGACTCCGTTCACAACAACTTCGTTAAGCTATAGCTAGGTGTATGTACCACGACCCATACAAATCTATATGTAGGTAAGAAGGCCCGAAACGAGGGACAGAATGTAAACAATCGGATCTTTACTGAGTTACATTGCGATAGCGATTATTATCTCTCGTGAGCGAACCCCTTCACTCTCAGAAGCACACCACTCGAACGACCGAACAATGGCGAACTATTGTTATATAAGATGTGTCGGCGAACCAGTTAAGAGGAGGCCTTTGTCGTTGCGTAGTTCGTAGTACAGGAAATCTGCCTGTACAGAAAATATCAACATTTGAGCCACCCGCGTAATTGTGAGTTTTAATTTGTACATAATTTTTTATTTACATTCTTTATCTCGTTATAATAGCCTTACCTATGTTTACCCGAGTTTAAGCTTAACTCGGCGTTTAACTAGTCGGGCTTAACGTGTCATGCGATACACGGAGCGTCTGATAATGGCCAACACCGCATTCGAACCTGCATCTCCCGCTTGAGAAGCAAGCGAGAAACCACTGAACCACTGACCTCAGTTCCTCATATTGCCCGTCACAAATTCTTTGTCCAATAGATTGCAAGCAGAGGGCACTAAATTCAAAGTATATTATAAGGCAAGATCGATACATTTGCATAGCCAAGGATTTTTGAAGTAAAACTTCTTGGGGCACGGGGGTAAAATTTATTTAACCTCTCAACTGTGGGTTATTCATATATTTGCTTTTCACTTGCTACTAGCCGGGTGCTATCACGAGTGGCTAAGAAATGTAACGGAAATTGGAATCGGTGACGTCAGGGTCGGCTGAAGACTTTTAAAACCGCAACTATTTTCAATACGGTTTTTAACTAATCAGATAAGATAATAATACATTCGTACAATAAAGAATGTTAATTAGTGAGAGAAAAACCTGATGAAACGTTAACAAATAAAAATTATTTTAAGCATTCTTCCACGAGTTCTTGATTTCCGGTATGGCCAAGATGGCGCCGCCGCCGCTGGCTGGGGCAAACACTGGCAAACAAAACCAGTGACGTGACCAAAAACTACTTCGTTCAACCTCTTTGTTGGAACCGGAACTTATGTTTGACAGCTGTGCGATGCGATCCATACAGTTTGTAAGAAAAGAGTTTCATCAATGTCACATACGGGTCGATATGGATTTCTAAAATGATGAACGAATCGTTTTGTGGCCGGTAACTATGGAATAGGTACCTAAAACGCGCTGCGTAGTCGCGCAACGGGCAGCTAGTAATCGCATAAAGTCACTTAGAATCATCCAAATGTGATATTTAGTTTTCAAGCAAATTCCGATGTGATGGATGGCTGCATTAAGACTTCTTGAAAACAATAAGTAGGTACCTAGAACTGTTCTAAAGCCACTTTTTATTATATAGTGCAGTTCAAGTCACAAATTAGCAGTTTAGCTACTAAGTACGTGTTATACCTACCTATTTAATGTTTATCTGTAGTAAACGGCCAAAGCGAGGTCTACAGTTTACAGAGCCATAAGTTTAATGGCTTATTGTTTCGCTTATTTGTTTGTATGTAATTTTTGTAATACATATTTTAAAGTTGAATTGTTGTTATAACTGTTGAAATTATACGATTTTGATTTTAATAAGCTTTTGTAATTTTAAAGTTAATGCTTCATGCCAGTCAATAATGTTGAAGTAAAATATAAAAATCGAGGTATGTCGTATGGCGGACTAAGGAAATGTCAAGAATAAAATTAAATAAGAGTTACGTCATCGCTTCGCGATGAAGTAACCCTAAGAAATCCTAGCAAAGTAGGTATGTATAGGTTAGCGGGGGTATAAGGCACGCCAGTCACCCCAGCCACGCATTTTGTCACAATTTAATGTCATATCATAATGAATGCGCGCTATTTTATGGAGAAACATCATTGAGACGCGAAAGGAGTTGGCAATTTGGCAAAATGACTGCCCCAGACATGTACAAAGACTTCTCAACAGCCAATTAATAGCATTTAAATATTCTCTCATAAATTACCGCGTCTTTAGTTAGTTTGTAGAACTTGAAGGAAATGATTAAATAATTATGAGTTGTCACTTCATACTCTATGATTCCGCCATTGATTAGTGACTTTTGCCATCGTTAAAAATAACATGCAACATAATTGCCAACTAGCAAAACTGTTGAAAACAGGAGGTTTCCAGAGGAGTGGCTAGATGGCGTTATGTTGCATGTTATTGCAAAATGGTGCTTATTTCTAGCGACGGCAAAGGTCACGGAATCATATTGGAATCACGGAGTATTGAGTAACAACTCTTATTTACCTATATTTAATAATTTTTTTCTTCAAGTTCTACAAACTAAATACAGACGCAGTAAATTAAACTTATGAATGAATATTTAAATGCTATTGGCTGTTGAGAAGTCTTTGTACATGTCTGGGGCAGTCGTCCATATATTAATTTAGCCATCTTCTTTGTCATTTATCTGCGCGACTGAGGTGAGTGGCAAGCCTTATGGTAGCCCCGCAGGTACACATTAACTTGGAATAGTTGAAAATACGTACTCGATCAATTAAATAAAGGGACTGGGCACAGAGACAAGCAAAGCAATGCATACATTTGAGCAAGACGGCTTAAAGACGTGACGTCAGATGGTATATAATCTGAGCGAGATGCAAACAGTAGTGACACTATTGAATGAGTTAAGTATATCACCACGAGCGCGACAAATTGTAGATAAGGAATGGTGGGAAATAAATGACATGACGTATTAAAAGTAAGTACAAGTATAAAATAATTTCAAATAATCGGACGTCTGAAACTTAAAAGTAACTTGAAGCAGAGATTGGATCTCAAAATTGGAAATTTAAATCTCTTTTAGTATAGGTAGGTATAGGTGTATAGTATAGGTACCACTTAATGATCTAGCTACAGAAGTTTTACTTCAAACACGTGTACGGTGCTACACGCGTTTTTTTTTGCAGTGAGGTCACATGTGGGCTGGTCGCATTGATTGAAGATAATGGGATCGTGAACTGCACACATGCAGAGATTGCAGAGATATTTATGTTTGCCTTGACAATTCGAGTAATGGCCATTCCGTAAGGTTTGACAGCAAATCGCGCTCTGAAACTCCAGCTCTATCATGTCATATGTAGTTCGAACGTCTGTTTGGATATTTTTTGCAAACTGTTAATATGCTGACGTCCATGATCTAATGATTAGTGAGCCGAGTAGTTAGTAACCAAACCACCAGACAACATTCACGTTGCCAGCCGTTAGTCACCATGTGAAACTCTAGACCACATTCACGTTGCCAGCCGTTAGTCACCATGTGAAACTCTAGACAACATTCACGTTGCCAGCCGTTAGTCACCATGTGAAACTCTAGACAACATTCACGTTGCCAGCCGTTAATGACCATGTGAAACTCTAGACAACATTCACGTTGCCAGCCGTTAGTCACCATGTGAAACTCTAGACCACATTCACGTTGCCAGCCGTTACTCACCATGTGAAACTCTAGACAACATTCACGTTGCCAGCCGTTAGTCACCATGTGAAACTCTAGACAACATTCACGTTGCCAGCCGTTAGTCACCATGTGAAACTCTAGACAACATTCACGTTGCCAGCCGTTAGTCACCATGTGAAACTCTAGACAACATTCACGTTGCCAGCCGTTAGTCACCGTGTGAAACTCGAGACAACATTCACGTTGCCAGCCGTTAGTCACCGTGTGAAACTCTAGACAACATTCACGTTGCCAGCCGTTAGTCACCATGTGAAACTCTAGACAACATTCACGTTGCCAGCCGTTAGTCACCATGTGAAACTCTAGACAACATTCACGTTGCCAGCCGTTAGTCACCGTGTGAAACTATAGACAACATTCACGTTGCCAGCCGTTAGTCACCATGTGAAACTCTAGACAACATTCACGTTGCCAGCCGTTAGTCACCATGTGAAACTCTAGACAACATTCACGTTGCCAGCCGTTAGTCACCGTGTGAAACTATAGACAACATTCACGTTGCCAGCCGTTAGTCACCATGTGAAACTCTAGACAACATTCACGTTGCCAGCCGTTAGTCACCGTGTGAAACTATAGACAACATTCACGTTGCCAGCCGTTAGTCACCATGTGAAACTCTAGAAAGATCTTCACGTATCACGTATCTCTTTACTACACTAGTAGCTGCAAATGGGTAGGTAACCTTACAGATGGTTAATTCACCTGAATAACTGGGTAACTACCCTCCTTTGTGCAAAGACATAGATAATAACGCACCATGTTAAAAACTTAAAAAAACCGACTTCATGACCTATCACAAACCTGTCCGCACGGGATGCGAATGTTGTCTATGAACACGCATGCCTACGACATCTGCCTTTTGAGTTCATCGTACCTACTACACAAAACATCTCAATGACAATGAGGGTAAACGCCATAAAGTCACATAAAGGCAAACATACGTAATTTTGGTTACCTTGATGACAGTATTTTCTATGTAGCAACCGAAGTAATGGACCGATTAGTGATTTTCAAAAAATGGGACCAACCTGAAGGGTCGCCCTTTCATACAAAAAAAAAAAATACGCGTGTAGCACCGTACACGTGTTAGAAGTAAAACTTCTGTAGCTAGATCATTAAGTGGTACCTATACTATACACCTATACCTACCTATACTAAAAGAGATTTAAATTTCCAATTTTGAGATCCAATCTCTGCTTCAAGTTACTTTTAAGTTTCAGACGTCCGATTATTTGAAATTATTTTATACTTGTACTTACTTTTAATACGTCATGTCATTTATTTCCCACCATTCCTTATCTACAATTTGTCGCGCTCGTGGTGATATACTTAACTCATTCAATAGTATCACTACTATTTTCATCTCGCTCAGATTATATACCATCTGACGTCACGTCTTTAAGCCGTCTCGCTCAAATGTATGCATTGCTTTGCTTGTTTTAGAAATCCATATCGACCCGTGTGACATTGATGAAACTCTTTTCTTACAAACTGTATGGATCGCATCGCACAGCTGTCAAACATAAGTTCCGGTTCCAACAAAGAGGTTGAACGAAGTAGTTTGAGTCATGCTAGTTGGTTTTTTGTCCCAGCCAGCGGCGGCGGCGGCGGCGGCGCCATCTTGGCCATACCGGGAATCAAGAACTCGTGGAAGAATGCTTAAAATAATTTTTATTTGTTAACGTTTCATCAGGTTTTTCTCTCACTAATTAACATTATTTATTGTACGAATGTATTATTATCTTATCTGATTAGTTAAAAACCGTATTGAAAATAGTTGCGGTTTTAAAAGTCTTCAGCCGACCCTGACGTCACCGATTCCAATTTCCGTTACATTTCTTAGCCACTCGTGATAGCACCCGGCTAGTAGCAATTGAAAAGCAAATATATGAATAACCCACAGTTGAGAGGTTAAATAAATTTTACCCCCGTGCCCTAAGAAGTTTTACTTCAAAAATATTTTGAAATCGGTTCATTAAATAATACCAGTTTCGAGGTAACACACATAAAAAAACACAACCGAATTAATAACCCCCTCCTTTTGTGAAGTCGATTAAAAAGTGGTTGACTCTCGAACATCAAGGCCTCCTACTTCAGCTTGTGCTGGAGTCGGGATGGCTGAACTAGACTGCAGGCGCAGGGGACATGCACAAAGGCCCCGCTATCGTGGGCCAGGTGCAGGCACATCATCTCCCCTGAGAGAAGAAAGAAGAAGTGATTGACTGGGTAAAAAGGGTATCCAACAGTTGCACTGACCTCATTGTCGGCGGTGAGACACAGCAGCGGCTGGAACTTGCCCTCCATCTGGAGGTACTCTTGCAGGGTCGCGTGCAGCTGCAGCATGCTAGAGGCATCCGGGTGGGGCGCGCCCGGGCGGGACATGGCGCCGGCGGGGGGCGGAGGGAACGGCGACTGTAAGCGAACCGGGTGAGGTTAGGCGGGATGAGATTAGGATGTAGCGCCCACTCATACGCCTGCTGCAGGGGCAATCTAGGGCGCCTGCTGTGTGTGAGTACACCACTCCAGCACAGACAGCAGGCGGCTCCAGTTTAACACACTTTTCACCTTAGATAGGCACTGCAGCAGGGGTGTGAGTAGTCTGCTTTAGGACGAGCGCCTGTAATGTGTGGTGTATTCACACACAGCAGGCGAATCCACACTAAAATTCTCTTTCTAAAAGTGGTTTTATTCGAATCAAATGAGCCCAAACTCGATGGGTGATGCGGATCTAGTTTCCAAGTAAGGCTATTCTTGTTTTATTTTTATGCTTGTGTTTTTTATATGTTACCTACTGTTTACTGTACAGTTATGTATTAAGGACCTAGAAGTCCGAAATAAAGAAATTGAAAAAAAAAAGATGCTGATAAGCATATCGATGACAAATCTAATGAGTCCAAACTCAAGTCTGGTTTACTAGAGGGTTTCCCCCTAACTTCGAGCTTCATCATCAGACCAGCTCGACAATGGTACGATAATGTTGAACTACATACACATATCCAGTTTAGTAATGATAGAAAAATCGTAAAAACTAGAATTGGGCAAAAAAAACATTACACCCAAATCTTGTTTGTGCCCATATAAGATGCAGTTTAAAAGAGTGCACTCAAAATATCCATCAACAACATAGACCATGGAGCTCCTTGAACACCCAGGTCTCCTACTCCAGCTATTATAGTGCAGGAGCTAGGACGGCTGAGTTAGATGAGCAGGCGAAGGGGATATGCACAAAGGCCCCGCTCATGCGGGCCAGGCGCAGGCGCTAAGAATAGAAGAAGAGGCACTCACCAACGGTTGTTGCGCAGCGGATGCGTCCGTCGATGCTGCCCGCACTCGCCTTGGCCTGTGACGCGACCGGGCGTGGCCTCAGTACCTGCGCCAAGAGAGCGGCTGAGCAGGCGCCCAGGGACCTGGGGTGCGCTGCTTTGAGGTGCTTGGGAGCGGGGAGTTTTGAAGGTCTTGGTGGAATTGGGAAGGATTTCGTGGGGATCTTTGGCTTGAGCTGGAAGGCGGCGCTCTTTGAGTTTTTAAGGTTTTCGTGTAACTGGAAGGGTTTCGTGGGGATCTTTGGTAGAATTGGAAGGATTTGGTGGGGAGTTTCTTAGAGACGCGCCCAGGGGAGTGGGAGGCGGTGTTTGCGGAAATGGTTCCTGGGTTGAATTTAGTGGTTGTTACTGGATGGGGATTGAGAAAACGATGACGAATATAAAGACAGGAAATCAAAGGATAATTTCCTTATCCGCACAGGGATAAGGGGAGTTTTAGATAAAGGGTACAGGATACAAGGGAAGGGTTCGCGCAAAGCGACCGGGTGCAATGTCTTGTTGAAAAACAATTGCCCAGCAAGCTTATAGCACCTCAATTGTTCAGGTACGATACAGCAGTGGTTGAATACTGACTGTAGGCCGATCACTATGCTCTAGCGAACACAGTGACAAAGTAAAAGAATAACGCCTCGGTCTCTCCCTTGACCCTTAGTACAAATCGGGCGTGTGGCCCTTGGTACTATTTTTATGGTGAACCGTATGAGGGCTCAGGTCGCAGCGAAAGCGATCGGGTCTCTTGAAAGGGTCTAAGAGTTTTGAACGTAAGAAAAATCTGTGGAAATGTCCAAGGTAAATGTGAACACGGGGTGGGTGATTTTGTGAGTACCTTTGAACGAATCATGGGAATCGTTTTGTTGTTTTGGTCACCAGTGTCTTGGGAAATGACGAAATTCCTTTTGTATCCTACAAGCAATGATGACTTAGAATTGATTACCAAGGATAATAAGGCTTGTGGCCAAGGTAATCCAATAAATCTAGGAGCAAGTCTTAAGTTGAAGCATTATGTACAAAATGTCTTGACTCAGATTTGTATATTTCCAGCAGATATATTTTATAAAGTAAATTTTGTGCAAAAAAAGACAGCATTTGATGGCACCTTTACATGACGTCATTCTGTTGTTATTTCATAGAACTCAGGAACAAAAGTTCCGTTTGACAGTTCATAAAAAGTATCTATTTTGACTTGACAGGCCACAAGCCTATTATAAATCAGTTTTATTTGTAATTCAAATACTAAACTCACTATTTTGAAGTCATAAAATACCTAGTTTATAACGATAGAACTGAAAGTGGACGAAAGTCTATTCCTAGATCTGTTGCAGATTGTCATTTAGTTGATAAAATAGTTTTAAAAGAAGATTCTTACATTTATCTTGATGAAATTAAACATAATTCAAGATGAACTATACTGTGATGCAACTGTAACCAACTTCATTGGCAAGAGTTGATAATACAGTACATACGTCATGGCGTGTTCATAATATTATCACAGTTACATACATTAAGAGAAAGCGTATCCATGATGTTACGAACCGAACGTTACCAGTGGTATTGCTATGCGATGGGCTAACCCCCTGTCACGCAACAAGTTGAGTAACTGACCGAACGTATGCACGCAAAATTGTGCCTCTGCCACCCTTATTGGAAATTACCACTATTTTCTTAAGAGATTATTGTAATATGACGATTTTTTAGGAAAACATCTTGGACATTTATAGGTATACTTTGCGTCACATATAATAAGCGGCCAAGTGCGAGTCGGACTCGCGCACGAAGGGTTCCGTACTATTATCTATAAAAATATATAAAAGTTTGTTCATCATTATCATCATCATATCAGCCCGTATCATCCCACTGTTGGTCACAGGCCTCTCCCAAACAAAGCACGCCACTCGCATCTGTCCTCCGCCATTCTGTCCGCTGCCTAACGGCCAGGGGCCCGATGCTGCTCTGAGAAACGCACTTATATTGGATCGCTATCGCATCTAAAACGCCCAAAATGGCGTCATTTGGTATGCTCCTAAAGAATCGCAAATAGATCGTAAATAGATTGCAAGCTAGATTGCAAGCAAGCGTATGTACGCCAAATGACGCCATTTTGGGTGTTTTAGAAGCGGTAGATCCAATATAAGTGCGTTTCTCAGAGCAGCATCGGGCCCCAGATCTACAATATCATCTGACCACCAAAGTTGGCTGCCGAGCTCGAGTCAGATACAATATCTATAAAACCATGTACGTAAGCTGCGTATTAGCTTACACTTATTGACGATGTAAACAGACTCTAAACACGTGTATCGTGTGTGCGATATCTTATAGGCAGAGATCTACATATGTATATTAAATAGATAATACTTATACATAACGATATCAGAGATATAATAACCGGCCAAGTGCGAGTCGGACTCGCGCACGAAGGGTTCCGTACCATTATCTATAAAAAACCGCAAAAAAATATATGTATGGGAGCCCCCCCTAAATATTAATTTAATTTTAATTTAATTATTTATTTTTTAAGTAAATAATATACTCAATATATTGTGAACATTTTAAGCGTCTACCTGCTACCATTATTAATATCGAGCAAAAATGAGCAAAAAAAAAAACGTTTGTTGTATGGGAGCCCCCCTTAATATTCTTTTCAACCGACTTCAAAAAAAGGAGGAGGTTCTCAATTCGACCCGTATGTTTTTTTTTGTTTTTTTTTTCTATGTTTGTTACGCGATAACTCCGCCAATTATGAACCGATTTGAACAAATCTTTTTTCGACGTACAGGTAATACCTCAAGGGTGGTCCCATTGACACCAGGTTAGGATCTGATGATGGGATCCTGGAGAAATCGAGGGAACTCTTCAAATATTATAGGCAGACCTATAGTGATTTTTGTGTTTTTCATAATAACTCGTGCAAATGCACATGGTAAGCATAATATTGTGATGCGGAACTGCTGATGAAGACCACATATGGCCACCAGATCTGCTCAATACTAGGTACAAATACAATGCGTGGCTGACGGGCAGGCGACGCATAGCCTAAACCGGTGGACCTAGAGCCATGAAACTTTGTACAGCGGTTCCTTAGTAGCGTGGGGAAGCACTGATATGGGATTTGACAAAATTAATTCCCCAAGGGGGGGGGGGGATAAGGGGTTACAGTTTGTATTAAACTCAATTTAATCAAATAGGGTTTGTGAAAGTCGGTTTTTTCTAAAGTTTACTTTTTGTTTCAATTATGATTTTTAGTATTTGTTGTTATAGCGGCAACAGAAATACATCATCTGTGAAAAACTGTCTAGCTACCACGGTTCATGAGATACAGCCTGGTGACAGACAGACGGACGGACGGACGGACGGACAGACAGCGAAGTCTCAGTAATAGGGTCCCGTTTGGCACCCTTCGGGTACGGAACCCTAGAGATAAACGGATATTGGATTACGCAAATTTTACGGACGTCCTATCATACGGTGATGGAAAACATCATGAGGAAACGTTTAATCACCATAAATGAGGTGCGTGACGGGCTGGCTCCCTGTCACGCAGGCGTACGGGAAGAGGCGTGACTCTATGTTATTTGTTGTTGTGAATATTGAAACGAGCTCTAACTGACCTAGCGTGCTGTTGAATGCAATTAAACATGATTTACTATTACATCAAAAGTCGACGACCTATTGCGTAACTATACGTGGTGCGCACGAGTGCAGTGCGTTAGGTATTATGTTGATTATACTGATAATGAAATCCAACACATGATTATACTGTGATAGTGACGACGCGACAGTGTCAAATATCAGTAACATTTCGAAAATCTACTTAAATCTATAGAGGTCTCACAGAGGCTACATCTATTTCGCTGCCACCCGTACCGGTATTGCATTCGCAATTAGATTGTTTCTGGGACAGTTACCCCAAAAATTCAACAGAGGACTCTGAAAGTGAACAGATTTTTAGAATATCCTATACTCTGTGGTAATTGTCAAAGTCAGCTCTCTAATTGTTCCACTGCTCTGTGGTTCTTGTAGCAAGAACCACAGAGCAGTGAAACAAAGAACAGAGACACAGAACGCGACTCTGATTGTTTCTCTGCTCTGTGGTTCTTGCTACAATGCCAAAATAAAAAGTCTTAAGTACATTATCGGACACTCCGTGTTTCGGAAGGCACGTTAAGCTGCAGGTCCCGGCTACTATCGCTACTTCGTAGTATGTAGTAGTCGTAAAAAAAAACCCTCCACCAACCCGCACTGAGCCGGCGTGGTGGAGTATGGCTCAATCTTATTAGGATCCGGGTAAAGGCCTGTGCCCCTCGGTGGGGACATTAATGGGCTACCTTTACTTTACTATTTTACCTCACACTTCGGGCCGGACGTCACTCGCCAGTGGCGACCCCGGTAAAACAGTAGGCCTAATCAAGTGATTCTCCATGTGAAACGAACGCTTCAGTGAGTTCCAAGGCCTCCAAGTCCCGAGTGAAAGTTATAATAACCGGCCAAGTGCGAGTCGGACTCGCGCACGAAGGGTTCCGTACCATTATCTATAAAAAACCGCAAAAAAAATATAATTGTATGGGAGCCCCCCCTAAATATTAATTTAATTTTAATTTAATTATTTATTTTTTAAGTAAATAATATACTCAATATATTGTGAACATTTTAAGCGTCTAAAAAAATCACGTTTGCTGTATGGGAGCCCCCCTTAATATTAAATTTCTTTTGATTTTTAGTATTTGTTGTTATAGCGGCAACAGAAATACATCATCTGCTGTGAAAATTTCAACTGTCTAGCTGCCACACGGTTCATGAGATACAGCCTGGTGACAGACAGACGGACGGACGGACGGACAGCGAAGTCTCAGTAATAGGGTCCCGTTTGGCACCCTTCGGGTACGGAACCCTAAAAACGCACGCGCGGTGGAAACAGTATGTTTTACCACATTTCTCACACGGTGCGCGCGCACATTTGCGTAAATTAACGCGGCTTAGCAAAGCGGCGTGGGAGGAGTATGTTAGGTGGCAGACAACCAACGCAGAGACACGCACGTCACGTTCATGTATTTTCAACCGACTTCAAAAAAGGAGGAGGTTCTCAATTCGACCCGTATGTTTTTTTTTTTGAAGTAAAACTTCTTGGGGCACGGGGGTAAAATTTATTTAACCTCTCAACTGTGGGTTATTCATATATTTGCTTTTCAATTGCTGCTAGCCGGGTGCTATCACGAGTGGCTAAGAAATGTAACGGAAATTGGAATCGGTGACGTCAGGGTCGGCTGAAGACTTTTAAAACCGCAACTATTTTCAATACGGTTTTTAACTAATCAGATAAGATAATAATACATTCGTACAATAAAGAATGTTAATTAGTGAGAGAAAAACCTGATGAAACGTTAACAAATAAAAAATATTTTAAGCATTCTTCCACGAGTTCTTGATTTCCGGTATGGCCAAGATGGCGCCGCCGCCGCCGCGCGCCGCCGCCGCTGGCTGGGATAAACAAAACCAGTGACGTGACCAAAAACTACTTCGTTCAACCTCTTTGTTGGAACCGGAACTTATGTTTGACAGCTGTGCGATGCGATCCATACAGTTTGTAAGAAAAGAGTTTCATCAATGTCACACGGGTCGATATGGATTTCTAAAACAAGCAAAGCAATGCATACATTTGAGCGAGACGGCTTAAAGACGTGACGTCAGATGGTATATAATCTGAGCGAGATGCAAATAGTAGTGACGTAGTGACACTATTGAATGAGTTAAGTATATCACCACGAGCGCGACAAATTGTAGATAAGGAATGGTGGGAAATAAATGACATGACGTATTAAAAGTAAGTACAAGTATAAAATAATTTCAAATAATCGGACGTCTGAAACTTAAAAGTAACTTGAAGCAGAGATTGGATCTCAAAATTGGAAATTTAAATCTCTTTTAGTATAGGTAGGTATAGGTGTATAGTATAGGTACCACTTAATGATCTAGCTACAGAAGTTTTACTTCTAACACGTGTACGGTGCTACACGCGTATCTTTTTTTTTCTATGTTTGTTACGCGATAACTCCGCCAATTATGAACCGATTTGAACAAATCTTTTTTCTGCGTATAGGTAATACCTCAAGGGTGGTCCCATTGACACCAGATCAGGATCTGATGATGGGATCCTGGAGAAATTGAGGGAACTCTTCAAATATTATAGGCAGACCTATAGTGATTTTTGTGTTTTTCATAATAACTCGTGCAAATGCACATGGTAAGCATAATATTGTGATGCGGAATTGCTGATGAAGACCACATATGGCCACCAGATCTGCTCAATACTAGGTACAAATACAATGCGTGGCTGACGGGCAGGCAACGCATAGCCTAAACCGGTGGACCTAGAGCCATGAAACTTTGTACAGAGGTTCCTTAGTAGCGTGGGGTAGAACTGAGATGGGATTTGACAAAATTAATTCCCCAAGGGTGGGGGGATAAGGGGTTACAGTTTGTATTAAACTCAATCTAAGTAATCAAATAGGGTTTGTGGAAGTCGGTTTTTTCTAAAGTTTACTTTTTGTTTCAATTATTTATATATTTTATATGTATATTTATATTCATTTATTCATTCAAAAAGAAAAACAAAAAGTTTACACAATTTGAGGAACTTAGCTAAAAAGTGACACCTAATAATTGGAACAACTGAGCCCGAGCTAGGTGTAAACCTGTATTTCAGGCTGCATTTTCTGTATGCGTATTTAGTGGAGTAATTACGACAATAAAGAAATTACGAATTTACGACTACTGATGTGCCGGTGCCGGCAATGGCTGACCTGGCACTGAATGGCAGTGACTTTGCCTAGCATGCAGGTCCCGGGTTCAAAGTAGACCAAACGGAAAGTTGACCTTTTGGGAAACAGGCCCAAATGGGAAATTGTCCTTTTAGGAAATAGATCAATTGGGATTTTTGTCCTTTTGGGAAGTAGGCGTATTGTAACTGTTGTCTTATTGAGACAGTAGATGAAATGGCACAGTTGTCCAGATGATCCGGAGGGATATTGCCATTTGTGGGACTATAATGTATGGGGCAATATTGCCCCCATACATTGTATGGCCATATTGCCGGCAACGTCACATCAATAGTCACGCGCGACACGGACAAGACAGAGACAGAGGACATGGAACAGAACGAAACAAGACATGCTTGCATGTCAACCTAACACGAAAGATAACATAATGTTCTCCAGAGCCTATAACATTCACTAACTTCTATCTCACTACAATCTATACCAAAATCGTCATAGTTTGTGTTTTGACATTTGGTTGGAGTATGGAAAAATACGCTTTTCCTCGAATTTTCCACCATTGTCGATCGATTTGAGTTGAACACGGGAATCGATATTTCTATTTCATTTTCAAGTTATTCCCAAGTTTCAATTTCACTAACTTCTAACTCACTATATACCAAAATTGTTACCAGTTTGTGTACAGTTTGTATTAATTTGACATTTGGTTGGAGAATGGGAAAAATCACGCTTTTCCTTGTCTCTGTCCATTATTTTCGATCGATCTCAGTTGAGCACGGGAACTGTATTTAATTTCTTAGTTTTAATGCTAACCTCAGTGGTTGAGGCATTAAATTACTGCGATATTCCGCAAACTGCTAATTTATTTCTTCTCTAAGTCCTAGCCGTGGGAAATGTGAAACAATGTCGGAACGCGTCGCGTCTCTCTTTCGAGTTTCTATTACATATTATTGTTCTGGAGGGCGATGAGGCATTAGCACTTAATTGTTCAGGTACAGGTTGATGTCGTCCAATAAAACAATAAGTTTTACCTCAAGCTAAGATAATCAAATTAAAAAATATATATATTTGCTTGACCAAATTCTACACATGAAAGCCATTTGTTTCAAGTGTAGCGATCTCGGCTTTGCTTCGATCGAGATTGCACGCTTAAATCCAGGGTCATAGGGACTAAATTGGTGAAATTCGACCTGAACCGACTATACCTAATCGGTGAGGTAACATGCCTTATTGTACTAAGAATGAGGACGGTGAACCCATAAAATAGTATGCGCCTAAATAGTCCCATTGGCTAGATGGCTGCATAGCTTTGAATCTTTGCCCCTTCGCCCCACTTTCACGCCAAAGCGTCGAAAATAGCGTTTGAATTTAGAACGCGCGTTTTAAACCGCGGCCATCTTTGTTTTTCTAACGGACGTCGACTGTCAACTGTTATGGTAATTTGTTAGAACCGTTGTTTCATGAAATTGGTACAATAAAGCTTATTGTAGCTATGTGTGTAGAGTGGACTAATCTTGAGAAATAGGTGATGAATATAACATTGTAGTATATAGCGTTCTACGTATGTGACGGCTTCACGACACACGACATCCTAGTGTAGGGCCAAAACAAAAGTAATGAATGTGCCTGTATGTTTAAAGTAAGCCACCGATGACCAAGAAGTACATTGCAATCTTTACGAAATCAGAACACATTGAAAACAGGCTTGCGCAACAAACCTTGATGAGTCGGTTGGGAGGCGAAGCTGTCAAGTTCATTAGGAGGATCGTACAAATAAGTATAGCTGCCACAAAGCAATAGAGGATGCCTTTTGGGTCGTGACTAACATAATATTGTCTCTAACTCGGTGAATGATTGCGGTTTCAGCTTTTTAAGCTAGTATTTTTAAATAATCACATCTACCCATACTAACCCAATAAACAATTTACGACAAAGTCAAAAGACAGTTGCGCTTGCAGTGTGTAGAGTAGGGTGACCAACTGACCCTGAACCAAAATAGGACATACATTTTGATATATATTTTTTGTACTTAGCGAGCTCTCATCATAACATCATAAAATTCCTAACCAATAGGCAAATATAAGGTTACTTTGTTGCCACACGACCCCGCAGTCACCCTCTATTGCCAACGAACTTTAAGGTGCACGGGCAGCAATAATTTCGCAATTCCGAGCAACTATAACGTCACGCGACACTCATGGCTACATCAAACAATTTACGCCCATGGCCACAATAGATATTAGCTGGAGATACCGCGTCAAAATATGGATCGATTAAAATAAAAATTTAAACGGTATTAATAAATTCCGAGTCGCTCAATATACCCACGTACTAAAAATATGTCAAAACAACGATATGGCTCTTCTAAGAGCCCTTCGACTAGAGATATCGGCCCTAGCATACGAGTCTGCCAGCTAAATACATTCTTCTACTTCAAGAGACTCATGCAAAGAGCGAAGAGGATCTCAACAAAAGGGGGAACATACATCCATTATCCAAAATACCATGGAGGGAGACCCCACAGACCTCTTCACTCTAACTGACGAAGCAGCCGAATGGCTGCAGACATCAAGATTACTTCAAAAACTATGTCAAAAACGGCCTATTGAAGAAGTCATATTACAGTGTAAAAGAATATTTAGATGACAAAACTGCATGGTCTTTACCATCTCAGCGCACAGAAATCCAAAGAGGGGCGATGGACTGAGTCAGTACGTCTCTCCTCGGTGTATTTCCTTAGACTTAAGTAGAAATACATAACATTGTATTTTTAAGGCTCTGATATTTTAAAAGAGGTACGGGGGAGGTTTCTTGCCCTTCTTTGCTCCATCCCTAAGCCCACAACTTCCGAACGGGCGGTAGTATACCAAAATATTAATATTATATTGACGTTGACTAAGTAATATGTATGATTTTATGGTCAATAAAAATTTTGAACTGAACTGAACTTAGCGACTTGACGGCTATGCCATACGAATAAATAAATACAGTCCTCAATTCGTCGTACCTGATTTGGAGTCGGTTACAGAATTCAGAAAGCCATTCCGGTCGTGACTCCAGCCACAGATCAGATGAATATACCAAGCAGTAGGTCAATGTATGCATGATGATGACGTCGAGATATTTTGTACGGGACGCCATTACTGACCCGAGATCGCTTGACCCGCGTTGTTTGGGCCCGAGAATGGCGTTGCCTCAACTCGGAAAGCCGAACGAGCGATATTACTTCACCTCGACTGTCCGGATCTCACCTTGACCAGATCGTCGGTGGATGCGACTAACTACAGTCGAAGCACGTAGCCATTTAAAATAACGAACAATGAGATGTAATAAGCTCGCATTTGTACTTTATATGTCTGATTTGTGCAATAAAGTATGAGTAAGAGTGACTCTTTTCTAAATTCCCAAACATCAAAACCAACCAAATAGGTATCCATTTCCAAAGCCATGACAGTGGAATCGGCGGCTCACAACAATTTGTTTACATTCTTTTAAATTCTTGGCTTGACGATAAACTGCGGTGCTGTTCATACGCCAACTCTCGAGAGCAACATCTTTCTTCTTACGCGTGGGTTGCATCCACATAACATCACGCTATTTAGCATTGGCGGTGGCAGAGGTTGCTATTCTTTCAATACTTGATTGTACGTCACACGGTTAGCTCCTCGTCGGCATTGAAACGGCTACTGCAGGGGTTTACCCTTTCTCAAGATTTGATCCTTCCTTTTTACATCCCAACGGAGAAATAGGGGTGTTGTAGGTTTGAAGCGTCTATCTGTCCGTGGCAATATGGTGGCAATCTATTTATTTAGCCATATTTTATCGAAACCGTCTAGTTGCCAGTTGACACCTAGTTAACTAACATCATAGCATGTCGCCATTTCCAAAACGCATTTCCATTCCGTGAGGCAAGAGTTAAAAACTGAAAAACATAAAACTTCACCTCCTCATGATTAGATGTTACTGGGAGTATTTTACATAACAAACGAAAACGCCAGCGTACATTCACCGTGTTGTGTTCCCGAATTCGAAGGCCGCCACGACACGAACAAAAATAACTATCGCGTAATATTTGCCGAGGAATCTCCGAGCATACATCATCGAGATATTATTTTGAAGCATGGCAGATGCCCTGATAGGATGCCGCAGGTTTGCCGAAGAAGTTGTAGAGATATGGAATTAGAAATAATCGGTTAAGTGCGGGTCGGTATCGCACACGAAGGGTACCGTACCATCGTACAACAAATCAAAAGCACTCAAAACAATAAAAAAATAAACAAAAAGAAAATTTAAAAAGTTTATGCCTTCACGAGATTTGAACCGACGACCTCCGGATTGAGAGTCTACATCATACCGCACCGGCTAACCACAACCATGTGGGTTGACCCGAAATATGCTATCATATTTAAATGTGTAGTATATTGTGTCTATGACATGGTTGCTATGACAATAAATAAACAGTTTCAGTCAAGATCTCCATTTTGAAATGCGTAAGTGTATCTAAACACGTCTCTTGTATCGGGGCCCCCTTTAATTTGCAATATCTCTCGTATTTCAGTATTTGTGGTTGGTGCGGCAACAGATATACACATTCTGTGAAAATTTCAGCTTTCCAGCTATTACGGTTCGTGCAGACGGACCCGGTGACAGACAGGACGGACGGACGGACGGACGGACGGACAGACGGACAGCGAAGTCTCAGTAATAGGGTCCCGTTTGGCACCCTTCGGGTACGGAACCCTAAAAAGGTAAGTAAGGCATTGGCCAGTACAAAATGATTTTAGCTACGAGGTTAGTCATTCCAGCGAGCTTTCACCTCTCTCTCTCTCTCTCTCTTTACCCCTTCACACGTCTGGCACTCAGGGCACAGAAGAGATAATAGTACTCCGTCTCAGGGCGCCAATAAACTTTGCGCAACCTAATACTTTGTTCCAAAACAGTAGAGACCTTGAATCGGTATGATAAAACTTGGGATGGCATTCAACAAGCATTACATTACAAACACTTTCATGTGTTGCATTTTTGCGAAATCGTGCAAATGAAATTACTTGTTAGTTATATACTAACCAAATAACCACTTTGTAAGTCCACAGCTGATTTCATGATTTACGATTCGCACGGTGCGAACCAATCGCACCTCACTTCACATGCTAATTGTCATTCTGCATTCGTTGGAATACGTTAGGCAGGTGTTTGGTTGACCTACAGAATTAGGCGTTGACAAACGCGGCATGCAAAATCATACCTTTGTTGTTAGGTTTAATTTACTCTCGGCGAATGAGAAGTGTTATAAGTTTGAAGCGATTATTTTACGGCAGCCTAACGCAAAAACGGGTGGACCTATTTTAATGTGGTTTTCAGTAAGTTGTGGTTTAACTTCTCTGCGATGATTTGTAGCCATGTTATATTAAACTCGGTTGAGTGGTTGGAAAGCTATCAGCCTAACAAAGAAACAAGTAACAAAATTTTAGGCTTAGCTTGTTTTATATGGTTCTAAATGTCTGGCTGAGGTGATTTTTAACCGACTTCAAAAAAGGAGGGGGTTATCAATTCGGTTGTGTTGTTTTTTTTATAAAAAAATATGTGTGTTACCTCGAAATTGGTATTATTTGTGAACCGATTTAAAAAAAAAATATATGAATGAATGGACCTTCAGGTTGGTCCCATTTATTTGAAATCAGGAATCGGTCCAGTACTTAGGTTTCTACTTAGAAAATACTGTCATCCAGGTATCCACAATTACGTATCTTTGCCTTCCTGTGACTATGTGGTGTAAAAATGAATTCGGGCTGTGTAAGGAAGGACCGATTTCGTTTATTTTGTGTAATATTGTGAATTATTTATTTATTAAGGTCTATACAACAGGTATACTACATTACATATAACTTGGATATTTTCAGATTAATTCTAGTTGTAAACCCACTACGTATACACACAGGATATGTGTAAAGGTTGGAGTAAACATGAAGTTCAAAAATTAAACATAATGTAAACAATAAAAAATATTGTTTAAAAAAAATTAAACATAATGTAAACAATAATATATTATTAGACGTCATTTGCATTCCACGCGGACAGGACTAAGTAAAAGATCATGAAGTAGTTTTTTTTAAGTTCTTAACTTGGTAAATTATTTTGTAACACAGCTATAGCTATAGCTATGTGGGCTTCTAATAGCAGGGGCACACTTGCACGTTTAGTTACCATACACCATTTCGCGTAAGAGGTCTAGCCCATCGCGCCGTAGATATGAAAATGTTATTATTAACTCCATTATAAAACGTTATTACTGGTCTAATCTAAACGATCGCCATTGTTTGTATTATTCGCTTATATCGCATTGTGCGATGACGCGCAAAAATAAATGAAAACAACATTTGCATATTTATAAATCAATCTCCGGCTCCACCGACCTGGGACTAGCAGGGCACATTTGTTTTTTTGTTTTTCCTGCGAATAATATTGACCTTTTATCATGTGTGAAGACATCGAGAAGGTAAATTAAATCGTCTGTCACGCTCAACTACTGAACCGATTATGGTGATTTTGTTTTTACAAATCACAGGTACTTCCATCCTTCCAAAGATCTTTTGTCGTGCGAGCGGAGTACTATTATCTCTTCTGTGGTGCGAGTAACGTTTTCAGGGGGGCGCTAGTTCTACGAAACCTAATAATCAGCCTGTCAAAAAGCGTCAGTTTCTAACTGTCATCGCACGCCAAAAGATCGTGTCGATGTCTGTCTGTTCAAATGGGGATTGAAAACTCGCCTCTAAAGAATGGTAAAAGTATGCATAACTATTTATATAAATGTTATTTCTATTGTCCTGTATACTTGTATAGTATCTAATAGGTATATAAAAAGAATACAAATCTCAGTCAATACCCTATAAATAGTAGCAAATCAATATGCACTACGTGCGTACTGATTTGCTACTATTTAGACGTACTACGCTACTGTTTGTACGTATGCTGATAATTCAATAGAGAAAATACACATTAATGATATAGTTAGTTATTGCTATCAGCTAAGGTCCTTGATCTAGAGTTAGGACAAGGTGGAACAAGCATTCGTAACTCGAATACTCCACTTCAAACACACACAAGGTTAGGTTTTTGATGATCAGTCAGAGATGCAGATTGCAGAACTCTATTTTTAACCGACTTCCCAAAGGAGGAGGTTTACAATTCGTCCGGATATTTGTATGTATGTTCCCCGATAGCGCCTAAACGGGTGGACCAATTTGGAAAATTATTTTATTGTTTGAAAGGGTTTACCTTCCCATTGGTCCCATTGACACCAGGTCAGGATCTGATGATGGGATCCTGGAGAAATCGAGGGAACTCTTCAAATATTATAGGCAGACCTATAGTGATTTTTGTGTTTTTCATAATAACTCGTGCAAATGCACATGGTAAGCATAATATTGTGATGCGGAACTGCTGATGAAGACCACATATGGCCACCAGATCTGCTCAATACTAGGTACAAATACAATGCGTGGCTGACGGGCAGGCAACGCATAGCCTAAACCGGTGGACCTAGAGCCATGAAACTATGTACAGGGGTTCCTTAGTAGCGTGGGGTAGCACTGATATGGGATTTGACAAAATTAATTCCCCAAGGGGGGGGGGGATAAGGGGTTACAGTTTGTATTAAACTCAATCTAATCAAATAGGGTTTGTGGAAGTCGGTTTTTTCTAAAGTTTACTTTTTGTTTCAATTATAATATGGTGGTGTCCACAGTTGTGTCGTCTTTTTAAACTTTTTTAACAATTCACTGCCGTGGTACAGTCACATAACCACACAGCTGTAGGTGCCTACTGTTAATTGCATAGTGCGTGCTATTAAGTGCTGTCTATTTAAATAAATGTTTGTTGTTATTAATTTGTGTGTGTTTACTGTCTACAATGCCCTTTGAATAAATGATTTATCTTTCTATCTTTATCTATATCTACCAGCACGAATCGACTCGCTAATTTAATCGATCGAGCCTCAAGCGAATTAGTTTTATCAGACGATGTGTCAGCAACTTATATATAACTCTATCTTATCATGACATTGACAGTTCAAAATGAGGTCATTCTATGATAATTGAAACAAAAAGTAAACTTTAGAAAAAACCGACTTCCACAAACCCTATTTGATTAGATTGAGTTTAATACAAACTGTAAACCCTTATCCCCCCACCCTGGGGAATTAATTTTGTCAAATCCCATCTCAGTTCAGTGCTACCCCACGCTACTAAGGAACCTCTGTACAAAGTTTCATGGCTCTAGGTCCACCGGTTTAGGCTATGCGTTGCCTGCCCGTCAGCCACGCATTGTATTTGTACCTAGTATTGAGCTGTTCTGGTGGCCATATGTGGTCTTCATCAGCAGTTCCGCATCACAATATTATGCTTACCATGTGCATTTGCACGAGTTATTATGAAAAACACAAAAATCACTATAGGTCTGCCTATAATATTTGAAGAGTTCCCTCAATTTCTCCAGGATCCCATCATCAGATCCTGACCTGGTGTCAATGGGACCACCCTTGAGGTATTACCTATACGCCGAAAAAAGATTTGTTCAAATCGGTTCATAATTGGCGGAGTTATCGCGTAACAAACATGTCGAACGGGTCGAATTGAGAACCTCCTCCTTTTTTGAAGTCGGTTGAAAAAGTAGAAGATACTCTCGAGTAAAAAGTTACTCTTCGTTGAATTAAATAAAATGGTTGACGCTCCACCGTTGCGATTCATTATTTTTAAAGTAAGTAGGTCGGTTTTCACAGAAAATATAATGTTCCCAGAAAGTTTCACAGAATATACCTAGAATGTCAGTTATCCCAACTTACGGACGGACCGTACTATGCAGTCAGATTAAAATAATTTTGAAAAATCCATTCTTAACATAAATCTTGTTAGGTCAGGACAAAAAATATATCTAGAGATAGCGTCACGCCTTTTCCCATACGGGGTGGCAGAGGCACATAAGTTACGAAGGAGGCTAGTAAAGTAGAGCTCGTCTAAGCTGAAATGACGCGCCCCACTCCTTGGTTTTGTATTTACTTGTCATACAAAACCAAGGAGTGGGGCGCGTCATTTCAGCTCAGACGAGCTCTAGCCAAATATAAAGCATTATCTCATAGCAAAACAAGCGTGGCGCATTGAAGGTGGACCAGTTTTTATAGGCTCGAGCAATGTTGTTTTTTTCACCTTGATGGTTCAATGTTAAGTGACACAGTAAATACATTATTAGGTGTTTAACGAACGCTACAATCGAGAACAGTGTTTATCTGAGACTGTCACCCGTTTTCCGAGACGTTAATCACAGATAATAAATCGATGATTTATTCAAAATAGCTGCTGTTAGCGAGTCAAAGTAGACATAGACCCATGTGTACAGTACAATACATATAATTATTACTTAGGTACAAATCAATAGACTAGATAAACCGCGTCATCTGCAGATCACGGATAGAAGATAGGTCATTAATTTGGGCTGTTAAGACGGTTGCCCCGGTAGCCAACCCGAACTGTCAGAAGGTATCAAGCTGCCCTATTATGGCCTCTGGCACAGCTTTACGACTACTAAACTCTTCACAAAATAAAAGGCCTGTATTTCGGACGACACGTTGAGCTGGTAGGTCCCGGCTATAATCGCGGGAGGTAAAGTCTTCACAAAATAAAAGGCCCGTTTTGACAGTTCACGCCCATGAAGTTTTAACCCCTAACACGAAGGTAATAGAACAGAAGCGGTTTTCCTAGGTGCAACCAGTTCGCTTTGCTTGTACGCAACAGTTGGCTTTTATAACCTACGCATTAGGGTTCAAAACTTCATGGGCGTGAACTGTCAAAACGGGCCTTTTATTTTGTGAAGACTTTACCTCCCGCGATAATAGCCGGGACCTACCAGCTCCACGTGTCGTCCAAAATACAGGCCGGCGATTTACGCATTACCGAAAAAAATATTGACAACTCGGGACAATACAGCGACTACGCTCATGACGCTACCAGGTCGTGACGTCACACGCAATGGTTTCTGTTCAATGGAGCACGCACTTTGATCTTACGATGTTTTCAGTACCGAAGACTCGATCTCGATCACGGTATGGGCACGTGGCGTGGAAGGTTCGAGACTTGTGTCATTGAATGAGGTTATTTTAAAGGAGGCCTTTTGACGTTGGCGATGAGCTTGCCCCATAGCAAAAACAAAAAAAAAACTAAAGTAATGTGTTTTATTTTAATTAATGATTGTTGCGCGTGCAACAAAGAATAGTTGTATTAAATAATTATATCGTTGGTAGTAAAGAAACATTGTTATATTAATGAGATATTAATGTAATTTTTCAGTTAACGAACTCCAGCACAGAGGTTAGCAAACAATGATTAAGAGTACAATGACTTAATTTAACTAACAATGTAATTCGAAATGTTTAATAGGTAAATGGAGATAAGAAATTACCATTCCAGCATAGTGAAAGCATATGCTGAGTTACCGTTATTTTGATAAGATTGCTAACGGCTGGGTGTATTTTAGCGACTTCAAAAATACGGGGTTTCCAATACGGTTAGTGTCTTTTCATTTCACACCCAGCGATAAAGTGTATGGACATGTGCGTACGCTTTCATACGTACCGGCGTAATTTGCCGGGCAATCGTATGAAATGACAACCGGTTAGCCGGCGCCGGGTACCCGGCAACCGGTGTGTGTGAAAAGTAAAGTCTTCACAAAATAAAAGGCCCGTTTTGACAGTTCACGCCCTTGAAGTTTTAACCCCTAATGCGCAGGTAATAAAAGCCAACTGGTGCGTACAAGCAAAGCATACAAGTTGTGTCGGAAAACCGCTTCTATTACCTACGCGTTCGGGGTTAAAACTTCATGGGCGTGAACTGTCAAAACGGGCCTTTTGTTTTGTGAAGACTGTAGTTTAGTGCACAACTTTCCTGTCCAAAGTCCACGGGCCGCGTATTTCAACATGCCCACAAGCACCAGTTCAAAAACTATGAAAAACCAGAAAAAAAGTTGTTTTTTTTTTGTGTCGTTGGACGAGCATGTAGATGGTATTTTGTTTTAAGTTTGTTGTCTCGAAGCAGTTCACGAGCCGAATTTAAAAAAATATTTTTATTGTTCAATCAAAGGCAGACACATAATATTTTTTTTTTTAAGTTTTGGTATTGGAAAGTATAGTTAGGTTTCTACATTAAAACCACTGATAGTTGATGTCATGGATGTTAACAAAATCTGTAATGCAAATGAATCACAGCACAAAAAAAACCGCTGAGTATTTATGAAAGCATTTTGTTACTAGGAAAACTCAATATTACCTAATAAACGTGGTTAAGGAATGAGTAGCACTTATCTGAATTATCTGAATCTACTCAAACCCCTTATAATAAAAAAAAAACGGTCAAGTGCGTGTCGAAATCGCACACGAAGGGTACCGTACTATCGTATAACAAAACTTAAGCACTCAAACGATAAAAGAAAAACAAAAAGAAAATTAAAAATGATTGTGCCCTCACAAGGATTTGAACTCACGACCTACGGATTGAGAGCCTACATCATAGCGGCTGAGCTACCTCAACGATGTAGCTTGACGCGAAATATGCCAACCATCATATTGAAATGCGTGGGTGTATCAAAACACGTCTCTTGTACGGGGTCCTCCTTTAATTTGTAATATCTCTCGTATTTCAGTATTTGTTGTTGTTGCGGCAGCAGATATACACATTCTGTGAAAATTTCAACTTTCTAGCTATTGCGGTTCGTGCTCTAGGTAGGACCCGCTGACGGACGGACGGACGTATGGACAGCGTAGCCTTAGTAATAGGGTCCCGTTTGGCACCCTTCGGGTACGGTACCCTAAACAGACCCTCCGGGAGTAAAAAGTTAATCCCGGAGTAAATTTGAGACAGAGCTAAAGAGTCTAAGACCCCTTAACCCAAATGTTACTGGATTTTTGAAAATTGGATCGCGATTATGAAATTACCACTTTAAAAACCGCAAAGATAACTTTGTCATTCATACAAACACTATGAAAAACAAAGTTACAACACAAACATCCAGTCTAAACCCTTCATGGGCGAGTCCGACTCGCACTTGGCCACTTTTTAACTCAGTAATTGGCGGTCACGTTAATGTCGTAAAAAATTACATGAAAACAAACTTATTTTTTTCTTTTTCTATTCTTATTTATTACCCAAACGATCGGTAGTAACATTTGGGGGGGGGGGTTGGAGTAAAAGTATGTTCAACCTGAGAGTAACTAGTCTTAGAGTACCTAAGGAAGTAGAGTCTTTATATTAATAAGACGGTTTAAGTAGAGACGTGATGATAATGTAGGTAAGTAACTAAGTATAGGTAGGCAAGGCACGTCTGTAAGAAAGTATCCTTGAAATTATTGTCGCACTAAAGCAATACGGAAGTAAAATAGCTATCTTAATCTTGTTATACGATATATGTGGACAACACATCCACCTTGCCTAGTTTAGTCGCGTGGTTTTGCTCGCGTAGGATCCGACTTTTCACATAGGTCTAGGCACCGGATTTTTCACTTAAGCACTAGGTTAAGCAAGCCTTTCAGATTCCATACAACGTTAGGCCTTTTTTGACAAGGCCCTCGTGTACCTAATATTGAAAACCACTTATTGCTTGATAGGTCATTGCTTAATAATAGGTCATTCAGTCAAATATATATTTTTAGATTTATCATTAATATCACCTACATTAATATTTGCGAGTCCAATTGCGCATGATTTCGATTCTTTTGCGCAGTTAGCGCGTGCCACTTGTGTAAACAAGCTAGTTTCGTCATAACGACCATATTCGGACCATAACACCAAGCCATGGGTCCGCTTGGGAGAAATAAATAATGCCAAGGGCCGTACTCCCACCTTCTAAAGCCTTGCTGATATTAGACGCCCAATTTGATCCAAGAAAATAATATGACCGTAT
Organism: Argyresthia albistria; assembly: GCA_963457715.1. Taxonomy (NCBI): domain Eukaryota; kingdom Metazoa; phylum Arthropoda; class Insecta; order Lepidoptera; family Argyresthiidae; genus Argyresthia; species Argyresthia albistria. Next base: position 1,457,289 of record OY735280.1, on the reverse strand, counting down.
AAAAAATCTCTTATTATAGGTAAAATAAAGTATGGAGTATTTGATCAATAAAATTCACCAAGTTAAAACTTAAAAGATCCGACTTCATGACCTATCACTTAGTCCTACCCGCTCGGTACACAAATGTCTATTGTACCCGAAAACGAGAGCCTACGAAATCTGTCTCCTGACAGTGAAGTCCATAGGCACGTATTACATGATTGCTTAGCCGCGTAGCGTAGGCTGAAAGATTGAATTTCTGAGCCTACAACTCACGAGGAAAACAAAATGCCTGTTTGCTTCTCGTTTGCAGCTGTTCAAAAACAGAGCAGCATATTAATCAATGTTAATGCAGTCTGATATGTTTTATTGTGCCACAAACCACCGAGCGGTAACCAGATGTTAGAGTATGAAGTGAAGACTGTGCAATTTGAGTCGAACAAAAAATAGTTCAATAGACAGATAAGCCTAACAGAGTTGTTGAGCAACCTACTATCAATGACCCAGATGCAACAGTTTATCTTGAATATGCTGTCTTTAGCTTCCAAATTATTAAAAGCCATCTAAATACATCCCTTGTTGTCTAACTAATGTACAGAAGACGCAAAAAAATACAATTACTATGTTGATACATATCCGAGTCCGAGATACAGTCCGAGTGAGGATGTACATCATTTATATGATGATAACACACCTTTAAAATATCCACGTGATGATGAGGTGGGACTCCCGCTGATCAGAGGCAGGTGATCAGTCAGCTTTTGTGACTATTTCGGGTTCAAAAGCTTTATCAACAGAATGTGTATAGGCCCTTCCTCCTTATTTCAGGCCTAAATCTCATACAAAGTGGACAACACTGAATCATATTTCTACCAACCGCAATTGTATAACAGCAAAATATTTGAGTTGGTGGGTTAAGTATGATTTTGATGTCTGATGTGATTAGAGCCGAACACATATCATTCTGGGGTCTAAGATACAGTGGACAGTGGTAACACTAGTTCAGACTCGAATGTGTATACTTCTACTTAAACTCAGCTTTAGAACTTGTATGTCAATATGTCAATAAGAACAACCTTTCCTAGTGTAAGCTATTTAACATGTTCCGACACGGTGCCTTACTAGCTCGACTACATAGAAAAGCAGTAAAAATCTTCATAGAAATGACAATCCCTGTCATACCCATACTGCCACCTTACAACATAAAAATGTATTTGCTAACAACAACAATTTGACAGTTACGCACATGCCAATTGAAAACCCATACTTACATAACGGTTATTGCCGTACTGTCTAGAGTGTTTTTACTGGTGTATGTATGTGCACTGGTCACTATCGACTCAACTGACTGTTAGATTGACAGTACAGCTTTTATGTGTTTCTGTAGAATGCCGGTGGAATTGTTTTGTATGAAGCTTTCAAAGAAATGTTACGGAGGAAACCATACTGATATCTAGAGAGAATTGAAAAATTACGGGCATCGCCGTACCGTCAACTCACAAGAAGTAAGAAAAACGGCATACGCCGTTACCGCGCCGGAACGTGTTAAGTAGAATATTGTAACTTTTTTAGGAAATAAAAAATAAAATATCAACTACCTAGGTAATACAATAAAACAAGTGAGTGAAATGTGAACTGATATGCATGCAGCAGCTTCAAGCTGCTTGTGCATAATAAATAATAATAATAATAATAATAAGGGTACCAGAAGAAATAGACAGCTGGATGATGTGGATTACCTGCTGATATCAGGCAGTAGATTGGTAAACAAATACATTATTTTACTTCAAATTACCAGAACAGAATAGATAGTTAGGTAAGTACTACCCGTTCGCTATAAGTTTGCCGGTGCATGGAATGCGGTTGCCCTCCCCCAACCGCCAACCGCACCCCTGAGTCGCCCTATCCGCACACCGTTAGCAACGTCATCGCTGACGCGTCGCAGTACTCGCAGTCGGGAGGCGTGATATTTTTATTTATTTATGTGAATTAATGTGTATTTATTGAAATAAAAAACAAAGATTTTGAAATAATGGTTTATTTATAGCAAAGTTTGTAATACATTGGAAAAAATCCATGACCCCTGATTCTAATTAGAATTTGGAATATACACTCGTAGGTAAGCCTAACTGGACTAAACTATTTTTATTGTTGTAGATTATTTAATATCGATCGAATGTGTTAAATGTTGCCTAATAAAATGTTTTGTAAATGTGTAATATTTCTGCTAACCCTACCTCTGAGTGACGTCACATCGTCACCGGCAAACTTATAGCGAACTAATAGGTAGGTATATGTTGCAATATATTCAACATGTTTTAACAAGTCTGTGACAAAAATAACCAAAATTTCAAGGGCCTGTTAAGATAATTCTAGACTGCTTGCAGTGTAGAACAACTGTATTATCCCCCCCTATATCTGAAACATCAGATCGCAGCTGCTTCTGGATGATTCTAGAAGAAATATACCAGCCAGAATCCCACACTACTACGACTAAGGTGTGGTTTGGATTTCTCCTACCTACTTAAAAGGCAAACGAGTATCGAATATGCAAATAAAACCAAGCAAATACGGAATTTCGCCATGAAGAAGACACTGGTTGACCTAAAAAACGAGTCTTTACAAAAAAGCAAGGTTAGGTATCTCTTCGACGACATACAAAAATGCAGTTTTCACAGTTATTCAGATGGAAACTAGGATAATTAGATGTTGGGATGATAGAAATCACTTACCCGGATGCTTCCGTGGTGGTATTTTGCGTTAAAACAACCTTATGTGAGTGCAATTTGATTTTTTCACCAAAAGAACAAAAATCTAAAATCTCTTTTTGACAGATGACTGATCGTCCAAAAAAAGATGGCGGATGTGCGCGCGCATTACGTCACTCGCGGGGGAATCAATCAACTTTCCATTTTTTATAATATTTCTCATAATTTCCATTCAAATAACTGTAAAAATACATGTAAATTACAATAAATTAATATCTTACCTCATATAGTTTTTCCGGATTGTGTGGCAAGATAAATCAGATAGATTCACAAATCCATTGCGATGTTTGGTTTCATTGAGATTCCGCGCGCTGTTGCCAAGTCGCTATTGCGTCAGAAAATAAAAATCGTTCAGATTTACACGTATCAAGGCACAGGGGCATAGTTTTGTGATCCCAAATCATTAAATCAGTCACGGGATTAGATAAAACTTTAATTGTTAAGATAAATGTTCATAAAAAGTGTCCTCGGAAAGTAGCTTTATCCTATAGCGTCAGTGCGGCAACGTCGCTTCAGAACTCAAACTTTTGAACAAAGGAAACGAACTTCGTTACTAAAAGCTATCACTTGTAGAACTTTATATATTATAATAACAATACCACTTTATTTACCTCTACAATAATGTAATTACAGCACTAATGAACACTTAATGAATAACTTTCTGCACGGAGAGCCAACAAATAAAAAACCTTACAGTAATATGCAAACAAGAATTTGTATCTCTCGTATCTCTTGCACACACACACAGGCAGGTAAGTAAACAAAGAAATGTTTAGTGTTGCCATATCCTGATAGAATATAACTACCATTTGATTTGAATATGTTTTTTTTGTGTGGGGGAGAAGCGTGGCTTGGTTATTTTGGCTGACTATCGACGCTGCCAGCAGTGCCACAAATTACTAAATAGTTACTACGTAACAGATACTTCACTCAGTAGGAAATTTCCAATACCTACTGCTATAATAATAGCCTACTCCGTCGCGTCAGCAACCGCTGCATGTTAAAATGTGCCTAAATGCTCAAGCGTACAGTTGTGATCGCCTCGCACCGCGCGATCTCACACTAATCGCCTCTTCGATAAAAATAAATTAACATAACTTTTTGTGTCTATGTTATTGAGAACTGTGAATATGTTCTGTCTATAGGTGGTAGTTTAAAATTGTTCTCCGTATATATAAAATTCAAAGTCCTGACTGACTGATATATCAATGTACAGCCTAAACCGCTGGTCCTACAGACTTAAAATTTTGCAAATAGATACCTTGCCTAGGCACGGGTACAACAGTGTAGGCATCTACTAAGGAACGATTTTTGAAATTCACCCACAAGTGGGTGAAAGTTTGTATGAAAGTCCATCAGTTTTGAGGTTAGGATCTTCAAATATTGTGTTTCGGCTGATGATTCAAAATTAATGAATACGTTTCTCAGCGTTTTTGCAAATTCTGCCCCCAAAGGGGTGAAAAAGGGGATGACGTTGTGTAAACAAAGTCCACTGCCCAAACCGCTGGGTCTAGAGTTTCCTTTGGTATATTTTATCTAAGCTCAACTTGGGTAAGACCGGCATACTTTATTAAAAGTTGATTTTGATTTGCCACCATTTCTGTTCTAATTGTTCTAGAAATCGTTTTCAGAGTAGATGACAAGTAGTTTTTCGTGAATATGATAAAGAAGTCAAATGTCTGCTCGTATTGATTTTGGTGACAAATACGGTTGGTATTTTGAAATAACGTCTTGTAGACGGACTTCCCCAGTCATTGAGGAAAGTCCGTCTGGTGGCCATATTTCTTTCATTTGTAGACTAAACGGGTTGAAATCCAGATAGTAACAGGCATACGTGGGTAGTAATGAAAATAAAACTTAACAGCTATCAAAATTAAGCCTAAATTCGTTTTTATTAAACAAAAACTCAAATTGAGGTAAGTGCGGCATATCTTTGGATTCAGGAGTGCCGCACATTTTTTCACATGGATAGAATACTACCCAGACGAGCTAAGTTGGCACTGGCTGGATGCAAATGCAATTGCCTTATCTATGAGCGCCGCCGTTGTGAAGTCACCTACAGTGAAAGTGCCTTCTTAACTTGCTCGAGTAGTAAGCTATATAAGAAAAAAAGGCGTTATTTATTATAAAAAATATGGTTTACTTTATAGATTCTAAAATCGAACAAAAAATCACAACATATAATGCATTTAATTATATGACGTGATTAAAACTCCATTATTTAGTGCATTTATACATCGAAATCAAAATGATTAGTAAATTGAACGAAGCTACAACAAGTAAGTAAAGTATCTAACAAAACAAAAAAGGTTGTTAACACCTGATTTTAGGTAAGACCGGCATGTGCCGGAGTTCCCCCGTGTGGTGTATACGGACTTCCCCACTACAAGGTTTTTAGGTTGGAAAAGTTTACAACAATATAATTAAATAAATAAGGCAGATTTCGTGAAACCAACATACAGAATTGCTTTGGCGTACATTTTTAAAGATACTCTCCATAATCTCATTGAAAAATACCCACTAATCTCTTCCAGGATATTTTTTTTTCGCAGCACATGTGAGGTCGTGGTCTTCTTTCAAAACTCAACTAATTTTGTGAGTCATTTTATTTCTCTCATACGCCTGATAGCGCCATCTATCATAGCTTGCTCGGACCACAATCGGGTACTGTTTTACCGACTGAAGTATAAACCGCATAGAGTTAATAGAGACTGCACAAACTCGTGTGTTTGGTCTTGCCTCCTGGACGGTCTTACCCAAGTTGACCTTACATATTTTATCAATTTACCGTCGGTATACGGGCGAAAGTTTTACGTGACAACGACTTTGAGTGGTAAAATAATTTTAATGTGAATATTCATTCGTAAATCTAAAAAATAGACAAGCTCTAATATTAAAATTGGTGGTAGCTTCTGCCCGCGGCGTTGCCTACCAACAGGAAAGAAATCATTACTAATAAAAAATACATGTTTCAAATACACGCCGACATAATTTTGAAACGACAAAAAATAGTAATAGTATCACTTACCTTTCTTCTTTGAAAGGTAAATGGAAAAAGGTGATGTGTTTGTGCCTTCTGTTATTGGATGTGCACCCATCTACAGCACAAAAAGAAGGCATCGCAAATACTCGTACGATACGAACACAGTTCAAAACGTGCTTGCGCTTGGCTTGCGACAACCATACTGACTTAGGCAGCCGGGCCATAGCCGGGCTGCCCGAGAGCTCGGGCGGGTGGTAGGTAATTAAAGCGCGCGAGTACATTCAGTGACGGAGGCCTGGCAGTGCGCACACGCATAGCGGAAACATTATCTGAAATACATTAACACCATGACATGACAGAGCTCCGTGCTCTAGTGGTTTCCAAGCTTGCTTCTCACGCAGGAGATGTAGGTTCAAATCCCGGTGCTGACCATGTACCAGTGAGATAATTAATTTTTCTTATGAACATTTTCGGACTAGGGAGGGGATATTTTATTGGAGTTATTTTTTACAAAAAAATATGGAATACTTTGGTTTGAAAGAGCATTTGGTTTATGAATAATAGTTGAAACAAAAAGGAGTAAAACTTAAAAAAAAAAAAACGACTTCCACTAACCCTATTGTTACCTAACCCAAACATAGTAAAGTTGCTCTGATCAAGTCGGTTCCATAGTGAAAGTTGTTCAGAATGATGTCCCTAACAACCTTCTTTCGGCTTGAACACCCCTTTCTGTTACAGCCTGTATTCTGATCCTGATAATAATTCATGAAGTTATAGGTGAAAATGTCTCAATTTAAATTTTGGAACTTTAAAATAAACAATAAAATAATACCTCCAACTACAGACGGTCCAGTATAAGTTGGCGTAGCTGTGGCGACGCCTCCTACAAGCCACCAATCTTTGAGAACTGTCAGACACAATTGGGAAAATTAGTACGTTTTTTTGCCACACGCCAACTTACACTAGACAGTCTGTAAAATGGTAATTGAGTGGACCGGCCATGAGTATCACTAGGCTAGGCCACAATCCGGCTGACCTTTATGAAGCAATTGTATGAGGTGGGTAGGTAGGTTTGACATATCTAGTGACATTAGTGATATGCATAGGGCGAAGGTAGGTTCCACGAATAGTTTACATTAGTGACTGCGAAACTCCACTGAGTAACTATTAAAACAAAACAATATGAATGTAAATATTTATTCATATTAAAATAAAAAACAAAGCATGTCTAACGACTACTCTATTTCTACCATACAGTGTATTTTAGTCATCAACTGGCAACACTTACATTATAAAAACGACCGCCAAAATTCGAATTTACAAAGTTCATGCAACAACTTTTCTGCAGAAGCAAATTACAATCTAACCAAATAATATATGTGATTCTTCATAAACTGCAGATATTAAATATGGTTAAAGAGGACCCTATTTTATGGTCAAAAAAATTTTAAAAAAAAATCCCACGCCTCTATTTTTTTTTACAGGCATTTGTTTATAAATTTTCGTGAACCATGCACCAATTGCAAAAAAAAATTGGTTGCCTGTAAAGTCGGTATACGGGCGAAAGTTTTACGTGACAACGACTTTGAGTGGTAAAATAATTTTAATGTGAATATTCATTCGTATAGTAGGAAGAAGGATGAAATAATAGTAACAATTTAAAACATTGTGCTCGAGTGGAAGGGACGCGTGCCTTTCACTTTTTATGTCTGTCTCTCTCGCTCTTAGGCGGGCTAACCATGCCCGAGTGGAAGGGACGCGTGCCTCTCACTCGCTCTCATTGTGAGCGCATAACGTGAGCGGAGCGTAACGCAGTTTCTTGAAGTGTCACCCGGCAAACCAATTTATAAGACGTTGTCACGTCAAAAAATATATAACTTCGGACTGAAAGGGTTTGTCGCAGTCAAATCAACAGGATTGTAATGAATGATGAAGAGCAGGCAGTACTGCCAGTTACAAAAAAATGCTGATTTTTTTTAACTGCTACGCTTTGTTTTTGAACAATTGTGATTTTTCGACAATTTTTTTTAGTAATTGCAGTTTAATTCAGAATTTGGTCCCGAAGACAAAATGATTTTATTATATGATATTATTTCGCATCTTATTAGCTTTTAAAAGACACCAAATTCGTGTTTGTTACTAAAAATACTTTTAACGCCTTAACGTTTTTAAAGTCGGTCAGTAGAGGGTTAACTGGCAAAAACCCTATGTAACGAAATTACTTTAAGACAAGATCGCCTAGATCTCTGAAAGTATATCACCTATGAGATTATTTTTTACATGCTTTTTTTTATAAGAAAGAAGACAATTTGACAAATGATAAAAAAACGGCCAAGTGCGAGTCAGACTTGCTATACGGAATCGTCGGTAAGCAAATCTGACTCGCACTTGACCATTTTTTCCATGTTCTAAGTATTACCTTCTTTCTTATAAAAAAATCGTGCTAAAAATATTCTCATAGGTACTATACTTCCAGAGATCTAGGCGATCTTGTCTTAAAGTAATTTCGTTACATAGGGTTTTTGCCAGTTAACCCTCTACTGACCGACTTTAAAAACGATAAAGCGTTAAAAGTATTTTAGTTACAAACATGATTTTGGTGTTTTTTGAAAGCTAATAAAATGCAAAATAATATCGTATAATAAAATAATTTTCTTTGGGGTACCAAATTTTGCATTAAATGGCAATTACTGAAAAAGTGCTTGAAAAAATAGGGCTTTCTCCATAAACAAACCTTAATTTAAGTAACCAGTCAACACATTTTAGTAATGACTATTTGATAATGGCAGCACCACTATCCACTTAATTTTAACCCTGTAATCCATTCCATCTCGTAATTATGTTAGTTTTTTGCAGTTGGTACATAGTCAACAAAAAAAAAAACTTAAACGCCTATAAAAAAAAATTGGAGCAGAGAAATTTTTAATATTTTTTTTGTCGATTAAACTTAGTATTAATTGCCATCTTTGTGAATGATTAGTTGATAAATAAACAGCATAAGGCCAATTTCAAAAACAAGATCAACAACCCCTATCCTTTAGACACTTTATTTGCTTTCAGGGGCCACCTAGCGGTTGTTTAGCTTGCTTTGACCTCATTTTAATAGCCATCTAGGCTACAGGGGGAGCCCCTAAATGTACGAAGCCGGCTTCCGAAGCAATCGCTAGACAGCTAAGAATTGGGGTTAAACATAAGTGTGCTGTAACTGTTGGTGAAATGGGGCAATAATCTACTTAATATCTCCATATCAAAGTGTTTTTTTTTTGCGGGTTTTTTTATACATAATGTTACGGAACCCTTCGTGCGCGAGTCCGGCTCGCACTTGGCCGGTTATTATAAAATCAATCCTATAAAATTATGTAAATAATAATTCACACATACGTTATTAATATTACTCAATTTTTATAAAATCAATCCTATAAAATAAGGTAAGTACCTAAAAAATAAGAATCTTATTTTCAATATTTAAATAAGTATAGTTAAGATACTAAGTATTTAAAAGTAGCATAAATAGGAAGGATGTATCTTGATGTATAATAGGCTTGCGTACTGCATGTCAAAATGGCACTTCAGTTCCTGAGTTCTACGAAATAACCACAGAGTGACGTCATGTAAAAGTGCCAACAAATGCTGTCTTTTTTTGCACAAAATTGACTTTATAAAATATATCTGCCGGTAATATACAATTCTGAGAATGTCAAGCCATTTTGTACAATGCTTTAATTTAAGAGTTGTTCCTAGATTTATTGGATTACCTTGGACGCAAGCCTATTGTTCTAAAACCTATGGTGCGGGAAAAACATAATACAAAAATTATCGACACCTTATACAGGCTATTATCCTCAATACATTATCTGGTGTCAGGACGTCGACCTACCGACACGCAACGCATGCAAGAAACGGATTTCGATTACTGGGGCCTATTCTCTAGGGCACACTCACTAAAATTACTTGACAATATTAGCTCCGACGTTCTTATGTGGTCGCCATAGATTCCATTTTCGAACTCACATTTGAATTAGTTCATCAGTACATTAAAATAATTCAAAAGTGAGTTCCAAAATGGAATCTATGGCGACCGCATAAGAACTGTCGGCCTTAATGTTGTCAAGTAATTTTAGTAAGTGTAACCTAGAGAATCGGCCACATTATAAGTCCGACAGCTCTTATGCGGTCGCCATAGATTCCATTTTCGAACTCACTTTTGTACTCATGAACTAATTCAAAAGTGAGTTCGAAAATGGAATCTATGGCCACCGCGTAAGAGCATCGGAGCTAATACTTGTCAAGTAATTTTAGTGAGTGTGCCCCAGAGAATTGGCCCCATTGTCAGGTAATTTTAGTGAGTGCGCCCTAGACTAGAGAATAGCGCGGACTGTCTATTTATTCCTATCTGACATTGCTAATTTAGCCCGTGACAGATGCGGGATGTACTAGTCTGCCAACGATCTTTTGGCTGATCACATCAGTGACGTGACGTATACAGGAGGGCGCCAGCTATACGCAAAATGCAACGAACACGTCATCAACTCAGATCTTTCATTCATAGGCAGCAATAAAACATAATACCTACCATAAGTTACTGTTATTTTCTTGTTCTTGTGTAAAAATAAAATTCAAAAAATAAATTTTCATTTCATTTCATAATCCGTCGCCTGCCTGCGTTGCGTGTCGGTTAACGTAGGTCCAGCTTTTACCATCAAACTCCAGAGTTGAAGTTCTCTTTCGCTTACTTCAGAGTCTTTACAGCAAAGAAGCTCTGTATCGATGTCTGTTTCAACGAGTCTTCACTTTTTATTTTCTTGTCCCTTTTCTTCTTCAGCGGTGTGAGCGAGAGGGGTTGCTCCTTGTCTCCACTAAAGCTCAGCATTGGCTGTTTATAGCTAGTCGGGGATATCATCTTTTGTTTATTCTTTTTCTTTATCGCTTTCTCGGTCTTCCATTGTATTTTAAATTTAATATTCTTGTTTCGGATTGAAACATTGTTTCTTGCTTTCTTCCGCTTCTTTCTTTTTCTTTGAACCTCATTGTCACTTGATTCAATTGTCAAATTGATTGTGTTCTCATTCTCTTTCTGTTGATTCATGTCATACACCAATTTGATTTGGAAGGAGTCTCTCTGTTTGGGTCTTTTCAGCGACAACTTTCTCTTCTTACCCCCTCTCTCTTCTTTATCATTATTTTTTCTCTTCTCCAATGTCCTTTCAATTTTTTCCTCCTTATCTTTAGCAGCCTCCTTCGCGAAATCTATAGCAGTCGTTAATTTCTTCACCACCTCTCTGTTTTCATGTTTATGTCTATACCCACACATTCCCACCTCGCTCAAATACGTGTTCTTAAAGCTCTCAATATCAATAATTCTCCTCTGCTGCGCGTAACCCTTATTAGCTGGCACGAATGTGAACCCATAAGTCGGCTGCGGTGGTTCATACGTGTGTACGATATTGACGCATTCATTTTGTTCGGATATTTCTACGCTTGAATCTGTATCAATTTCGATTGAAGTTGGTTGGTTCGGTGTATCTTCGATCAAGTTAAAACTGTTGTTGTCTGTTGATTTCTTGGGTGTGCTGCGTAATTCAGATGTGTCGATTACAGTTGTGTCGTAGTCACTCAGTCGGTCCGCGATGAATTCCCGGGCCAGTTCGAAGGTGCTTGTTGTTGAATCATCTAGATCTAGAATTCCTGTAGGATCATCTATGTTTTCTGTAGGTTCGTCAGGAATATCGACAATTTCTTCCGCAGAATGGTCTAGAATCTCAATCGTTCCCGTCGGCGGCGTCTCACTGTCTGTCAACGGGATATCTTTACTGTTGAGTTCAGGTTCTTTCTCAGCAGTATTCTGGAATGAGAGAAATACTTACACTTAGTTATTTATTTAACAAACCTCTTACTGTATGTACCTAGCGACTTTTTGAGAAAGAAGTCTTCAAGGGAATGTCAACATTGTGAGAACGTGGACGTTTTCGGCAAAGTGGCAATGTAATGTAAACATTTTTGATCAGACATTTTGATAAAATGGACATTTGGTGCCTAAGCGCCAGCATGGAGCATGGCTGATCTGGGTAAAGGCCTGTGCCACTCGGCAAAGACATCAGTGGCTACATTCTTGATTATCTGGCTTCACATGGACACAGTGTTGCCAGCCGCGCCCCCACCAACTAGCACTGTAACACAAATTAGCGTCACGCCTTTTCCCATACGAGGTGGCACAGGCACGTTTAGCTAGTTATTCAACACTTACACAATATTTAGTTGAATTGTAATTAATATTGGACTTTTTAAGTCTGGAAAATAAATAAATAATATTTATTAGTTTATGTATATTATATAAATATATTTCATATTTATTTATATAAGTATGCACTAGTTTATGTAGTCTATTGATTTGTAAGTAATAATTTTATGTATTGTACACATGGGTCTACTCCTGCTCAGCAATCCACCTGTCTCATCCCTATTTGGTTTGCTGGAAGAGATCTCTTATTAGAGATAAGCTCGCCTTTGTACACGTTTTCTATGTTTTTTACTGTCCTATGTAACTGTTTGTGTGCAATAAAGAAATTATGAAATTATGAATTATGAAATAATAATAATACATTATAGTACACAGTACATTATATTATTATCTCCGGCACAAATGTGCCTCTGCCACGCAGTAGTGGAGCGGACACGATGCTACAACTAATCTTATTTTGTATAACTTTATTTTTCTGATCCCTTCTATTTCTGCATAATTTCTTGTCTCTTTTACTTCTGCTTTGAACTGTGTTTCTATTTTGTGTATTGTGACGTCTGAATAAACGCTTCACTTATCTTATCTCAATAATACTCCATTTTGCGTGACAGGGTAGCCCTATTGGCCATCGCCGACGCTATACAGGATGTATCAGAGAGGTGCAGTCATATTGGGAAAGGGCGTAACGAACCGTACCTACTTAGTTATGTTCTTTCTTCCCCGCAGGTATCCCACATCCCTTGTATAATCTCTTGATAATAAATACGATAATTTTTTTTTATTGCCCATTCAATTCCAATTAAATTTTTAATACCAATTATTGCAATTTTCTATCCCATTAATAACAACTAATTTCATTATAGAATAGAATAGAATAGAATAGAACATCAATTTATTTGCTGTTATAATACACAACACAGTTTTTAAATAAATTAAAAGTAAAAAAACATTTTAAACAAAGCTTTTATTTAATGCCCTAAAAAGAAGAAAATAAAATTTCGATTCAATCAAATGCGTTATTTTATTAAATTACACAATTAATACTATAACAAAGCTTGTTGCGAGATTTACTTGTGTAGACTTAATCAGGTGGTAGGGACTATTTGCACAGACTTGGAGATAAATCCCGCAACAAGCTTTTATATCGTATTAATTGTGTAATTTAATAAAATAACGCATTTGATTGAATCGAAATTTTATTTTCTTCTTTTTAGGGCATTAAATAAAAGCTTTGTTTAAAATGTTTTTTTACTTTTAATTTATTTTTAACTTTTTAGTCTTTATCATTACAGCGAGACAATTCTGGCGCTAGCGAGATCATGTCCATGGTCGAAATATCGATTTTGAGATACCGAAATCTCTATCAAAAACAAGAAAAAGCTATTCTTACGACTAGCCTTTCGACCAACCGAGATATCTCGACCCGTTTTCGATCATAATAAATATAAATCGAGATAATTTTCGACGGATTTAGGCGGTATCAAAACAGATATCTTGACTGGGGAGATGATCTCGATAGCGCGAGAATCGGGGGCCTGGACAAAAAATCTAATCTAGAATCAGAGTGCTTGTGAAGACGAATCAAATGAGACCAAACACGATAGGATTGCGTCGTTTGGTAACAGAGTTCCCATGGCCACCTTCCGGCTCCAGCATCAGATCAGCTCCATGTCATAAAAAATATTCTAGGATCAAAGTACTTGTCAATATAAATCAAATGAGCCCAAACACAATAGGATTGTGTCGTGTGGTAACAGGGTTCCCATGGCCAGCTTCAGGCTGCAGCATCAGATCAGCTCCATGTCATAAAAAATATTCTAGGATCAAAGTACTTGTCAATATAAATCAAATGAGCCCAAACACAATAGGATTGCGTCGTTTGGTAACAGGGTTCCCATGGCCAGCTTCAGGCTCCAGCATCAGATCAGCTCCATGTCATAAAAAATATTCTAGGATCAAAGTACTTGTCAATATAAATCAAATGAGCCCAAACACAATAGGATTGCGTCGTTTGGTAACAGGGTTCCCATGGCCACCTTCCGGTTCCAGCATCAGATCAGCTCCATGTCATAAAAAAATATTCTAGAATCAAAGTACTTGTCAATATAAATCAAATCAGCCTAAACACAAAATAGGATTGCGTCGTTTGGTAACAGGGTTCCCATGGCCACCTTCCGGCTCCAGCATCAGATCAGCTCCATGTCATAAAAAAATATTCTAGAATCAAAGTACTTGTCAATATAAATCAAATCAGCCTAAACACAATAGGATTGCGTCGTTTGGTAACAGGGTTCCCATGGCCACCTTCCGGCTCCAGCATCAGATCAGCTCCATGTCATAAAAAATATTCTAGGATCAAAGTACTTGTCAATATAAATCAAATGAGCCCAAACACAATAGGATTGCGTCGTTTGGTAACAGGGTTCCCATGGCCACCTTCCGGCTCCAGCATCAAATCAGCTCCAAGTCAAAAAAATATTGCATTGTCATCCAACTTACATACGTATGCAAAATTTCAGCTCAATCGGATAACGGGAAGTGGGTCAATTTCAAGCCGACATTTTTGACGCGAACCGTGATACCCACAAACAAACAAACAAACATACAGTGCAAGTTAAATAAAAGCTTTTAATATACAAATTAAATGACCAAAATTCCCCATGTGGTGTGTAACTGTGTACCGTAACAGCAAATGGGTTCCGACTCAGCATGTGCTACAGGACTTGCAGCAAGTCCTGCAACGCTGATATTCTGTCGGTACCTAAACATCGTGCGTGGGAATCATATATATGGGTGGGTGTTAAATAATAATATGTTTGTTAAATAATATGTAAAGAGAAAATTAAATAAATAAATAAACAAAATACTTGTGTGCTTTGTGTAAATATAAAGTACATAAAATACGAAAATAAGAAATTATAAAAGTGTCATCCGACTTAAGACACTATAAAATCAACTACACGACTAACGCGGAAGCTCATCGGGACTAGACATTTGATTTTTGTAGTTTTAAAAAATGATTTTTACACATAGTTTTAAAATGAGCTATAGATTTTAGATCACGGATTGGTGGCGGCAGATTGTTCCAGCACTTCGTTGCCAAATATCTAAAACTGCCCCGAAAAGCAGCAGACCCGTGACGGGGGATTAAAAGTAGACTCGTGGTGGTCCTAGACTGGCGATGGTGTGAATGCTTCCAGGTAAGTTTCTCATAAAGATAATCGGGTGTTTCGCGCTTTATGACCCCAAATAGGAGCGAGGCTAGATGTAGGTCCCGTCTGCCGGGTATCTTAAGAATGTTGGCATTGTTAAGGAAGGGTGTTACGTGCCCGCGTGAAGGAATATCAAAACAGAACCTAGCGCATGCATTTTGAACCCTTTGCAATAGCCGTTGCGTCCGTTTGATAACACAGGGTCCATAAACTGATATGCCATAATTTAACTTTGACAAGACCAAGGACTCACACAGCGTGACACGCATTTGCTCGCTTAGAAAGCATCTTATCTTATATAATATACTAAGCCTATAAAAGCAGTTCTTGACCATCTCAAGAACATGCTTCTCAAAACGAAGCTCTTGATCCATGATAAGCCCAAGGTTGCGAGCCTCATTGACACGTTCAATCAAGACACCCGCGATTGAAATTTGTGGGTTTAAGTTTTTAAGTGTCTCGATTTGATTTTTAGACCCTAAAATCATATATTTTGACTTGGCAGGGTTTAGAACCAAAGCGTTCCCAACAGCCCAGGCGCCCACCCTATCCAAATCATTATTAATATGTCGAACATTAACCGAAAAATTTACTTTATTTATATCTGTATAAATCTGCAAGTCATCTGCATAAATATGATATTTGCAGTGGGTAATGCATTTTATGATGTCAGCACTGTAAATAATAAATAACAAAGGCCCTAATATTGTACCTTGGGGGACACCTCTAATAGTTGTGGCGATTTGCGATTCATCACAGGAGCCATCATTCTTCCTTAAAACCACCTGTTGGCTACGACTTGTAAGGTAACTGTCGAACCATCTGACCGCGGCTGTGTCAAACCCATAATAACTAAGCTTAGATAGCATCATACACAAATTAATTGAGTCAAAGGCCCTAGAAAAATCTAAGAGGGTCAGAATAGTGCCATTTCCGGTATCTTGAGCCGCGAGTATATTATCTACGACATCAAGTAGGGCAGTCGTGGTACTCCGGTTCTTTCTAAAACCTGACTGTAGCTTTGGTAATGTAGGAAATAGTACGATAAATCAGCACTCACTTGATTTGCTCCTGTGTCTCGTTCGGGGATCCCCTTTCTTCACAGGAACTGGACTGGTTCGTGGGCTGGAAGTGTTTTCCCGTGTGGCTTGGCAGTGGCACAATGCGGAACGGATCGCGGGTGCGTGCGCGTCGCTAGGTTAAGTTCGAATGATAGCTGTCACTTGACAGCTGTATTGCTAGTGTGAAATATCGTACTTTGGGGTGGTGAGTTGAAATTATGTATTTTGTGCTTGCATTACAATGAATGACATAACTACTAAACATGCCGCCGACCTAAAATAACTAAGTTATTTTAATGAACTGTACTAAGTAAGAACTAAGAACTAAACTAGTTGCTATAACTAATGTTACATAATAACTAAAACTAATGTATCTATTCGATAGGCAAAGGACAGATCTTTACTACAGACCTCTCTGAATAATTATTCCCTATCTGTACTGTAACTACTCTAACAACGCCATCAACGCCTGGATGCAACTTGTGAACGCGAGCCAAGCGCCATTGTAAAGGCGGTAAATTATTATCTAAAATTATAACTACTGAACCCTCGGATAGGGGTGTGTAGCTACTGCTATCACGGAACCATTTTCCTCTTTGTTGGAGCTGGTGGAGGTACTCCACACTCCAGCGCTTCCAGAAATGCTGAACTGATTGTTGTATGACTTGCCATCGCACTAGACGGCTAGTTTGATCTGATGAGTAATCGTACTCAGGTAATGAGGTTAATGGTTGCCCAATAAGAAAATGTGCAGGTGTGAGAGGTAGCGGATCAGATGGATCGCCACTCTGTGAACAAAGCGGTCTCGAGTTGAGAATCGCTTCAATTTGACATATGAGTGTATTGAACTCGTCATATGTTAACTTCTGTGTACCTAGAACTCTGTAGAGATGATTTTTCATACTCTTTACTGCGGCTTCCCAAAGCCCTCCAAAATGACTTGCATACGCCGGTTGAAAATGCCAAGTTATTCCCAGATCGGTTAAACTCCGCTGAAGTTCACTTGATTCATTTTGTAAGAATGAAAAAAGTTCCTTTAGGTAGTTATCACAACCCAAAAAGTTCCTGCCACAATCTGTATAAACATCTGAACATTTACCACGTCTCGAGGTAAAACGTCTGAACGCGTTTGTAAAGTCTTCCGTTGATAAACTGGGAACTAACTCCAAATGAACGGCCTTTGTTGACATACAGATGAAGACACAAATGTATGCCTTATAGGATCGCGCACTTCGCAAGTGATTTGTCTTCAAATTGAAGTGACCAGCAAAGTCGATTCCTGCGTGAAGAAATGGACGCATCGATTTCACACGAGCGGCCGGCAGCGGTGCCATAGGCGGTTGCATCGCTGCGGGTCGCGCGCGGAAGCATCGGACGCATCGCCGAGTGCGCATGCGAACTGCATCGCGAGCGGATAAAATCCAGTATGACTGGGAGAGCAAAAATTGTAACTGTTGTGGGCCAACGTGTAAATTCACAATATGAAAATGATCAATTATTAACACCGTAAGTGGATGTCTTTTTGGTAAAATGATTTGATGCTTAGCATCATAAGCAATATTGGCACGCTGTATGCGGCCGCCGACCCTGACAAGCCCAGAATCGTCAATGAAAGGCTTGAGCTTTTGTAATCGCGGTGAACAATTTTTATTTGATTTGAGTCGCGATATATCATCGGCGAACTCATTGTTTTGAACTAGACAGATCAGATTTTTTAGTGTTTGATTTATCTCGGGAACGGAAATTTGTACATCATTGACATCAGATTTAGCCTTACGACATTTATTAATGAACCTGTACACGTACGACATCACCCGTAGTAGTTTCGGAAGGGATGAGTATCGTTCTATGAATTGTAAGTCCATAGAGTTAGTACATCGTGAGATATGTACGGTTTTACGACGTTCTTCGTCGGTAGCAACATCTATATTTGACACAGGCCAATCAATCTGAGGCTTCTTGAGCCAGCTTGGACCAGAAAACCACAAGTCATGATCAAGTTGAGATGGAAGAACACCACGCGACGCCGGGTCGGCGGGGTTGTCTTCAGAACGAACATGGCGCCAGTTGGACGCCGGAACTCGACTTGTTACTTCGTTGATACGATTCGACACGAATGTCTTCCACTCGTGTGAAGGAGAACGGATCCATGCTAGAGTGATTGACGAATCGCTCCATGCAAAGATATTTGAAATGGAAACAAAATCACCGTAGGTGACAAGAACCTTTTGAACTAGTTTAGCCAGCAGTACTGCTGCACATAACTCTAAGCGAGGCAGAGAAATGCGTTTTAAAGGGGCGACCTTCGTTTTTGCTATTAGCAGATACACACGAACCACGCCCCGCGAGTCCACCACGCGCATATACACGCTCGCGGCGAACGCCTTCTCCGACGCATCCGCGAACGCATGTATTTGCACGTCCTCATTCGTCAGTGGAAGCACATGACGAGGCAGGTGTATATCTGTCAACAGCGGCAACTCTGCCACAAAGGCCGTCCATACATCGCAAATAGATTGGGGCGGTACTACGTCCCAACCTGTACCTGATATCCAAAGTAGTTGGATTAAATGTTTGACAAGAATTGTTATAGGACAAAGGAACCCTAAAGGATCATAAATTTTTGAAATTTCGGATAGAATAAATCGTTTGGTACATTTACCTACGGAGGCGTCACTCTTAAAGCTGAACGTATCGGACTTTGGATGCCACTGCAGGCCTAATATCTTAACAGATGATTCACCATCAAGATCAGAAATCACTAGAGTGTCATCATTTGAAGATGATGAGTCATCGTTCTTGACACTCGAAAGAAATTCTGCGTTATTACTCGTCCACTTACGTAGCTCGAAGGTGCCCGCCCGGCAAATGGAGGTAAGCTCCTTTTGAACTACTAGGGCCTCCTCGACAGAGGCAGCACCCGATATAATGTCGTCGACAAATATATCATGAGAAAGTACTTGCGAAGCAAGCGGAAATTTGTGCGCTTCGTCAACAGCTAACTGGCGAATAGTGCGCAGAGCTAAGAATGGTGCAGACGCGACGCCGAACGTGACGGTGCACAAACGATATTCTTGCACAGGGTCAATAGGTGAAAATCTCCATAAAATTCGTTGAAAGTCGCGGTCCTGCGGTCGAACAGAAATATAACGGTACATCATTTTTATGTCAGCGGTAAAAACAATGTTATGAAGTCTATATTTTAAAAGAACTTGAACTATATCTTGGTGTAACTTTTCACCAATTAACAGATTATCATTTAGTGACCGACCACTAGTGGTCGTGCAAGATGCATCGAACACGACTCGTGTTTTAGTGGTTGTACTTGACATTTTTATGACCGCATGATGAGGAATGTAATACGGAACGTCGGTATGACAGTCATCAGGATCTGTCACTAACTCCATATGCCCCAAGTCTATGTACTCTTGGAGACATTTATTATAATTTGAACGTAGATCAGAGTTACGGGACAATCGATTCTCCAGTTTGATTAAACGCGCGAGAGCGATGTCTCGGGAATGACCCAAACTAGGTACATTCTCTTTGAACGGTAGTGCAACAATGTATTGGCCATTGTCGCCGCGTTTGTGTGTACCCACGAACATAGATTCACACAAAATTTCTTCTTGAGTGAGAGGTCTGGTGTCAGGTACTGACTCCAATTCCCAGAACTTTTGAACATCGATATCAAGTTGATATGTACTTAAGTTAGAGCACACATTCACTTTGCCACAACCCGAAATCTTACCATTTAGTAAATATCCAAAGATACTATTTATAGCTACAGGAGTACCTTGCGGGCCTATTATGTTATTATGTAACAAGATAGCATCTGTATAGTCCGAACCAAGTAAGATGTCAATTGGACGCTCAGATCGTAAGTCTGGGTCGGCTAAGGGAATGTTTTGCAAATGAGCAATTTGATCAAATGAAGTTGGAACATGTGGGATGTAACTAGTAATTTTTGGTAAAATTATAGCTTCAATGAACAGTTTAGGTTCCGGCTTGTTGTGGGGCGTCACCTCACATAAAACTAAGCCGCGAGGTTTCTCGGTTTTATCCCCTACTCCCGTAATAGTCATGTTAGGATTGGCATGTTTTCGTGGTAGGCCAAGACGTTGGACACACGTCTCAGAGATAAGCGTAACCTGCGAACCTTGATCAACAAGAGCGCGCGCGATCTGCGGCTTATAAGGACCTGCCTGCGTGGGACGTACCATCACCAGCGCAGTCGTAAGTAGAACCGTACAATTCTCCTTACTAGCAGAGTCGTTTGACAAAGAAGGTCGAACAACCTTCCCTGTAGGGAACTCGGGCATTCGGGCCGCTCTAAGAGTCGAGGACTCGATCTGAACTTTTTTCTCCGTACCGGAGATTGGCGCTACGGCCGGTTCGATCTGAACAATATTCTGAACAATATTCTCCGTACCAGAGATTGGTGGCGCTATGGCCTGACTGATTTGAACTTGATGCCCCGTACCGGACTTAGGTGTTGGGGGGGACGCATTGACAGTTGAACACTCCAACTGGGAAAAGTTTGTCAGAGTAACATGTTGAACATTCTCATGTAATGATGTGTGATGACGTTTTGAACACGTTCTACACGTATACTTTGACTGACAATCTTTTACTGAGTGCCCACTGCAAAGGCAATTAACACAAATGTTATTATTTTGCAAAAACTTATTGCGTTCACTCATTGACAGTGAAGTAAATTTGTCGCATTTACTTAAGAGGTGACCACTTTGGCAGTAAAAACACCTCACTGTACTTTGAACTGGGTTGTGTACACTCATGCTTCTTGCAAGAGTGACCGGTGCATGCGAAGACGAGGTTGCAACCGAATTCGCGCGACCTATCTTTCGCCATGACGACTCGTGGGTACCTACACTCGCAGTATTAGAACGGAATGCGCGCGCCGACGACGGCGGCGGCGGCGCGTCGATCAGCTGTGCAGGGGCACGAGTGCTCGATGCTGACATCACTTCGAACGTTGCTAACTCTTTGTCGAGAAACTCCAGAAGTACACTTATTTGTGGAATCTCAATCGGGGACCTCAAGGACAACTCAAAACGTGTACGAACGTCTTTGTTTATTTTGCGTAAAAGGATATTTAGCAACAAAAAACTCCACTCGGAAACTGGAAAGTTCATTGTTTCTAAAGCGGTTAGATTTTCATTATAGACGTTTAGCAAATGACGCAACTCCTGCTCATTTGTTTTTTCGGACATAGGATTCAAGTCAATAATGTTATCGACATGTTTTGTGGAGATCACCCGCTTATTTTCGTACCTATTGATAAGAGTTTGCAATGCAATTCGATAGTTGTCTTCCGTGATTGGGATAGATTTTATAAGGTTAAAGGGTTCCCCTTTTAGGGACAGCGTTAAATACCTAAACTTCTCAACGCACGACAAGGCACTATTGTCATCGATCAATGATCTGTAAATATCATAAAATGAGTTCCACTCGGTAATGCGGCCATCAAATTGTGGCAGAGTAAGAGCCGGTAGTTTAATTTTGTTAGGACATGTGTGGGAAGAAGACCGTGTCTGTCCTGTAACAGAGCTACGCCGTTCAGCGTCTTTCATCAAGTCAGCTGCTACTTGAACTTGATAGTACAAATGATCGAACCTTTCCCTAACGGCCAATTGTTCGTCTTTATCAAACGTTTTATTTTTAATGTATGACTTCTCAATCTTGCTTTGGACCTTCAGGAATGCGGTTTTTATTTTTGGTAATTCTTGTGCACGACAACGAAATTCAACCGATTGGGAACCGCTGGCTTCGACCATTTTCTCCAGAGTATGCATAAGAATGTCTCTCTCATATAACTCGGCCTCCATTGTAAATTTGTAAACTTGTAACTTGTAAGTATGTGAGATGTGTAACTTGAATGTGCAGAATCGAACAATAAAATATCACGAACTGTGAGATCACAAAATGCGTCCAGGCGCGGAACAAAGGTTGATTAGAAAGATTTTTAGTCTACCTACAATTTTTCACTATTTACGTGGCTCGCACTACTAAACTCACAAAAGTATTGAAAAATGTAACTTATTTTTCATGAACTGAACTGAACTGAACTTATTTGAACTTTAGTTAGGCTGTACAGCCTGAACTAACTGTATTATTGTACAATAACATAAATTGAAACGAAAATAACCAGCGGACGGCGGCGCGGCGTGGCAACAATGGCGTCGTACTTGACGCAGTTTTCACAACGATTTTTGAGGAAAACTTGAACTAGGATCTTTGGAACTATGAACAATACACTGTACACTGCAATGCTCGCACAAAATCACTTGGAAATGCCAGAAATTTGGCTACGAAGGACCATGAAGTTATGTAGGAAATAGTACGATAAATCAGCACTCACTTGATTTGCTCCTGTGTCTCGTTCGGGGATCCCCTTTCTTCACAGGAACTGGACTGGTTCGTGGGCTGGAAGTGTTTTCCCGTGTGGCTTGGCAGTGGCACAATGCGGAACGGATCGCGGGTGCGTGCGCGTCGCTAGGTTAAGTTCGAATGATAGCTGTCACTTGACAGCTGTATTGCTAGTGTGAAATATCGTACTTTGGGGTGGTGAGTTGAAATTATGTATTTTGTGCTTGCATTACAATGAATGACATAACTACTAAACAGGTAATATATGGTTTTTTTCCGCAAATGAGATGACTTGGTTATAAACAATCTTTTCGAGAATCTTAGATAAATAGGGAAGTATGCTAATAGGACGCAAATCAGATACAATTTGTGGATCATTATTTTTTGGGATCGGTCGCACGATAGCGTTCTTCCAGTGCGTTGGGAATGTGGCCGTGGTAAGAGACTTGTTTATAATATTGGTGATAACTTTAAGAGTTTGCGGTAAAGTCAAAAGTATCATGCTCATTGTAATGTGATCAGCACCACAAGCGTTAGAATTAATTTTGCAAATTATTCTACCAACATCATTCTCATTAACTGGCTGAAGCTGGAAGACAGCAGGGCCATGCCTGTGAAACTCCAAGAAAGTGAGATCTGAAATCTTAACAGAGTTGTCCCCTGGAATATTTAAAAAGTGCAAACTCATTTCGTTAGGTGTGCCAATATTATTAGGAATGTCATTATTTTTCTTAAAGTTTGGTAATGTAGTATTTCTAAGATTTTTCCACAATAATTTAGGGTTATGGAAGTTTTTATTAACATTTTCGTCGAAAATTGCTTTCTTCTCTGCGAATAAACTAGCATTAACTAAATGTTTTAGTGACTTATATTCTTGCCGATGAGATTCTAATTTTGACTGCTTATAACGGTCATGAGCCTTGTTACGAAGCCTCATCATGTACCTGACATTGCTGGTCAACCATGGCATGGGTTTATTCTTCATAATCCTTGTTTTTAAAGGGGCAAATTTGTCAAACAAATTAAGAATGCATGCTTCAAAAGCCTCTAACATAAGATCAACATTTGTATGCTCCAAGATAGCATCCCAATTAATTTGATTTAAATATTCATTGAAATACGGCAAATCAATATCTTTTAGAGGTCTGTACGTAATCTTACACGGTGGATATTTATCCCTTTTTAACTTTAATTCCACTGTAACGAAAGCATGTGCACCGAGATCAGGTATATGCTCAACGGAGACTCCAGCTACATGTGCGTTGGTGCAGACAAGATCAATTAGTGTTGCGCTAGTATCGGTAAAATGTGTTGGCTCGGCTACACAGTTCACCAGTTTCGTGTACTCGAGAAACTGTTGCAACTTACGTGTCATAATGTTGTCATTATCAGATAAATCAATATTGAAATCACCAGTTAGTACGATACGATCAAATCTCGAAAAAGTTGTAATAGAGTCTGTGAGTGCATCCAGAAAGTCGTCTACTTTCATCCACTGCGGTCGATATGCTGTACCTATAATAATTTTTGTTGAATTAACATTTAAGGAAAGCCACATTTGTTCGACCTTAGACTCAGATGGCGGATGAGGGTAGGCCCTTGCTTTCAAACCTAGTTTAATATAAAATGCGACACCGCCGCTGCGGGCCTGTCTAATATCGAGAGGGCGGGCCACATGACGCAATCTGTATCCCGGTATCGCCGGCGCTCGCCCCACCTCGCCGTCCCTAAGCCAAGTCTCGTTCACCGCTAAGATGTCGGGCGATCTCTGCAGCATAGCCGCTGTGAGCTCATCGTGCCCAGTGTTCAAAGATCCCGCGTTCCATAATGAAATTTTAACATGCTTATTAGTTAGCTCCGTCTTTGATAGTTAAAGGAATCCTGCGCAAATCAGTAAAAGTCGGATATTGATAAAATAATATGATAAATGAATTAAAGTATAAATAAGTAGTCGTGACATAATATTGAAAGCGTGGTTTGAGTGTGCAAATAGAAATAATACAAGTGTTGTGGATGAGCTGCGTCACTTGTCCAGAAACCAGTTTTGCATGAGTCGCAAGCCCATTCGCCGCCGCGTACGCACACCACCACATGGCTTCGCCGGTACAATACATTGCAAAAGTAAATACGAAGGAAATTGTTGAGTCAGTGATCACATAGCAAAGTGACTTATTACAGTTAACAGTGATGTTTATGTGCATAATGAAAAAATGTTTGTGAAACGAAGGACATTGAAACAAAAGTATAAGTACAGTAGTAGTGTTGTAAAAAATAAAAATGCTATTTGTGATAGTGCAAAGTAAACAATTCTGTGAATGCAACAATACAGTAAGCTCGCTATTTTCTATTAGAGCATGGGATATCGCCAAAAACACGCTTTAAATCAGCTTCGCTTCGGATGTATTGGATTTTGGCTGACTTGGACTCTCTGGCTTGCACAAGACCATCCCTAGTCCAGATAAATTGCCAACCCTGCTTCCCCAATTCACGGGCTTTGGCAAACAGGACCCGGTTTTCTCTCGTGAGGCGCTCATTAACGTGCATTTTCTGCGGCGCGTGAGGCGGCAGGCCGAGACCGTCGGTGGTAGTGCCACGTCGCACCTTCGCGCCCTTCAGCAGCTCGTCGCGAATGGAGCGCCGCGCCAGCCGCACGACGATAGGCCGAGGCCTGTCCTTCGGGCGCGGGCCGCTCGCCACCGCCGCTGCCGCTGTTGCCGGCGCGCTCTCCACGCGAGGGGCTCCGACGCGCGTCGCGCTGACCACGTCTCGCTCGTCTAACTTCAGACCGAGCTTCATCGCCGCAGCAGTCACAATGTGGAGAACAGATTCACCCTCGTACTCCGGAATACATGTGAGTTCAACGTCATTAAGCAGAGCCTGCTGGTCGCGCTGTTTCACTTCCGCCTTCAGCTCCATTACAGTCTCTTGAAGCTCAGCCACAGCCGACGGTTTCAACTGACCTTTCAGCTCCTCCAACTCGCACCGCAAGGCTAAATTTTCACTCTCAACTTTATTGATTCTTGAGTCGAGCGAGAACAGCTTAGAATTCAGCACCTGTAACTCAGCCGATAACGAGCTCATGGCTTGAGCGATCTCAGCTTTCATAATCTCAGTAAGCGTAGACTTCATTTGCTCCATTTTCCGGTCAAACAAAACCTCAAATCTGTCCAGGGAGACTACATCAGCTGCAGTGGGCACTGATAGCTGCATTGGCGAGAGGGTACTGGCAGGGGCCACGATAGGCACTGCAGGGTTCTCATCAGTGTCGGCTTTTCTGGTTTCAGTCGACAGCACGGACATCTCAGACTGCAGTAACGGTGCTCTCTTGCCTATGGGAGTATTATCATTTCTTGCTCGCCGCACGCTAACACCACTACAGGTTGTCTTAGGACAACGCCAACTGAGTTTGAGATCTGCGTAGTCTGTGGCAAACTGTGCGCTCGTCATGTTTACACACCCATGATGGTATGAACCTTGACATACACTACACACAAGCAGCTCAGTGCGAGCTATATTTTGATTACAGCCAATGCACTTCATGGCAAAATTTTGCTACAGCACTTACAGCACTACCCACACTCTCTATTGTACCTATCCTAGGTACAAGTATGTGCGGTAGAACTAGTTCTATTGTTTCGCAGCGCCGCACTCACGTCACTTTGGCTCAGCGGTCGAACCGGACGCCCCACGAGCGGCGAGCACGCAGAGAGCACAGGTTCAAATCTCGGCCGGCACCCTGACACTTTTCACTTTTAATGACCAACCCAGTTGCGGGCCGAACACATCTACTGAGAGAAAAATGCTATCTCACTCTAGGACAGCCCACTAGGAGGAGCCAGCCCATAAGAACAGCACAGGGGGAAGCAAGAATCAAAATTTGATACGTCAACCAATCACGAATTTATACTTTCAAATTTATAATGCGCACAGAGTTATGATAATGATACAACACACGTCCACACACTTCGACTTCAACGATGTATATGTATATGTATATGTATTATTTAATTTTGTTTTCCTTATGTAATTACTTATATAAATTAAATTGTGTAAGTACTTGAGCCACTGTTGTGCGTCCGCTTTGGCCCTGGCAGAGTACCAGCGTCACAGATTCGTCTGTGACATTGCTGAGTCAGGGCCATTTCACTGCCGTGGTACAGTCACATAACCACACAGCTGTAGGTACCTACTGTTTTTGTTGTTATTAATTATGTGTGTGTACCATGTCCAATGAATAAATGAGTTATCTATCTATCTGTATACAAGGTTGCACCAATACTTCAGGTTGGTTCCATTTTTTTTTAAATCAGGAATCGGTCCAGTATTTAGGTTTGTACATAGAAAATACTGTCATCCAGGTATCCAAAATTACATATATTTGCCTTTCTGTGACTATGTGGTGTAAAAATGCTGTCTGTAAGGACCGATTTCGTTTATTTTGTGTAATATTGTGAATTGTTAGACTTCATTCGCATTCCACGCGGACAGGACTATCCCCCGGTTTCTGAGACGCCGATCAAAGGTTACGATTAGCTAACAGACATAAACATTTAGATACAGGCACATACATTGCTTCTGGCCCCGCACTAGGACACGTGTCGTGGGAACCAGAAACAGCGAGATCACAAACATGTAAACATGCAAGACCTGGTTTTTTTTTTGTCCCCAGCCGGGATTCGAACCCAGGACCTCTCGCATGGTAGGCAGATGCGCAACCGCTGCGCCACAGAGGGACTAATTTCAGCCAATCACGTGCCACCATCAGCCAATTGTGTGCCGCCATTTTTAAATAACCACCGATTAGTTAATCGTAACCTGCGTCTCAGAAACTGGGGGTGAGTGATGGCCAATCCCAATAACCTATCTCTATCCGTCATCTACAGGTTACATTTGACAGTTGCGGTATGGGATTTATGTCAAAATTGACACTAGCAATCTCTAATCTGTACATTATGGATAGAAGATAGGTTATTAATTTCAGCCAAAGATCACGAAGTCGGTTTTTTTTAGTTTTTAACTTGGTGAATGGTTTATGAAGACCTTTTGTGGAGCTCCAGGGTTGTCCAGGGCGTTTGTCGTCCGTCCGCGGCGCACTCGGCGCGTGAACGTCAGCACCACGGGCCGCCCGCCGCGCCCGCCCCGCCCGCCGCCGCGCTCGTCACCCACACCTCGCGGCTCCAGCTCCACGCCGCTCGAGTTAGACCCATGCTGTAAAGGATGTAACATTTATAAAAATAACCGGCCAAGTGCGAGTCGGACTCGCGCACGAAATGTTCCGTACCGTAACATAATCTTTAAAAAAACCACAAAAAAATAATAGTTGTATGGGAGCGTCCCTTAATATTAAATTTCTTTTGTTTTATAACCGACTTCCCAAAGGAGGTTTAAAATTCGTCCGGATGTGTTTTTTAATGTATGTGCCCCGATTGCGCCTAGACGGATGGACCGATTTGGATTTTTTTTTGTTTGACAGTGTTTACCTTCCCATCGGTACTATGGACCACCAGGTCAGGATCTGATGATAGGATCCTGGAGAAATCGAGGGAACTTTTCAAATATTATAGGCAGACTTTTCAAATACTATAGTGATTTTTGTATTTTTAGTAATAACTCGTGCATTTCCTCATGGTAAGCATAATATTGTGATGTGGAACTGATCTGATGAAGACCACACATGACCAGACCACCAGTACTGCTCAATAAATATTTGCTCAAAATGAATTTTATTAATATAAATGAATAATTTATTAAAAAAATAATAAATTATTAAGTGAAATCTTAATTTATTTAAATTTAAGTACAATAGTAGATTGTACAACAAGGGCATAAAACGCACCATTTCACCCGAGGCGTATATATCCACCCGAGCCGCAGGCGAGGGTGGATAGTCATGTCGAGGGTAAAATGGGTTTTATGTACGAGTTATACACTCTGCTTTTCACTTCGATTGTGAGGAAATTAAACAGAAATATTGCAAAAAAAGTAAATATTATGAAATAATTGCAAATTAAAATTACCGAGAAAAAATAAGGACTTCCCGCCATTAAACTTTTTTTTGCTCTGGCCGCCGGCAGTGGCACTTAGCATAGGTGTATGTGGCTGTTTATCTGACGACCTTTGTCAGAGTCTGAGATTTAGACGAAGATTTTACTTTATGCTCTAGAACATAAAATTTGATTTTATGCTGGCTATACCCGACATAAAGACGAACTTTACGAGCATGAGAAGTGAAAATACAATCTACTATGCGTGGCTGACGGGCAACGCATAGCATAAGCCGGTGGACCTAGAGCCATTAAACTTTGTACAGGGGTTCCTTATGTAGCGTAGGGTAGCACTGAGATGGGATTCAACGAAATTAATTCCCCAAGGGGGGGAAATAGGGGATTACAGTTTGTATTAAACTCAATCTAATGAACTAGGGTTTGTGGAAGTCGGTTCTTTCTAAAGTTTACTTTTTGTTTCAATTATTAGTATTTGTTGTTATAGCGGCAACAGAAACACATCATCTGTAAAAATTTCAACTGTCTAGCTACCACGGTTCATGAGATACAGCCTGGTGACAGACAGACAGACAGACGGACAGCGAAGTCTCAGTAATAGGGTCCCGTTTGGCACCCTTCGGGTACGGAACCCTAATAAACATTTTCATTTCATACTTTAGGGGTTTGTTAGGGAGACCGTTCTGAGCAACTTTCACCATGAAACTGGTTTGATCAGAGCAACTTTTTTTTCATTGCTCCAAACGTTTTGGTCCGGGCGGTCAGCTGATTTGTAATGGGGCAGTAACGGTGGCCGGTAGGCAGCGGACCGGAATGGCGGGGGACAGATGCGTGTGGCGTGCTTCGGGAGAGGCCTCTGCCCAACAGTGGGTTAAGAAGGGCAAGAAACACACCACCATCACATCGCCGTCAGCGCCATAATCGATTACAGCGTCTACGATGCGATCGTTTTGTATCGCCAAAACTGACTCGGAACGGCTTCGTAGACGCTCTAATCGATTTTGGCCAACTTAGCAAACCGTCCACTATTTTTCACGACTTCGTAATCGGTAAACTTCGCAATCAGTCGACTTCGTAATCGGTCAACCTAGCAACTAGTCATCCTCGCAATCGGTCCCCTCAGCGTTCGGTAAAAAATAAAGGTTGCATTATTTTCTTTTTAGTCGAACATCATCTAATAGATGGGAGCATTCATTTGACCGACATACCTCGTTATCCAAATGTCCATCTTTCTCGTCCTGCACTCCGTCAGTAGATTCGGAAGGTATGCACGGGACCGGACGGTTAGAAGGTTCCTTACTCTTTCCTCGTTTCTTCAGGATATCCTTGATTA
The DNA here is from genome assembly GCA_963457715.1 of Argyresthia albistria. Classification (NCBI taxonomy): domain Eukaryota; kingdom Metazoa; phylum Arthropoda; class Insecta; order Lepidoptera; family Argyresthiidae; genus Argyresthia; species Argyresthia albistria. The sequence goes on along the minus strand of OY735280.1, from coordinate 1,427,323 downwards.
TGCCACTGGAAGGATTAAACAATATACAACTTTTTATAAAGTAAACAGTTAAAATTTCACATTGCTATTCCGGCCTTCCACTAAATAATTCATTAAGTTGAAAGTTTTAACCAACTTCATAACCTATCACCACAGATACTACAGGGTGTAACAGAAGGGTGTAGTCATATTTTAGGGGGTTGTTAGGGAGACAATTCTTAACAAGTATAGATTACGATTACTCACTCTACGATTCTGCGTCTCTCGGATAAAATCCGCGGTTTTCTTAACTTGTCCCTAATTCTCCTCACCACTCGTTCCCCATCCACGTCCACACCACCAGATAACTCGCGGTATTTCCTCTCGAAATGCTTCACACACGATAACGCCTTCTTGTCTAAACCTTCTAGAAGCTTCTCGTCTATAATGCTTGTGTGTTTTCTCGGATTTCGAAGGTAGAAGGCAGCTTTCAATACATCTGTTTGTGTGTGAACCTTTTTTGTATCGGTTTCCGATTTTTCTTTTTCTGTATCATTTGTTATTGATTCCCCTTTCAATATCTCTTTTTCTATATGGTTAATCTTCTCCGATTTTATATCTTTTTTTTTCGATTTGGTCTTCCTCTTAGAAGGTCCTTTATCTCGTTTTTTCAAATTATCTCTTTCATTGCGAGCAACTATTGATTCTGTTTCTTTTACTTTATCAGTTTTACAATCTTTCAATTCATTCCTTTTGTTAAACTTCTCTGTTACATCACAAATCGGTATTATTTTTCCCCTGTTCACTTCTACTTTAATTGAAATTGGTAAGTCTTTTTTAGTTTTTGAATAGGAATTTCTGTGAGAATTTTCTTTTTCTGTAATCGTTTTTAATTCGCCTTTCAAAATATCTCTTTCTATATGGTTACTCTCTTTCTCTCTGTTTTTCGATTTTGCCTTTAAATTAACTTTTTCATTGCGAGCAACTTCTAATTCTTTTTCATTTGCTTTATCAGTTTTACAATCTTTCGATTCATTTGTTTCGTTAAACATCTCTGTTACATCACAAATCGATATTAAACTTCCCTTTGTCACTTCTATATCACTTGAAATTGGGAAGTCTTTTTTAATTTTTGAATAGGTTTTCTGTGGTTCAGCAAAATTATTTTTTAAAGGCTTGTTTTGTCTGTGATATGATGTTTGTTTCTCTATGATGCCATCGCAACCATCATTAGATTTTTCTGTGCTATTTCCTTGTTCGACCAAGTTAGTACCCTGTTTGACTGACCCACTTCGTGGTTCGACTTCATTTCTTTGACCGCATGGTTCATTATCTTGCACAACTCTCTTAGCTTGATCTTCGAGTGACCTACATCGTAGTTCAACTAATTTATTTCCTAGTTCCACTGATTCGTTTTCTTCTTTGACGATACTTCTTTGTACGGAAATATCACACCATTGTTCGACTGATCGAATCACGATTGATAGATCATTTTGTAGATCGACCAACTCATTTCTTTGCTCGATTGACTCATTTATTTCTTGGATTAAGTTGCTTTCTTGTTCAACTAACTTAGATTCTTGTTCTACTAATTCAGTGTCTTGATTGACTAATTGAGTATCATTTTCCACTAACTGAGGTTCCTGTTTAACTAACTCAGTATCCTGGTCGACTAACAGAGTTCCATTCTCGACTGACTCTATTCCTTGTTCAACAGAATTACTATTTTCGTCGTCGCCACATTTTTCGGGTGAGGTGGTGAGCAGAGACAAGCTTGAGGTGTCGTTCAAAATCTCGTTGTATATTGCACTGTAAAAATAAAACAAATATTTATGAGAACACATTATACCGATTTTCTAAGTTCCTTTTCACACATACCGGTTTCCGGGTAGCCAATGCCAGATAACCGGTAACACATTCAAAAGATTTCCCGGCAAATTAAACCGGAAAGTATGAAAGCGTAGCGTTCATCCCATAGCGCAACTGTCAAATGTAACGCGTAATCTGCAGATCACGGATAGAGATCGGTTATTGGGATCGGCCGTTAGGCAACATGCGCTCTTGACTATACAGGGTGTAACAGAAAGGTGTAGTCATGTTTGACTATACGGGGTGTAACAGAAAGGTGTAATCATATTTTAGGGGGGTTGTTAGGGACATCATCCTTCATTCATTCACTATGAAACCAATTTGATCGGGACAACTTTATTTTTCACTTTTCAATGCAAATCAGCCGATTGACCGAGACAAAATGTATGGAAAAGTGAAAAATAAAGTTGCTCGGATCAATCTTGGAATGGCAGACCCATCCACACACAAACATTTACATACAGGCACATACATTGCCTCTGGCCCCACACTAGGATACCCTGTGTCGTGGGAACCAGAAACAGCTCCATTACAAACATGTAAAAATCCAAGACCTGTCTTTTTTTGTCCCCAGCCGGGATTCGAACCCGGGACCTCTCGCATGGTAGGCAGATGCGCAACCGCCGCGCCACAGACGATGTCAACCGTGTAAACATAGAATTGAATAGAATAGAATAGTAGATTGTTTACCAAGGGAGTAAAGAACTATTTTTAGGGCGAGAGTGTTTTTTGACTCCTGAGCGACCGAGGGATTCTAGAGTTGAGTCCCGAGTGTAACGAGGGACTCAAAAGTAGAATCCTGAGGGAGCGAGGGATTCAAAGTACATCACTCGAGCCAAAAATAGTTTTTACTCCTGAGGTGGACACTCTACTTTTCATCACCCTCTATGAGAAAAGTAGTAAGTAATCAATAAAATAACATACATGTACCTATACAGGGTGTAACAAAAAGGGGTGTACAAGCGGAATGAGGGACATCATTCTGAACAACTTTCACTATGGGATCGACTTGATCAGAGCAACTTTATTTTTAACTCAGTACATTTCGGGCCTAGCGCTCAGCTGATCTGTATGGTGGAGTGAAAAATAAAGTTGCTCTGATCAAGTCGGTCCAATTGTGAAAGTTGTTCAAAATGATGTCCCTAACAACCTTCTTTCGGCTTGTACACCCCTTTCTGTTAGACCCTATATTTATTTAAGTACACAATTGTCGTGATATGTTGTGTGGTTGTGTGTAATGGTTTGTTGGAAGAAATCTCTTGTTATCTGTTATAAGTTTTCTGTATGTCATTCTTGTCTTAGTACAATAAAGAAATTACGAATTACAAATATGTCCTCCACAAAGTTAAAGCTTGTTTAGTATTGGCTAAATCTTGAAAATTGGTTCAAAAAGCATTTTCAGATAACCACTAGTTTTTACATACCTATATTCCTCGTGATTTTATTGGTAATAGATCTTGTATTTGTCGTTTGCGTTTGTTTGAGTTAGACACTCACTTTCACTCATATTCTTTACTCATATCCGCAAACGAAATTGAAATAATTACAGCATTCAGATTTGGCGCGCTTTGTTTACAAATTTTCCACAACTTTTTTAATTATTTGGTCCGTGTTTCGATATCAATTCTGTAAGGTTGTTTCTCTTTTGTCACCAATCGGTGTCAATCGATTCGGTCGATCGGATTATCTAATCTGTGTCGAGTACGCATTTTAGTACAATTTTTTTTTTATTGGCTGCGTTTAGAATCGATCTCTCTTTTAATTGGGTCTGTCAGCCTGAGTGGTAGTGAAACTGATTAGTGACAGCATTTTTTTCCTTTGTACTGGCAACAAAATTAAAAAGTTACTTTTAGTCCCTAGGGACTAAATGACCTACTTTAGTCCCTGTTTGCCGGGACTAAAGTAGATCTTTTTGAATAGATGTGATGAAAAGCACATTTATTCAACTGTCACAATACACAAAACACAGCAATAACAAATTATGAACAGAAACAAGTAGGAAATAAAATATACACAAGACAAAAAGAACAGTAATAACCGGCCAAGTGCGAGTCGGACTCGCGCACGAAGGGTTCCGTGCCATTATCTATAAAAACCCGCAAAAAAAATGTATGGGAGCCCCCCCTAAATATTAATTTAATTTTAATTTAATTATTTATTTTTTAAGTAAATAATATACTCAATATATTGTGAACATTTTAAGCGTCTACGTGCCATTATCAATATCGAGCAAAAATGAGCAAAAAAATCACGTTTGTTGTATGGGAGCCCCCCTTAATATTAAATTTCTTTTGATTTTTAGTATTTGTTGTTATAGCGGCAACAGAAATACATCATCTGTGAAAATTTCAACTGTCTAGCTACCACGGTTCATGAGATACAGCCTGGTGACAGACGGACGGACGGACGGACAGACGGACAGCGAAGTCTCAGTAATAGGGCCCGTTTGGCACCCTTCGGGTACGGAACCCTAAAAATAAGGTCGGGTAGAACGGTGCCATGAAGTGTGTACCGCAACAGCGAAACGGCTCGACTCAGCATGTGTTACAGGATTCTGCAACGCTGATATTCTGTCGGTACCTATTAGAGAGTGAGTAAGTAAGTGTCTGGGTGGGTGTTAACAAAACTACATACTATAAATAACTCAAAAGGAAACGAGTTTAAACTATAAACATATAAACATCTTACTCACTTGATCATTACCTTCTTGACCCTCAAAGGCCTCGGCTTCTTGAACTTAGCACGTAACATCTGCGCCATATTGAAATCCAACAACACGCCATTATTAGCGATCAATTTCTCTCGCAAGTATTTCACAGGCGACGCCATATCCCCTTTGTCTGTCGACAGGATTGTGCTCTCTATATCTTGTGGGGTTAGGGTGAGATCGCCGAGGCTGGGAGACTTAAGACCGTCTTTGACTGGTGACAGGATTCTGTTCTCTATGTCCTGTGTGGTAGCGGTGAGGTTGGCCCGGGGTTGTCTCGGCGATTTCAGGTTCAGTTCCATCCGGCTGGTGGTTGTGTTGTCTAGCGTCTGTTCGCTGTTTGTTTTGTTCACGTCGGGTTTGCTTGGTGGCCTGAGAAGATCGGTATAAGTATTATATTAAAGTACGGTCGCCGAGCAGGAAGAATGCATCGCTACTTACGCGCGTTAGTCGCATTTGCTACGCGCTTCAGAAGCGATGCTAACGCGCGGCAGCATCGCGACTGTAGCGATGCAAACGCGCGGCAGCATCGCTACTGACGCGCGTTAGCATCGCGACTGATTTTTGGTTACGTGGGCGAGGGTACACAGCTAGTGTTGAACCGGTTTGATTTTAATAATTTTGGATTGAATTAAAATTACATTTTTATTTTATAGATTCTAGAAATTGTATACAGGGTGTAACAGAAAGGGGTGTACAAGCCGAAAGAGGGTTGTTAAGAACATAATTCTGAAC